>CM076580.1:604507354-605056700 GCA_034641835.2 Pinus albicaulis
GTACCCTTTTCTTCATCAAGTCTCATTTCATATGCTATGAGAACTCCATGTAATTCTTCCTTGTTGAGTTTGTCCATATTTTCACTGTATTCTAAGACCGGTACCTTTGGGTTGAATCTCCCTAGTAACGTTCTAAGAATCTTCCGTATAATAGTCTTCTCATCAACTGGCTCTCCCAATCCTTCCAGAGTATTGGTTATTTCATCAACGTATTGGAAGTATGCAACAATGTTGCAATCTTCTTTCATTCTAAGTTGCTCAAATTTTGCTCTATAGATTTGAAGCTTTGCTTCTTTAACATTTGAGTCACCTGCATATATATTCTCAAGCTTGTCCCATACATTTTTTGCGGTTTTACAACCCAACACCTTATGATAAGCAGATTCAATAAGTCCACTAATAATAATATTCTTTGCTTTTGCATCATTTACCAAGTTCTTCTTACCTTGTTCATCTGCGGTTGATGTAAATCCATTTTGAACAGTGTCCCATACTTCGTAACCTTGCGCCAAGAGATAGACCTTCGTTATTCCTTTCCAGAGTGCATAATTATTTTCATTGAATAGAGTTACACCATTCTTGGCATGCTCCATGACCTCCTTCCAGCTGTTAAACTGTTATTGAAGGGACCAAGCTCTAAAACCAATTGTTTGAAATACTGAGAGGGGGGGTGAATCAGTATCTCTTTCAATTAGAGCATTAGTTAATCTTCAATTATTATCAGTGTTTGTACAATGATAGTGTTGGTGTCCCATGTTTTGATAGTTTGGCAAATCAAAAAACAAGGCAACATCATAACCAATATTTAGAGTCCCAGGATCTAGTCCTCCAGTTATCAGAGAGGGATCTCTCGAATATTTGTTTGCAAAGGTTTATCTTGTGTGCTTTGAGTATTGGTTTTATACTAGTTATTAAGTGCAGGTGTTTTTTTTTTGTTTGGTTGGATGGAATGATACATAAGAACATGAAAGGCCTAGGAAAGATATATAGGACAGAGAAATATCTGGTTAATTGGGCAATGGAGTCAAGAAAAGGTCATAAAAAACTCATCAATGGATATGGGATATCAAAGGGAAAATCTAACTTGGCCACAGGATCCTTTTGTTTTGGAATGAGATGAACATTAATGATTTGGAAAGAGAAGTTTTAATCCTCAAACAAAGGGAATTTGAAAGCAAAATTTGAACAATAAAGAGCTCTTTGATAGACAGGGCTAACCCTAAATTCTACAAATCACACCTTTAAGCAAATAATGATTTCAAAACAACTTTTAAAATGAAATCTAAGATTCGGGGAACACCCTATTTACTCAAAGATTTTATTTCAAGTGACTTAGAAAAAATAAAAGATTCACTGATAATTGCATTCATAGAAGAGGGAACACCTAAAAAAATCTATGATCATAATTATAACGACCTTTAAGCCAACTGTTTAAGTGAGGACAAAGGGCAAGATCAAAAAAGACCTCTTTGATTCACTGTAAGCAAAGAACTTCAAATGGAGACTTCAATAACATTTTTTAAGTGGCAGCAGACAAGCAGGGAGAACCATAAATCATGCTGAAACCAACTATTCGAACTATTGAGGAAATAAACGAGCATGAAGACTGAAGAGAGAGATTAAAGAATCTAAAATACTTCAGCAGAAGAAAACATAAAATAGTGAAGGATGAACAGGTCTAACGTGCTTCCAAGAGTCATTTCTTAGCCTAAAACTTTCAACCTACTATAGTAAGAAATTATGGAACATAATGAAAACAGGGGAAAAAATAAAACAATTTAGAATACTTCACCAATAACCAAGCTCATGGATCCAATGATAGAGCCTTCTCAAGAACAAGCATGCAACAACATCATCAAGGTTTCCAAGACTTCAGTTTCTTCTTCAACTTCAACGGACTATGTATTTGTTTCAAAGAGTTTCAATATTACAACTTGTGATCAAACAACAACCAAAAATTTCTCATCTTCTACAGAAGTATTTATAGAAGAATGAGGAGGTAAGATCTGATAAAAGATCTCTCAGGATAATTAATACATATCCAAGACTTCTCAGCCTTTGAGGAGCTCGATGAAGAAGTTTATAGGTGTGTTGCTGTATTAACTATTTTACATTTATGAATTAAGCTCAGTGGGGGCTTTTGTTGACTTTGAGGCTCTGTCTAGGAAAAAATAAATTCGCTGATATTTGTTTTTATCAGTTTCCTTAGCAGAATTAATTTCTTGGCTGCGCTATGAGGTCGATATTTTCTTAATCAATAACTTCGGCCTCTTTTTGAATGGTTTGAGGGAACAGGTGGCTCTGTGGTACTTGAGGAATCAATTCGCCTCAAATGTGGCGGTGGAGGCCTTTCTGTCTGATAGATCTTTTTGATTTTATTTTAATTCTGTGTTTTCTAATCTGGGGGATTAGGCTTTTGATACTCAATATTAGCCGTAATCCCGAGAAATCTATCTTCAATCTTCTTTCTGCTATGCTCTGTTCTTCAAAAACTGATGCTCTTTTAACTGTTTTTTTTAACAAAACAGTGTCTTGTCGATGTGCAGAGCCACGCTAGGCTTCACGGCATCAACGTTGATAGAGCATCGACGAAACAATGGAATAGAGCCCGACGAATGGTTCCCTTTGATAAATCAAAGGCATGGGAATCGTCATTCCTTGCCTTCGGCTTTCCTTTATCATAATGGACAAACCATTCAAACTTGAAAAATACAAACGAAAATTATAAAATCCTACGTTTTTTTAGGTTTAACTACTTCAGAAGGCGGGGAAAGAGCGTGGCCGTTGGATGAAAGCATCCAACGGTGTATATCTGCGTAGAAGAGGCAAAAGGAGAGCGGAGAGAAGAAAAATGTGGAGTAATTTTGGATCGTCCGATCTGGACACATGGACGGTCCAGATCTAATCGGAAGATCGCAATCAGAGGCAACACTCAACTGGTGCCATTGTAAAAATGCAATGCGATTTAGCACGGACCGTTGATCTAAGGATGAGATCAATGGTGTAGAATGAATCGGGGGACTGGCCGATCGAGGGAAGAAACAAATGCAATGCGATTGAAACGGCACCACGATTGAGCGATGGTCGTCGATCTGAGGATCAGATCGACGATGGGAAACGAATCGGAAGGATGTCGATCGGCGGGAGCAAAAGAGTGTGTGTGATGGAAAACCCCGATGCGATCAGGCACTGGCCGTTTGATCAGCTTTCAATCAACAGCGGGGATTTCTTTTATAATGAAGCGGGGGAAACCCTTATAATATATAAAAAACCCAAAGTTTTAATATAAAAAAAGGTTTTTAATGGATCGGGGGCGGAAAGAATATACATAAAAAGGTTTGGCGCCCGATTGCAGGGCCTTTGGATGTATGAAACGTGATAGGCCCAAGGCTTAATAAAACAAAGGCCAATCACAATCGAAGCCTCAGGCCTGGTCTTTTTAATCTACCCATTGGAAAGTTTACGATGCGATTGGCGCCTGGGGTCTTTAACATTTGGGCCCGGGGGAAATTCATATGAAATAATGGTGGGGCAGAAAAACATATATAAGACCCAATCACCTCAGAACTTTTGATGTGGGTCTTTTCGATCAACCCATTGAACTTTCTCCGATTGTGATTGCGTAATCGGTCTTTCAATCTACCCATTGAAATATTTAACACGTGATTCTAACTTTTTAGACCAAAATTTAGGATAAATGGGTTTTTGTATTTTACAAAGGAAAAATGGATCGGGATGGTTTATTCAATGGTTTATATTAAAATGGATCGGGATGGTTTATTTCCGATGCGATAAGCGCCGAACAGGATTAGCGCTTGGTTCCAATGTGTGGGCATGTGGGGGGAAGTGGTTAGGACTTAGCCCAAGGGGGCTTAGGTCCATAGTAAATAAAACTTGTTTTTTATGAATTTTTCAGAGTTTTTCAATGGAATTTGATGGTTTCGGTAAGGTTAAAAAGTGAGTTTTTAACCTTGTAAAGATGATTTTCATGAACGGAAGAAGGAGAAATCATGAAAAATAAGAGGAATTATATGGAGAAAAAGGGGAGAAAATGAAGGTTATTTTGAGTGGGGGAAGGGGAAAAATGATGGTTTTGCAGCAGTCTTTCTCTTGGAATTTTAGAAGAATTTCTGAGTATTGAAATGGGGACAGTAGTGAAGAGTTGGACAGAGGCATGAAGCCTTCAAGAGTCTTCAAGAGAAAACACTTTTTGCAATAAAATATGTTCATTGAAGGCTCCAAAAATGATTTAGCCACCTTTTGGTATAACAAATTTATAGGTGGCTAACAGATAGCAGCAAACAAGAGGAACACAAATGCACACAATTTTTAAGGTGGAAACCCACTCCGGGAAAAAAACCACCTAATGATTTTCTAATAATTCTTTTCAACTCCAATTGAAAATAAAGCTCCAACTTCCGAGAATCTAGAAAAGAATTCTTCCCCAGCTCCCACTGGATGGACACTCCAATGCCCGAGATTCTTCAGTAGTCACTCAATGGATTCCCCAACACCCAATGAGCTACAACTCACCCTAGCACCACCCTACCACCCTATATAAGAATAAAATAAGAATGGACTCCCATACGAGGGAAAATGGTCCACTTTACAATGATATAGAATGATGTAGAAGAAGAAGATATACCAGAACATAACCCCAACTTTGACACAACCACCTAATTATAATCCTAGACCTCCCAACACTACCTCTTCAACCCTTGGCAGATAGACACTAGTACAATTTGTACAATAATGTATTTACAATGACTAAGTACAATGATACCTTTACAATGATTGTATGAAGTGCTTCCCACTTGAAGACTTCATATGATGAACTTCTTACTGCTATTATGCACCTTGGTTGCTTCTCTTCTCATGCTACCCTCTGCTACACCTTGTTTTTCTTTTATGCCATAGAGAGTCTGGTCCTTTGCAATCCTTGACAACACATGATCTAGCTTTTTCTTGCCTTCTAGGAGCTCGATATTGAATCTGGTGTATCTCTGTTATTTCAGATCCTCAATATATGATTTTCAGTCCTGTAGTATTCCTCTGAGTCTTCTTTCAAATGCCATAGGTCTGACCCAATTTGGATTCTTCAAGAGAGAGTTACACTCAATTTCTCACACTGCCCTAATTATGGACTGTTTCAGCAGAGCGCACTTGTACGGCGTGCCATCTGTCATTTTTTATTCATTTGATTCTGAAATTGATAGAGAAAAATTTTTATACTGTGTGCTATCTATCACTTTTTATGAAATTTCAATCTGATACTCAGAGAGAGAGTTATGATGAATTTACCAAGGTCACTTCTTTGAGATGAATTTCAGGAGCCTGCAAAAACCCTTACTTCCACAGATCATATCTCCAAAAATCTTGCGCAACTTGATCTGAAATTTTTAATGAAGCTTCTTCAAGATTTTGGCTTCGCCTCATAAAAATTTCAGCTTCTGAGCCTTCGTATAAAAAACGTTAGAGTGAAAATTCCACAATGACCTGTTTCAGATGGCCGAATCGCTTGCTTAAGGAGGAAATGAAGATCACAATATATATGAATGCTTAAGTTGAGAGGGGCTTAAACAAGTGAACGTGGGAGGGATTTTAGGAGCTTAAAAGATATTAATTATGACTTTTCAATGAACCATGCCCCAACCCCATGGGGTTTTAGCCCACTAACTGGGGTACAAACTTCAAACATGAATATCTCTCAAACCGTGAAGAATTACATGGTGTGCCATATATCAACAGAGACATCTCGAGAAGTAGAAACCATAAAAATCATTATTGACCCATAATATATTAATTTGGCAGGTCAAAATTCACATGCAATATTGGGTTAGCCCCTGGTGCTTCTTGGGTTGCATCAATGACAACTGCTGATCAACACTAAAATGGGTATCTGTTAGTTTTTCATAATTTGTTACTTCACCAGGACACATTTTGTCCAAGAAGGGTCTCTTCACCTCTCCTCCAAATTGGATTTACTCACTTACAACACTTTACTTGGGGAACCACTTTGCCTCCATACTTGTCCTTGTTCGTGTTGATTTTCGTCATGAGATACCCTCTTGTACTCATGTTTTTATGGTCCCCCATTGGACCTTTTCTATGTGGCAGCACCATTGAGTCACCCTTGTTTAGAGCATCCAAGTTGAGTCATCACCACATTCATGGAGTCTATCCCGAGTCCCTTTGTATCCTACTATAGTCCTCCATCCTTCATTGCTTGGTCCCTCTCTCATGTCCCACATTATGGCCCTCAGTCCCACTACTCTATATCCCTCATGATATTGTGTCAGTCGCTGCCAGGTCATCCATGCCCTTTATGCTTTCACAAGGTAAGTCGTCCATTCGCTACTCAGTACCCCCCATTTCATCATCATCATTCGTGTTAGCCTGTCAGTTGCTCTATTATTTTCTCTCATGCCTTAGTTGAGGATACCTTATTGTCTCACCTATGGTGGACCTCCTTCTATCGACATCAGTTCCCTCATTCTAGAAGAAAGGTCTAAAGAGTGGTGTACCTTGGTTCAAGCTTCCACTCTTGTTCGGTCCCCGGATCAGGAAAAGGGACCCCTTATTTCCCTTTGAATTGATTTTTTTTTAGCTCCAGCTCCTTTCAGCATGATCGAGATCCGTATACTTGATGGTTCAGTGATGCAGCAACTGATATCAGTGATTCCTAGGTATGTGTGAGATGTCTCAACCCTCATGAGGGGGTGGC
The DNA here is from genome assembly GCA_034641835.2 of Pinus albicaulis. Classification (NCBI taxonomy): domain Eukaryota; kingdom Viridiplantae; phylum Streptophyta; class Pinopsida; order Pinales; family Pinaceae; genus Pinus; species Pinus albicaulis. Next base: position 604,514,079 of record CM076580.1, read on the forward strand.
CCTACAGGTAGCCCCCCACATACCCGATTGACCTCTTCATCCCAACCTTCGATGCAGCTCCATATATTTGACAATGTCGGACTTACCTGCTTGCAGCGCCTTTTTGATTTGCATGTATCAGTCAAATTTCGCCGGGCCTTCCCATTTAGAGGGGCATTGGGGTTGTATTTGTATCTCATGTACTCAGATATTATTGTATAAGTCCTGGTTGTTATCCCAGGCACCGCATGTATGTGAGATTCATCGTTATATCTTTTATCTGGCTCATGTTTATGCCAACATGTACTTTACAGTTCAGTCCCTTGTTTACTGGAGGCACTATTCTTTTGTACTCTGTCTCGGTGGGCATAGTTATGCCTCCCCTGCCGCCTTTAGCACAAGTACCCACTCATAAAAAGATACTTGTCGCACCTGTAAGTCTCGTCTCCTCAGGGTCTAGCTCTTTAGCACATCAGTCTACCTTACATTCCTCTCTTTGACTTCCCTTTTGATGTCTGGTGATTGAGTTCTTACAACGTACTTTGGTCATACGATTTTCTCCCAACACTCGCATGCTGGGGGGAAATCTGTTACACCATTTTTTGGTCATCTAACCTATTATCATTAGATGGACCCAATTACACCATGTAAGACCAAATTTACCCTAAGTAAAATTGATTTCACTATGTAAAATAGCTTAATAAAACACATTTATTAGGTTGTTTATGGTCTAAACAGGAAACCCCAAGAGGAAATATTAAACAAATCTATATTTGTTTGGTTTTCCTCATGGAATAATTAATTAAAAAATAATTTAATTATTATTCCGAGTCATTTTTAACCCAAATCAAGGAAATTAATTAGATAAATCCTTATTTATCTTATTATTTTCTAGGAATAATTATTTAAACCTTATTTAAATAATATTTTTTGTTAAATTTGACTAAATCATTTATAAATAATTGAATAAATCATTATTTATTCAATTATCATTTAACCACTCCCTTAAAATGATAAACAAATCATTTATTTATTTATTATTTACAAATAAAGGGATTTGAACCAAGTCAAATACTTTTTCCCTCCAACAAATATAATAAAATATTCCATAAAAGGTGGATCTAGATTTGGTTAATATTATTTTAATCATGCACCAAGATCTAGAATGACCTAATATTTTGTTATAAATAGAAGGGTTTTTCCTACCATTCTTCACCTTTTTTTGCCTCTTATATCACTCTAGATCTACACTCTTGGTCTGACTTTGAGCCATTATCATTGTCATATTTTCCATTATTTGCTTTGTGAGCTCCCTTTGAGTTCTATGTTTGTCTGGGTTTTCTACACCAACAAGAGAGGGAAATTCTAGATCCGAAGTGCTGAGGACTTCCAAGAACCCATCCCATTGAGGAGAATTGGAAACACCTTTCTTGTTTTCCTCCCAGGTGCCATTAATATAAAATTATTTAAAAAATATTATTCTTGCCTTGTCTATTGGAGGCATGGATCAAAACCTTATTTTTATTGCTTAATGTCTTTTTATGCATAGATATAGATTTTTTCATCATTTGTCTTGATCAACTAACTGTAGATATGAATATATTAGTAGCGACCTTTTATTGTTAGGGCTAGAAGTTATGCGTAGCTAAAGTGGTCTTTTTTCGTACACTTAGAATAAATATTTATACTAACCACTAGCGACTCCACACAGGTTTTCAATTACGACCGCTGTCGTTTTTCATATTCTTGCATATCCAGCTACTTCAAACCCTAGGGTTTCTCTTCAGCTTTTTGTTTTTCCTATTTTTATGTTTTTCTTCACCTATAAAACCCTAAAACATTACAATTTCTAACTTCTGTGTGTTTCTGGCCCTATTGAGCAGGTAATAGACATCAACCGCAACTGAGACGCCAACTTTTTCTAACATCTGCCATTGAGAGACCCAGAAGTGTAGGTCGCACTTTTCAGCCCGAAACCTACGGTCTGGACTACAGGATGCACATTCTAGCCTCAAAACTACGACATGGATAGAAAACAGGTCAGAACCTGCGACCTAAACGTTTTTCTGTAGTTTTTCTGAAATTTTTCTGGGTTTTTCTGAAGCTTCTATCAGGGTTTTCCAGCCTCCGTCTCTACCCATTTAGACCTATTCTTGTTCTGTTTTACTCATCTAGGTAGGAATATAGCTCCCTAGGGCTTCAGTACCCTCCACTTTTTGTGGAAGATTTTTAGCTGTTGCAGGTGTCTAATTTTTCAAAGTTTCAACCATTTCTTTTATAGATTTGATACCTCATCTTCAGATCCCTTTTAGATCAGCTATTTTTCCATCCAAATCACCTCATATATTTTTCTTTGGGTTTGCCTTTAGGGACACCTTCTTTTCCCTACTACCTTTAGGTTTTTGCCTCCTCATTTACTGCAACCTTGCCTCTATCTCTTTACTATTTTCTACACCTCTTTTCAGCAGATTTATCCTTTAGATCCCTATCCCTCCCGACCTTATATCTATTGGCTTATTTTTAGTGTGTTTTGACAAGATTTTTTCCCTCTTTTAGACTAGTTTTTGAGAGACCCGCCTCCTTGGGTTAGATTGATGCATTGATAGCTATTAATTTTATGTTATTTCAGTATTATATACTGTTCTATGCAGGTTTATTTTCAGTTGCGCAACACACTTTTTTATTTTTCTCTCAAAACATATGGGTTTAAAAATTAAAATTAGCGCACGCCACACACTCACCCTAAGTGAAAAAGAGCCTAGTTAGAACTGCCAGGAAAATACTTTAAAACATTGTAAAATCAATTGACATTGTAACTCTCTTTCCTTGTTTTGACATTGTAATCACTTGATTTTGCACCTCCTTGCCCTTGTTGGTCATTCTTATTCCCTCTGTACCGTGTTTTTGTTGTCATCATTGTGCCCCCAAGGCATATATCTTGGAGACTTCTTGGTCTTCATCCTCAGTTTCTGGTTGGTCGACCTACTCCTTCCCATCGTCATCGAGTTAGTCCTCCTCCGAGTCTGCACTCCGACTCCTATTCTAATTCATTGGGTTCTCCTTTTACTTCTGATTCTCCCCCTGTCACCTTCACTATGTCTGGTCCAGGGCCTAACAATAGTGATAATCCTGGCCCTACTGCCGAGAATGATACTAGCGGAACCGCCACAGGAACTACCTTGACTCTCCCCTTGCTCCCTTACATGGCAGGCCTCAGTCTCCCCGATTTCAATCAGTTGATCAATGACCCTATCTGCCATGATGTTGGTTGCCCCGCTATGCCAAACAAGCTCCCCTCTTACATTCCCAAGTTCGAAGGCTTTGCTGGAGAAGATCCAACCAACCATATCCGATATTTCCACATGTGATGTTCATCCAATTCCATTACCAATGATTTCATTCGTCTTTGGTTGTTCCAATGCATGCTTACAGGCGAAGCTTCTAAGTGGTATGTTGATCAGATCGTCTCTTCCCATACCACCTTTGCGACCATTGCCTAAGCCTTCTTATCTTATTTCCAGCTCCCTCTACATTACGACACTAGTACAGAACTCTTGACATCTTTTTGTCAATCGTCTGCGACCCGCCTTTCCAATCATGTCCAGGAATGGCGAAGAAGAAAGAGCTTATGTCGACCTCATACCTTTGAAGATCGTGTCTACATGGATTGGTTCCTTAGATATCTCTTACCCATAATTGGCAAAGATCTCGCATCACAGTTCCCTCAAACCGAAGAAGCCACCCTCCAAATAGCCCTGAAATATGACCTCATATATGCTCAGTCTAGTTATGTTTATACCGTCCTTCCTGACCTCCCCAGACTTGGTGGTGCTAATGCCTCGAGGGCATCTCATTCTGTTGATGGTATATTTGGAGCTCTTTCTCATCTGTACGCTCAACCTCCTATGGGATATGGTCTCCCTTTGGGAGGGGCCAGCACCTCCAGCACTTTTCCCTCTCCAGGTAGCATGTATCCAGGATACGACATGCCTTGCCCTTTTTCCCAACCTCCTACTTACCTCAATGTTGCCCAACCTCACCATTATCCTTATCCATAGCTTGGTGCTCCAGCTCCTCCAGCATTTGCACCTCCGCATCCCTTGCCTTATCAATCCCAACAACAGCAACTACCACCCCCTCCAGGGCAAGTATTTGCACAACAGGGCATGACTAATCCTCCTTCCTGTCAAAGGAAGAGGAAAGGCAATCAAAACCAATCTACCCCTGGTACTCATGGACCTAATCCTCAAAGTATTGACTCTAATGCTGCTAACCAGCAACAGGGCACTCAGCCCAAGCCAGACAAGCCCATTCGTACAAATAAGCCTTGTTCGTGTTGCGGTGTTTAAGGTCATTACACTCACGATTGTCGTCTTTTACCACAGATGTGGTAGATGTGGGAGTCTCAAGCCACATTACAAGGATATCATGCCTCCCCTACTACTCCCCCCAATGTGGCCTCTACTCAACCAACTGTGTTTACCAATCCTTTCCCCCAGCAAGGATTCATGGCTACCCAACCACCTGATGGACAAGGGGCCACTCAACCTTCCCCTTCTGGTTCCTTCGATTACCAGATCCTCATGATGAACTTTGATCAACCTCTAACCGTCGACCTTAACCTTAAAACTCGGTCTCGTCAGTACCCCAAGCCTCCCGCTCTGTCTGTCCTCGAGTCACCTTCTTCAGGTACTACAGAGCCTCTTTCGTCATCCAATGGTCCCTTGCATATCCCTCAACCCAAAGTTTAGGTTCATACCAAGAAACTTAAGGGACCATAACACCTAAATGCTGCTTTTGGTCGAGATGCTCATTCGTATAGCATAGTAGATGATTTGGCACAGTCTCCTGCTGCCATTTCAACACTGGAACTCCTCCAGTCATGCCCTTCTCAAAGGAAGGCTCTACTATCTGCCATGGGCACTGTATATCCTGCTGATGACCATTTGATTTTTTTCGACACCCATCAATCAGAACATATCCCTCTTCCTGCATCTGTAGTCTTCCAAATCCCATTCAAAATCTGGAATGCTCACATTTCTCGGTGTATCATTGATGAGGGGGAATCTACCTGTGTGATGTCGACTTCAGTTTGGAAACAACTCGGATATCTTGAATTGGCCCCTTCCACGATCACCCTTCGAGCGTGGGATGGCCATGGCTCCCAACTCGTTGGACTATTCTATAATTATCCTATCACTCTTGCAGGCAAGACTGTTTGCATTGACGTTCAATTCCTCGACACCCCTCTAGATTACAACATTATCTTGGGGCAGAGCTACACCTATGCCATGTCTGCTATCCCATCTACAGTATACCGCAAGATGTCTTTCCCTCATAATGGAAAGATATTCACCATTGACTAGTTGACGTATCATGAGCCAAAATCTCAGACCTCCCCTGAGTCGACCATCTCTTCTATCGATAATAGGAAAACCGTTGATTCTTTGACCAGTGTCTCCCCTGACATCTACAAAGACTCCTCTTTGCTTGGAACCTTCCCTGGCCTCCCTCCTCCCCCTGTCTCTGATCCCAGCTTATAGAATGTTTGCATGATGTAATTGTCTCGTGCTACCCTTAAGCGGCTCGCTTCGGCTAGTCAGCAACCTCAACCTTGCCCGCCGCAACCTGCTCCTAGCCCTTCATCTTAGCCAGCCGGACCTACCCCTTCTGGCCCTTCTCCTACAGCTAGTACCCATGAGCCCCTTTATCCTCTTGGGTTGGTTCCACCTAGCCTCAACCATCTTGGAGCAGTCCCTCCTGGTCATTACCCCATTGGTCAGATACCTTTCCTTGCTCCCCCTCCCGGAGTCTATTCGGTTCCTATCATGGCCACCCTTTCTCTCCCCAACCTGACCCTGGGTATACTCGTCTGGTACCTTGACCCACCAACTGCTACCCCACCTAGTCACCCCAAATCCTACCTTTCTTTGACACTAGTTCAACCGATTCCCTTATCCTCTTCCATTGCTACAGTGCCACTAGCACCTCAACAGGAACCTTCCTCTATTGTGCGAGCTCTAGGAAATAAAGGCAAAGCTCGCAAGGGGGCATCCAAAGACAAGGCCACCCCGACTGACCTTGCCCCTCCTCTACTTTCCAAGCCTTGCGCCTTGTGTGATGTCATCGGTCATGCCACCCATACTTGTCCCAAGTTGCCCCGTATTCAACCCATGGTTAAAGTCATGTTCCCTGAGTCTACGGTCCTTGAACCCTCTGTTCCTTCCTCGTCCGCAGCCAAGAACCCAAAGACTATTCGAACTAGCAAACGATGTGCTCTGTATGGTGTCCATGGCCATTATTTCTACCATTATCCCCACCTGAAGCATTACCGTGACTCTTTAGAGGTAGTTCGAGAGTATGAGGTTGAACAAAATAAATCGACCTCTCCCATACTTGCGTAGTATGCGTCAGGTCAGCTTGAGGATCTACCCACTCCCATTGACATTCCCCCTCCTGATGTTGAAATGACGGAGCCTGATACCACCATCCTCTACCTATAATCATCTGTGAGACCCTTGAGGAACATTCCCTTTGAATCCTCCCCTATTGTTTTGCTCGACCCCCCTTCAACGACCACCCTGGGCTTAACATCATTTGACCATATATTTACTTGTTCTTCTATCATCCCCCGTGATGATCTATATGTGAGCCTTTCTTGCCATGCTGATGATTTAGGTAGCTTTTCCACATCATGTGGTTTCCCTTCCCCTTGTAATCCCCTCTTTTCCCGTCATTATGACCTCCTAGAAGCCTTCTCTACCTCTGACCTTATCTTTCCTGCCCATAAATGGGATGACACCATCCGCGTCTATGGTGACCTCCGTAGCATGTGCACAAGCTATCCCTCTCGTAGCTCTTAGACACCACCCTCTCATCGGTATTTGAGTCATAGCCATCCTAGCCAAACCACTCCCTACCACAGTTTTCATTTGATGTCTACTTTACACTCATGCTGTTATCATTGCTCTCCCCCCTCCCATTTATTGTCTTGTGACACTATTCCACAGGACCTCCCATCCACACCCTATATCAGTTACGCTGATGGTGCAAGTCGCTATTCATGGAATCTAGCCTCGGAAGGTTCGGCCATCCTTACCCCCTTGCATACACTTGTTCTCTCAAATGGGATCTGCATTGGTACTGCCACCAATAATCAGGTTGAATATGATGCAGTGTGCGGTCTCTTAGCTGATGCCCTCTCTCATCGCATCCACCATCTGCATGTTATCTTAGATTCCATACTACTTGTCATGCAACTAAATGGTGTCTATCGTGTGCATAATCCTATCCTTTTTAGACGATATTTACGAGTGAAAATTTTGCTACGTGAATTTGAAATCATTACTTTCTTTCATGTACCTCGATAACAAAATCACTACGTAGATAGCATTGAAAACCATGTTCTAGATTGGCATTTATCACACGCATTTCATACAATATAATATTATTCAAAATCATCAAAACGATGCATATCCATAATATGTGTCGTATAACATGTTTTTAGAGTCCATATACTCTGATACATATGACATGTCCATAACATGTTACAAAAAACTCAAAACTGGGGGACACCACTCGCCCCTACATACACACTGGGGGCACCACTTGCCCCTACATACACACTAGGGGGCACTACCTGCCCCACAACTAATTACTATCTGGAGGATCCCGAACCAATGGCTCTGCTCCCTCAGCTTGTAGATCACGCATCCCCTGACCGTCCATCGCCATGCGCCGCATGACACCTTGCCATTCCGAAGGTAGACCAATATTGGCTCTATGTATTGGTCATCTAAGTCTTTCCAACCATGCTCTGCAACACCAGTCAGCAGCCTCTCGCATATACGATAGATGTCCTCTAGGAGGGCGACTGCATCCTCATTCTGTGCTGCTCTCGATCCACTATGGCTTGCAGCTCCTAATACTGCTAGTCGTCCCATATATATGGCCGGTCTTACGAGAGCTATATTAGCATAACAAAAGTACACGAATCAGTACCATATATACTCTTTGGAAACTTTAACATGCACATAAAATATTATTCACTTGTCACTTACCATTGGGCCCCCATACCCAACCATGTGGAAGTGGCAAGTCTGGATCCCCACAATAACTCATCCCACTATAAGGATAGTTATCTATGTACAATGGCATTCGATCCCAATGGGCAAAGAACTCGGGTTGGAACACCCGTCCGACCGCCCCTCCTCCTCCTCTACATAGTAGTTTCCCCCACTAGCACATCCTAGGCTCTCTCAGGCCCCCATCTGGAAGCTGTATATGAGGTCGCAAGGTTGAGATCTTCTCAAAAAAGAATGAGCACAATAAGGTCTCATACGCACAATCATGGTTCACTTTCCTCTTGCAAAGTGATAGCTATCGTTTTAATGTCACCAAAACCATCTGCGCCCACCCATAGTAGGTCCCACTCAACACTTTCTCCACAATCATCATCTGCCCTCCAGTGATGTGATGGAGTGCCTGGTTGCCCAGGATCTGTAGCACCGCTACGGCCACAGCATGGGTCTCTAGTCTCTCTAGGTCCCCGATCAGTATCCGAGTCCCTTTGACTTGGAGGCCTGGTAAAAAATGTCACTCTACAAACTCCATGATGTTACACCCCCGCGGTAACACTGGCTGCGTATTTCCCACCATACTGAGTGGTGGGAGACCAGTCAGGAAATATAGATCCTGGACTGTCAACTTGATCCTGTGCCCATACACCATAAAGACCTCATGATCTGGATCCCAATAACTAACAATCCGGGCCAACAAAGGCTCCATAGCTCTCGTTAGAGGGTTCTCCACAAACTTCAAAACCCCAAACCTGGCCAATGCACGACGGACACCCTAATCCCCTTAGATCTCCGCCCGTAATGTACCCAGGTCTCTCTCTCTCTATTTGATCCGTATATCTACCATATCTACACAAAAACATCATCTTTGTTAGTATACCGATAGGAAAAAATGTATCCAACCACCAAAACCCAAATCTCAGCCCCCAAACTGCATTGAAATTACCTCCATCTAACAAGTCGCACTTTTTGGCCAAATCCTGGTACAGGTCGCACTTTTTAGCTCAAAACCTACTTACCAGGTCACAGTTTTTGGCCCAAATAGTGCGACCCGGTCGTGAAGATGAAGGAGGGGCTGTTCCTAAGATTTAGGACCCTAATCTGAACTTTCAATCCATCAAAAAGAAAGAGTAGGATTAGGCCTCTTACCTGCAACTGACGTATCTTAATTCCAATGGTCGGTTTTTCTGCTACGATTGCCGCAAGATTTAGGGCCTTCTCTCCTCTCTACATTCACCACAGCTACACAAAAAAATGAATGAATTTGAAGGATAAAATTCATCTATTGTGGGAAAACCGTAGATCCATTTGAAAAATCGTCTACACCATTGGAAAGCTCTCACCGAGCCCTAAAATGGGTATCTGTTAGTTTTTCATGATTTTATACTTCACCAGGACACATTTTGTCCTAGAAGGGTCTCTTCACCTCTCCTCCAAATCGGATTTCCTCACTTACAACACTTGTACTTGGGGCACCACTTTTCCTCCATACTTGTCCTTGTTCATGTTGATTTTCTTCATGAGATACCCTCTTGTACTCATGTTTTTATGGTCCCCCATTGGACCTTTTTTATGTGGCAGCACCATTGAGTCACCCTTGTTTAGAGCATCCAAGTTGAGTCATCACCACATTCATGGAGTCTATCCCGAGTCCCTTTGTATCCTGCTATAGTCCTCCATCTTCATTGCTTGGTCCCTCTCTTGTGTCACACATTATGGCCCTCAGTCCCACTACCCTATATCCCTCATGATATCGTGGCAGTCGCTGCCAGGTCATCCATGCCCTTTATGCTTTTACAAGGTAAGTCGTCCATTCGCTACTCAGTACCCCCCATTTCATCATCATCATTGGTGTCATCCTATCAATCGCTCTACTATTTTATCTCGTGCCTTAGTTGAGGATACCTTATTGCCTCACCTATGGCGAACCTCCTTCTGTCAACATTAGTTCCTTCATTCTAGAAGACAGGTCTAAAGAGAGGTGTACCTTGGTTCCAGCTTCAATTCTTGTTCGGTGCCCCAAATCAGGCAAAGGGACCCCTTATTTCCCTTTGACTTGACTGTTTCTCAGCTCCAGCTCCTTTTAGCATGATCAAGATCCGTATACTTGATGGTTCAGTGATGCAGCAACTGATATCAGTGATTCCTGGGTATGTGTGAGATGTCCCAACCCTCATGAGGGGGTGGCCCTACAGGTAGCCCCGCACATACCTGGTTGACCTCTTCATCACGGCCTTCGATGCAGCTTTATATATTTGATGATGTCGGCCTTACCCACTTGCAGCGCCTTTTTGATTTGCATGTATCAGTCAGATTTCGCGGGCCCTTCCCATTTAGAGGGGCATTGGGGTTGTATTTGTATCTCATGTACTCAGATATTATTGTATAAGTCCTGGCTGTTATCCCAGGCACCGCATCTATGTGAGATTCATCGTTATATCTTTTATCTGGCTCATGTTTGTGCCAGCATGTACTTTATAGTTCAGTCCCTTGTTTACTGGACGCACTATTCTTTTGTACTTTGTCTCGGCGGGCATAGGTATGCCTCCCCCGCCACCTTTAGCACAAGTACCCACTCATAAAAAGAGACTTGTTGCACCTGTAAGTCTCGTCTCCTCAGGGTCTAGCTCTTCAGCACATCAGTCTACCTTACATTCCTCTCTCTGACTTCCCTTTTGATGTCTGGTGATTGAGTTCTTACAATTTACTTTGGTCATATGATTTTCTCCCAACACTCACACGCTGGGGGGCAATCTATTACACCATTTTTTGGTCATCTAACCTATTATCATTAGATGGACCCAAGTACAGCATGTAAGACCAATTTTACCCTAAGTAAAATTGCTTTCACTATGTAAAATAACTTAATAAAACACATTTATTAAGTTGTTTATGGTCTAAACAGGAAACCCCAAGGGGAAATATTAAACAAATATATATTTGTTTGGTTTTCCTCATGGAATAATTAATTAAACATTAATTTAATTATTATTCCGAGTCATATTTAACCCAAAACAAGGAAATTAATTAGATAAATCCTTATTTATCTTATTATTTTCTAGGAATAATTATTTAAACCTTATTTAAATAATATTCCTTGTTAAATTTGACTAAATCATTTATAAATAATTGAATAAATCGTTATTTATTCAATTATCATTCAACCACTTCCTTAAAATGATAAATAAATCATTTATTTATTTATTATTTACAAATAAATGGATTTGACCCAAGTCAAATACCTTTCCCCTCCAACAAATATAATAAAATATTCCATAAAATGTGGATCTATATTTGGTTAATATTATTTTAATCATGCACCAAGATCTAGAATGACCTAATATTTTGTTATAAATAAAAGGGTTTTTCCTACCATTCTTCACCTTTTTTTTCCTCTTAGATCACTCTGGATCTACACTCTTGGTCTGATTTTGATCCATTATCATTGTCATATTTTCCATTATTTTCTTTGTGAGCTCCCTTTGAGTTCTATGTTTGTCTGGGTTTTCTACACCAACAAGAGAGAGAAATTGCAGATCGGAAGTGCTGAGGATTTCCAAGAACCCATCCCATTGAGGAGAATCGGAAACACCTTTCTTGTTTTCCTCCCAGGTGCCATTAATATAAAATTCTTTAAAAAATATTATTCTTGTCTTGTCTATTGGATGCATCGAGAAAAACCTTATTTTTACTGCTTAATGTCTTTTTATGCATAGATCTGGATTTTTGCAGCATTTGTCTTGATCAACTAACTGTAGATCTAAAGATATTAGAAGCCATATTTTGCTGTTAGGGCTATAAGTTATGTGTAGCTAAAGTGGTCTTTTTTTGTACACTTCGAATAAAGATTCATACTAACATAAATTGTTGATGAGTGTTAGGTCTTTCTCATTAATAGAATTGTGAGAGCTTGATTATGTATTAAATAATATATTTCCTATACACACTAGTGGAACTTTATCTAAAGGGAATTTAGTAGATATTAAACTTAATATATATGAATCATGTGTTGAGTCATAGGAAAACTCTATTCGACTAGTGATTACTTGAGGGAAATGATACACGCTAATTACTTCTTAAAAAATTGATTGATTATAACCACTATGGCCTTGGAAATATCATAAAAAATACTCCACAATAATGGCCTTAAATCGTTATCTTTTGAAGAAAAAAAATATTAATAGGCATATAGCATCATCAAAAACTCATTGGAATGATTAATGGTGACGAACATTTTTTGACCGTCACCAAAAGTAACAAAAAGAGCATTGGTGAGGGTCATTGAAAGTTCGTCACTAGAAGTGTCACCAAAGAGAGAATTAGTGATGGGCCTTTAACAACCCTCACCAAAAGTGTCATTGAAAATGGCTTTGGTGATGAACCTTAAAGGACCATCACTATATACACTTACAGTGATGCTTTTTTAAGGACTGTCACCATATGTGACATTGGTGATGGACCTTAAAGGTTCATCACAAGCATGACCCTCACCAATGTCCTTTTTTCTTGTAGTGCATATTGCTTAAATGTCTTCTTGAAGATGATGCAAATAGAATTATGCATGAGTTTCACAAAGGAGAGTGTGGATGTCAGCTCTACTGGAAAACCACAACTAACAAGATCCTTAGAGTTGGCTACTATTGGCCCACCTTTTCCCTAATACCCACAAGCTAGTGATGACTTGCCATAAGTGCCAAACATTTGATGGTAAGAGAAAAATTCTACCTTTACCTTTGCATCCTATAAATGTTGAAGCTCCTTTTCAACAATGGGGTTTAGACTTCAATGGAGAAATCCATCCTACCTCATCTGGGCAACACAAATGGATCCTCACTACAACTGAATATTTCACCAAGTGGATTGAAGCCATCCCTTATAGGAATGCCACTGACTTAGTCATCATCAAATTCCTTGAAACCAACATCTTGTCCCAATTTGGTTGCCCAAGAAAGATCATCACTGATAATGTTGTTGCATTTAAGTCTAAGAGAATGGTGGAATTTTGCTACAAGTATCACATCACACTAGGGCACTCTATATCTTATTACCGTCAAGGTAATGGACTGGTTGATTCCTCTAACAAAATCTTGGTGAACATCATCAAGAAGCTGCTGGAAGAAAATTAAAAGGCATGGCATAGCAAACTAGTGCATGCACTATGGGCTGATATACTAACCACCAAGAAATAAATCGGTATGTCTCCCTATCAACTAGTGTATGGCATGGATGCAGTTTTCCCAACATCTTTGGGAGTTTTAGTGATGAAGGTCCTCCAAGAGTTGCAATCAGAAGAGAATGATATGCAAATAAGGCTAAACCAAACCATTCATTTAAAGTAGTCAAGGGAAGAAGTTTACAAGAGAACACAAGTAGTGCAAGAAAACATCAAGAAGATCTTTGACAGAAGGACCAAGGCTAATGATTTTCACATTGGATACAAAGTGGTGAAGTGGGATTCAAGGAGAGAGGAAAAAGGCAAACATGGCAAGTTTAAATTTTTTTGGAAAGGTCCTTACATCATTCATTTAGTTAGAGGTAACAATGCTTTCTTTTTACAAGAGCTGGATGGAGTAGAGTTATTTTGAGGTCCTGTCAATGGCAGGATTCTCAAGCACTATTTTTGTCAAACTTCCTAGTTTGAATCTTTCATTAATTGTACATAACATTTCTTAATGAAAGATAAGAGAAACAAAAACACAAAAATAGAAAACAGAAGTAAAAGAGGGTAAAAAAAGAATAGGTACAACCCCATACCCAAAAATGAGTATTGTTGAAAGTGTGCAAGCCTAAATGCCACTACTTGTTAAGAAAAAGTGTCGTGTTTAATCATACATCCTAATCATGATTAAACATGTTTAAATTTCTACTGATAGATTAGTGAAAGAAGACTTATTAGACTATTTAAAACTTGACTTGTTAGTAGGATAGATTAGGAAAAGAAATTGTTGGTTCTCAATGCTCAAACCTGAACCAAGGAGAAAGAGAGGGATGCCTAACAAATTCTAAATCCTAGCCCTCATGTTTTTTATTTTTGATTGTACAAAATAAATGTTTGTGTGAATTTTGTCCAAAATGCCACAGACCATGACAAATAAGATTGCTTAATCCTAGTATGATCATGTTTTAAATTTCATGTTAGTAGGCTAGAGAATAAAAATATGTCAAATAGCTTAATCTTGACAGATAAATAGATTAGGTAGAGAATGAAAATGTTTATCAGCATAATGTGAACTCTTGGAAGTGATAAGGGTACAAGTATATAGTTTGTTTGGCTTTCAAAAGAAAAATAATGTCAAGGGTTTTCCAGTCCAAGTGCACCCAAAAGAAAAAATGTTAGGCAAGGTATGATGGGTAGGTAGAAATGAGGTTGAAGAAAATATGTTCTTTCATATTTTAAGATCATAGTTTCAATAGAACATCAGCAAATGAAGGAAATAAATCTACAAAGTGTAAGTAAGGCATTGATCTTCAAAACTCAGAGATTTGAACTTTGAGGTCCTAGACACCTCCTGAAAGGGAGTTTCCCTCCCAAAGTGGAGCCATTATTACCAAACGTCCTGTTACTTCCCATGTTCACTAGGTTCCTCAAGCATTTATGGTCTCAAAACTATCTCTGTAGGCTCTTTAGATAAATAAATTACATTGGATTTTGGATATTTAATACATCAATTTTCCAAAAACTCTGTTTTTACACTTGAAGAACCCAAGCCAAGTTTCAGTAAAAAGCCAAGTCAAAGGGTCCTCCCACTAGGTCATTAGGGTTTCATAGGTTGTAGGGTATTAATTGGTGTTTTAAGCTCTTTTTTATTATTCTAGAAGCTGGTTCAAATGAAAAACAAGATCACACACAGTTGTCCAAGAAATATCAGAAAATCTCCTACAGATACCACCTTGTCAAGTTCAAGTTCTACAAAAGGTAACTGTACATTTTGACATTTCCGCAGGAGTGTTAAAGTGACTATCAGAAAATAATTGGTAAGGTAAGAGGCCTGCTCCTCAATAAATACTTTCACATCAAAGAAAGAGGAAGTAGTTTGTGTTCAAGAAGAATCAGGGTTTCTAAGCCTGATTGGGCCAGCAGTGTGCCAAGCAAAGGTCTAATGTAGCAAATGACATGAAGGAGGCACACCAAGAAACCAAACCTGAAGAGAATTTTTTTAGAAATTATAGATAAAATTGGAGAAAAGGTGAAGTGAACTAGACAATAATGAATGAAATTGAAAAGGATATAGAGAACTTAGAAGAAAACACTAATAATTGTTCTCAAACTTCCCAAAAAACTAGGGTTTTGGTAAGGTGATCATAGAAGGTGAACAACTAAGTTTGAACTCCATAATGGCAGCAAAGGGTTTCTGAATATATCCATGTTTGTAAAGATTAAAAAATCGTCCCAAGGAGTTTTTCATGCCAAAAATGGTTAAAGAGGTAAAATAATGATGTTAAGTCCCCATGATGACAACAGAAAGAAGATTTGAAGGGACTGCTGTGTGTGACATCCCATAGTTTCCAATGTGAAATGCCTCATTGTCTCAAAGAAACAAGGATGTGAAGAGTATCAGTAAGAAAGGTGAAGCCAAGGTTTTCAGTCACCTACCAAGCACAAGATACTTTGAGTTTCAAGGTAAGGACAAAAGAAATTATGAAGATGTCACTGTGTGTAAAGACCCCAAACCTTTCCAAATAAAGTTCTATCATGTCAAATGAACAAAAGAAGGTTTTAGCTCCTTGGTGCAGGTAAAATAATTTTTTGAAGCTGATATATGGAAGCATCCTAAAATTTTCCAAGCATAGCCTATCATACCTCAAATTTCAGTGAGAGAGGTGAAATCACTGTTTCCAAGACACCTTCAAATCATAAGTGGCCAAAGGGTAAAACAAGATAAAAATTTCATAATATAGGCAAGAGAGGGTTTTAATGGGTACTACCATAAGACATCTTTTCACAGGTGTTTTAATGAGTTTTTCATGCCAAAGGAAGCCAGGAAGAGTTCAAGATCATCAATATACCCAGCCTGCATACAAACACTGTAAGGTTGTGAGTAAGAAAATGTAAGAAAGGCTAGTTGAAAATTATATTAAAAAACACAGCCTTAAAATACCACTGTGTGCAGCCCTCTCTAAGATTGTCAAAGGTAAATTTGTCATGATCCAAGGAGAAAGAGAAAACCAAGTCAGTATTTTAAAAGGCTCTTACAAATTAGCAGTGACCAGTAGAAGGTAGCAAGCATGATTTTTGGAATTCATAGTGCTTCCCAGAGGTGAGTTTATCATGCCTAAGGGTCAGTAAGAAAGGTGAAGACAGAGTTTTCAGTCACATGCCCAGCACAAGATGTTTTGAATTCCAAGGTACAGGTCAAGAAAAGTTTTAAAAGAGTTACTGTGTGGTTAAATCACCAAATGGAAAATGAGCATGTAAACTCTCAAGGATCAGAAAGAAGAATCACTTAAAGGTTTTCAAGTCTCCTACACAGCAAATGTCAAAAGAGTTAGTGAAAAGTGAAAAGGCTCAAAACATCAGGAGATGGGTCCAAAATTGATTTAATTTGAATCCAAAACATATAAAAGTGCATTTTATTTATCAATTGACTTATTATTCCCTTACAGAGAAATTAGAAACGTACAAGAGAGAAGACTATGAATTTCGGGTCAGATTTGGGTAAGTTCGAAGGCGCTACGCATTCAGGGCAGCACTGCGTGTTCATAATCGAGCACTGTGCCCCTGCCGAAGAAACCCTTCTAAAATTGTTCTACGTTGTGCGCCCGTAGGCAAGCATTGCGTGTTTAGAAGCGCACTACACGTTTCACTAGGAGACCCAACAGGCCTGGGCAGAAACACTCAGATGCTGCACGCCCGGCACAAGGTGTAATATTCCCATTTAGCCCAAGCTAATGGGAATATCTTATTTTGCCTTGTTTTATCTTGCATTTCACATTAATGAATAAAATGGGAAGCGGGACATATAAAACTCCTCAAAACCATGAATAAATCAATGCCTATGTAAATAGAGACATATTTGGGCCATGCAAATAAACTCTTGCAGGTGTGAATGGGTTTAAATCATAAGATTGGGTCAACCTTGACCAAATCAACAACATATCCTAGGTGCAATTAACCTCATGGATACACAGTGCAGTTCTAGATGGAGGCTCCACATGTGAAAGGGGCTAACTCATTGAGGTGGTTTAGGGTTTGACAAGGCCTTCACCCAATAAAAGAAGAAGGAGGAAAAGAGGAAAGGTTGTTGATGTTATTATTTTCTGAAGGTATTGTCTGTTTAGACATCCCTTGTTGGGCTTTCCTGTTTAGGAATCCCACCTCCTTCCTTGAGCAGATTTTCGACTAGTCTTGTTTACCTAGTCCACTATCCGGCATTTGGCCAAGCCACATCTTGCATCTACAACGAAATCCTGCTTAGGATTGGGTTGTCCATGTGAGCTGCAGCAAGTGGAACACTAGATCTGTTCAGATCTAGCTTGTACTGGTGCCTCTTCTTAGTGATTGTGTCTTTTAACCTCCCGGAAGAGTGCATTAGTGGGTTAATCTTCAAACCCACACATTAGCAGCAGGCCAAAGCATTCTAAGGGCCTACAACGCAATCCCTCTTCCATGACTACGTTATTTGCAAGAGCAGAGTTGCAGGGTGACTTGGCATCATTTTAGAGGAGAGATCTCTAGTGGTTGGATCCTTCCTTTCACTGTGGTGATCTGTATATTGGCCAACCAATACTTGTTATTTCAGATCTGATATATTGTATATGTTATGATTTAGAATTTTATGAATACTTTTGCAGACATGTGACTTAGATCTCGTATCTACTCACCATTGTTCATGTTTTGCTGAGATCCCCAAGGGGAATGTATAGAGGAGCCTATCTTGTACACAGATATGAAATAGATCTATCATTTTATGTATATATCTACTCTAGATCTAAGTTTTAATCTAATGCATGCTTTAGCAATGAAAATAACACTATCAATCTTATTCTACCATTTCATGTCGTTGTAGCAACTCATTTTGAGTCTTTTGTCTTGTACATTCATCCAATTTCTGTTATACAATGTATAAGCTGCATTGTAGATCTATTTTGCTATTGTATAGCTGAAATATGGACCTCCATGTTGGTCTCACACTTTTAAACTGATAAATTGCATTATTTCTGAAGCATTCCATTGCATATAGCTACAGCCCCTCTCTTTGGGTGTTTTTTAGCTAGACTATGTTGTGGGAGATCTGTTTAACCCACCTAGTTTGATTTGTTTTTGCTCTCATTTTGGATTTAGATATTAGATGAGATTATATAAGCGATACAAGAGTTAAAAACTCATTTCAGTTCACTCAATTCTTAGGAGTGTGTTATGTCAGCTGGCTTGTTGTGCAATCTCGATTTTGGGATATTAGAGTGGTATCAAAGCAACTTTCTTAGCACAGCCTATGCATTCTTTGAGAAAATATGTCTTCAAGGGGAGGAGAACCTCTCACTAATAGAGAACAGAGGTATCATAGGAGGAGACATAAGAAAAATTATTACACCATTGAAACTCCTTTATATGGAAGAATAAAAGGAGTAGATTTCTCTAACATTCTTTCTCAAGATTTACATGAGCTGGAGGAAGGAATTAGGGGAGTGAGTAATGGAAGATCAGAAAATCTCTTGAGGAGGTTTTCACAGGATGAAAGCACCGCTACTTCATCTGATGTGTGTGAGCATGCAGCCACACAATCTGATTTAAAACATTGCAGCATGCCTGCATTCCTTGCAAGAGGAGAAGAATATGGAGAGACACCAGAGGAGGAGATTCTTGGTGACTACCTCCAGGAGTATGAATC
The DNA here is from genome assembly GCA_034641835.2 of Pinus albicaulis. Classification (NCBI taxonomy): domain Eukaryota; kingdom Viridiplantae; phylum Streptophyta; class Pinopsida; order Pinales; family Pinaceae; genus Pinus; species Pinus albicaulis. The sequence goes on from CM076580.1 coordinate 604,532,965, forward strand.
TTAGTCTAAAATATTCAAAGAGAATCTAGGCTTCCCTAATTTTTTTCAACTCAAAGAAGAAAGAAGATCCATGAAGATAACTCCATTTCAAAACATTGTTGGGAGGGTTAAAGATCTGCTACATGATTTGCCAAGGGAAAAGGTATTACTTTAGCAAGATCATTCTTCCCAAGAACAAGACATGAGTGTCCTTTATTCAATGAGAGATCAAGAAAAAGGATCTCTTATTGATGGGGCATACTCCATTGATGAGGAGAAGAAAGAAGTAGAACTGAAAGGTTCCTCCAGCACTGTGACAACAGGAGGGAATCTAATTTTATTGAGGGATGGTATTGAAGCTATTTCTTCCACTTTGAGGGCTCTTGTATTTTGGCAAGAAGGCCCCAGGGATACTATACATGGAGAGGATGAGTAGTATGTGTCTATGATGATAGACAAAGAGAGAAAACAGTGGAGAAGATGTGTTCCAACACTGCATCCAAATATTGGAACACACATTATGATGGATCAGTCCTTTGTGACCAAGACTCTTGACACCGAGATGATGGGTGTTCATGAGTTAACTGCATCTAGAGGGAGCACCTTAGAATATAAAAAATTGCAGGAGGTGGGTGATGAATAAGAAGATGGGAGAGTTTCTCCAACTTCTCCCTGCCATGGTACTTCCACACAGCAATTAGAGATGGATTTGTGCATCGGAATTAGTCATATTATGTTCTCATCTGTAGTTCACATGGGAATGATCCATGAGACATTTTTATCTTGTGGTGTACCCATGGGAGACCACCTGATTCATATTTGATGGGAGATGTTTCATGCATTGATGCTCCTTCCATAGATACAAGAAGGAAGAGAGCATTAAAAGACCCTACTATAGCGCTGAGAATATGGGGGAGGTACAAAGGAAGGGATAGAATTTTTCCTTTGACTTCACTATCTATCCTCAACTCTCAAATTGCATTGAGAAGATATGCTACAAGGAGAGAAAATGACACCATCATGAAGCATGGGAGGCAAGACTTGAATCATAAAACAAACTTGTTTGAAGAATACTCTTTCTTGCTGGAAGAGAGATGGTGGTCTCACATGCATGCTTTGGCTAAAAGAGAGAGGCCTTGGACAAATGATAACCTTCCATGGGAGACTAACTCCCAAGATATTCCTTCTTCTTTGAAGCATGAGCATGAGCAAGGAGGGCAGCAAAGAAGGAATAACAACCTTCCATCTCATACCTTTGGCATGGGAGATGTCAAAGAGGAGAAGAATGGAAGGCATGGCCTTCCAACATACACTTTGTTGGAAACACTGAGAGGGGGGGGGGGGTGAATTAGTATTTCTTTCAATTAGAGCATTAGTTAATCTTCAATTATTATTAGTGTTTGTACAATGATAGCAGCAAACAAGAGGAACAAAAATGCACACAATTTTTAAGGTGGAAACCCACTCCGGGACAAAAACCACCTAATGATTTTCTAATAATTATTTTCAACTCCAATTGAAAATAAAGCTCCAACTTCCTAGAATCTAGAAAATCATTCTTCTCCAGCTCCCACTAGATGGACGCTCCAATGCCTAATATTCTTCAGTAGTCACTGAACGGATGCACCAACACCCAATGAGCTACAACTCACCCTAGCACCACCCTACCATCCTATAGAAGAATAAAAGAAGAATGGACTCTCATACCAGAGAAAATGGTCCACTTTACAATGATATAGAATGATGTAGAAGAAGAAGACTTCATATGATGAAATTATTGCTATTGTTATGCACCTTGGTTGTTGCTCTTGTCATGCTATTCTCTGCTGCACCTTTCTTTGCTTTGCTTCCATAGAAAGTCTGGTCCTTTGCAACCCTTGACAACACATGATCTAGCTTTTTCTTGCCTTATAGGAGCTCGATATTGAATCTGGTGTATCTCTGTTATTTCAAATCCTCAATATCTTATTTTTTGTCCTATAGTATTCCTTTGAGTCTTCTTTCCAATGCCATAGGTTTTACCCAATTTGGATTCTCCAAGAGAGAGTTATACCCAATTTCTCACACTGCCCTAATTATGGACTATTTCATTAGAGTGCACTTGTACGGAGCGCCACATGTCACCATTTCTTCATTTGTCTCTGAAATTGATAGAGCATAAATCAAAGACTATGAGCTATCCATAAATTTTTACGGCATTCCAATCTGATACTCAGAGAGTGAGTGATGACGAATTTACCAAGGTCACTTCTTTGAGATGAATTTCAGGAGCCTGCAAAAACCCTTACTTCCACAGATCATATCTCCAAACTAATTGCGCAACTTGATCTGAAATTTTTACTGTAGCTTCCTCAGGATTGCGGCTTTGCCTCATAAAAATTTCAGCTTCTGAGCCTTCATAGAAAAAAATTTGGAGCGAAAATTCCACAATGACCTGTTTCAGATGGCCGAATCCCTTGCATAAGGAGGAAATGAAGATCACAATTTATATGAATGCTTAAATTGAGAGGGGCTTAAACAAGTGAATGTGGGAGGGATTTTAGGAGCTTAAAAAATATTAATTATGACTTTTCAATGACCCATGCCCCAACCTCTTGGGGTTTTAGCCCACTAACTGGGGTACAAACTTCAAACATGAATATCTCTCAAACCGTGAAGAATTACATGGCGTGCCATATATCAACGGAAACATCTCGACAAGTAGAAACCATAAAAAGAATTATTGACCCAGAATATATTAATTTTGTAGGTAAAAATTCCCATGCAATATTGGGTTAGCCCCTGGTGCTGCTTGGGTTGACATCAATGACAACCGCTGATCAACAATCTCCCCCTTTGGCATTGATGGCAACACAAGTACTCCCCCTGCGATCATGACAGCTCTTCCTACAACATTCTCTCCCCCTTTCACATCAATGGCAAAGGGTAACTCCCCCTGAAACACAACCATCCTGTAGACCTGTACACACTTCCACTCGTGCTAACACACAACCGTCCTGCAGACCTTCACACACTTCCACTCCCCCTTTATATTCTAAAAAAGGAAAATCTAATGAGAACTTGGGAGAATCCCAAGCTTCTGGCGAAGATATTACAATGCTGGCGAATATTTAATATGTGATTCTTTTGGTGCTGCTTGGAATATTGCTACTTGTCCAACTGCTTGCATAACATCTGGTCAGGAGGTTATTACATATAGAAGACTAATAATCATATATCTATACAACCTTTGATCCACATCCTTAGATGAGTCATCTATGCTCAATTTGCAACCAAGTAAAGACATCTCGAAATCACTTTGCACCTTTGTAGCAAAATTCCTACTTAGTCGATCATCATTGCTACCAATTATTGTATCATCCTCTTTAGATATTAGACATGCTTTAGTTGCTTCATCCAGAACATATATGTAGTTTGGAGCTTGACTTGCTGTAGCCACAATTTCACCATACACGCCTTTCCTGATTTCACATTTCGTGGAGTTGAATAGTATTGTGTGTCCATGATCACACATTTTTCCAACACTAAGCAGATTGTGATTCATGTTTTCAACCAGTAGAACATTATTGGCTAGAGAATCTTTGCTTCCGAGAGTGGCAGTACCTGATCCTATAACATTTGAAGATCCATCATTTCCAAAGGACATGGTTCCATCCTTCTTCTCTTTCAAAGATACAAATTTATTTCTATCTCCAGTCATATGCATTGAGCAACCGCTATCAACATACCACACATCTTTGTTCTTTTGAGCCTTGAGAGCGAGAGCACAATTATCATTCTTCTTCTTCTTCCATGTTCGTTCATTATGTGGCTTCAAAGATTCTTCTGGAGGATTTTCAAGTCTGTAGTCTTTGGCTATGTGTCCAAAGTTTCGACATTTGTAACAATCAATATTATTTCTTAAATGTTAAAATCTATTGATATTTCGCCGAGACCTGGGAGGTTCATATTTGACAGATCTCCTGGAATTATATTCGTTCCTAGGGTACGTGCGACATTCTACATCTTTATGACCAAATTTTCCACATGAATAACAGTAGCCATAAAAAATATGTTGGTACCTGGATGGAAATTTTCATCGAGGAATTGTCTTCCAAGGTTGTTCTTGCAAATCTTGTCCAATGAAGTCTTCATGCATGTCATATTTCATAGGTTCATTGTATTTTTTTGTAGAAGGTCCTGCTTCTTCTTCTTTGTAACCGATGCCAGTTTTTTCATTGTAAGATCGTTGATTGTTGATGAGTTCTTCCAATGCCCTTGAGCTGTTGGCATAGTTTTGGATAGTTTTTCCTTTCTTCACTTCCTCACGCAGCGAGACTACTTGGGCTTCTAATTCTTCCCTTTCTTGGTTACTTTCTTCCAACTTCTTTTGAAGTGACTCTTCAATGCATTTGTGTTCTTCAACTTCAATTTTGACACCTTGAACTTGTTCTTCAAGAGTTTTGGAACAGATCTTCTTCGCCTTGAGATCTTTTATAAGCTTGATTGCTTCCTCATAAAATTCGTCTATGGTCCATCCTTATTCTTCGTTTTTTGATACCTCTTGCTTATTGTGCTTGGCCATAAAAAATACTCTCTCATTGGATTCTTCTTCACTATCATTGTCTTCATCGGATTATGAGCTATCTTCTTTAGAGAGAAATTTCCTTTTGGATCCTTGCTTGTTGAATTTCTTAAAGCCTTTCTTTCTCTTTGAGTTGCCATTACTTTTGTTTGGACATTTTTCTACAAAATACCCAACCTCTTTACAGCTGAAACATATCAATGGAAGTTTACCTTTGAATTGTCCCTTACCAATTTGTAGTTTTCTCATGAAGTAAGCATATTCTTCATCTGAAAGACCTTCTTCATCATCTCCCTTTTCTTCACACTTGCAGGTGCATGTCTTTTCAATTGAAGGTTGTTTATCCTTATTGGTTTTCTTAGATGCAACGAACACAGTTTCTAGATGCAAACTACCCTCTTCTTCATCAAGTCTCATTTCATATGCTATGAGAACTCCGTGTAATTCCTCTTTGCTGAGTTTTTCCAGATTTGCACTATATTCTAAGACCGATACCTTTGGGTTGAATCTCCTTGGTAACGTTCTAAGAATCTTTCGTATAATAGTCTTATCGTCAAATGGCTCTCCCAATCCTTCCAGAGTATTGGTTATTTCATCAACGTATTGGAAGTATGCAGCAATGTTGCAATCTTATTTCATTCTGAGTTGCTCAAATTTTGCTCTATAGATTTGAAGCTTTGCTTCTTTGACATTTGAGTCACCTGCATATATATTCTCAAGCTTGTCCCATACATTTTTGGCGGTTTTACAACCCAACACTTTATGATAAGCAGATTCAATAAGTCCACTGATAATAATATTCTTTTCTTTTGCATCATTTACCAAATTCTTCTTACCTTGTTCATCAGCGGTTGATGTAAATCCATTTTGAACAGTGTCCCATACTTCGTAACCTTGCACCAAGAGATAGACCTCCATTCTTCCTTTCCAGAGTGCATAATTATTTTCATTGAATAGAGGTACACCATTCTTGGTATGCTCCATGACCTCCTTCCAGCTGTTAAACTGCTATTGAAGGAACCAAGCTCCGATACCAATTGTTGGAAATACTGAGAGGGGGGGTGAATCAGTATTTCTTTCAATTAGAGCATTAGTTAATCTTCAATTATTATCAGTGTTTGTACAATGATAGCAGCAAACAAGAGGAACACAAATGCACACAATTTTTAAGGTGGAAACCCACTCCGGAACAAAAACCACCTAATGCTTTTCTAATAATTCTTTTCAGCTCCAATTGAAAATAGATCTCCAACTTCCTAGAATCTAGAAAATAATTCTTCTCTAGCTCCCACTGGATGGATGCTCCAACGCCCGAGATTCTTCAGTAGTCACTGAACAGATGCACCAACACCCAATGAGCTACAACTCACCCTAGCACCACCTTACCACCCTATAGAAGAATAAAAGAAGAATGGACTCTCGTACCAGAGAAAATGGTCCACTTTACAATGATATAGAATGATGTAGAAGAAGAAGATATACTAGACCATAACCCCAACTTTGACACAACCACTGCCTCTTCAGCCCTTTACAGATAGACACTAGTACAATTTGTACAATAATGTATTTACAATGACTAAGCACGATGATACCTTTACAATGATTGTATGCAGTGCTACCCACTTGAAGACTCCATATGATGAAATTCTTGCTGCTGTTATGCACCTTGGTTGCTACTCTTGTCATGCTACTCTCTGCTACACCTTTCTTTGCTTTGCTACCGTAGAAAGTCTGGTCCTTTGCAACCCTTGACAACACATGATCTAGATTTTTCTTGCCTTATAGGAGCTCGATATTGAATCTCGTGTATCTCTGTTATTTCAGGTCCTCAATATATGATTTTCTATCCTATAGTATTCCTCTGAGTCTTCTTTCCAATGCCACAGGTCTGACCCAATTTTGATTCTCCAAGAGAGAGTTATACCCAATTTCTCACACTGCCCTAATTATGGACTATTTCAGTAGAGCACACTTGTACGACGTGCCACGTCTCACCGCTTCTTAATTTGTCTCTAAAATTAATAGATCATAAATTAAAGACTGTGAGTTATCCATCACTTTTTATGGCATTCCAATCTGATGCTCAGAGAGGGAGTGATGACTAATTTACCAAGGTCACTTCTTTGAGATGAATTTCAGGAGCCTGCAAAAACCCTTACTTCCATAGATCATATCTCCAAAAATATTGCACAAATTGATCTAAAATTTTTACTGCAGCTTCCTTAGGATTTCGGCTTCACCTCATAAACATTTCAGCTTCTGAGGCTTCGTAGAAAAAATTTTAGAGCGAAAATTCCACGATGACCTGTTTCAGATGGCCAAATCCCTTGCATAAGGAGGAAATGAAGATCACAATTTATATGAATGCTTAAGTTGATAGGGGCTTAAACAAGTGAGCGTGGGAGGGATTTTAGGAGCTTAAAAAATATTAATTATGAATTTTCAATGACCCATGCCCCAACCCCATGGGGTTTTAGCCCACTAACTGGGGTACAAACTTCAAACATGAATATCTCTCAAACCGTGAAGAATCACATGGCGTGCCATATATCAACGGAAACATCTCGAAAACTAGAAACCATAAAAAGCATTATCGACCCAGAATATATTAATTTGGTAGGTCAAAATTCCCATGCAATATTGGGTTAGCCCCCGGTGCTGCTTGGGTGACATCAATGACAATCGCTGATCAACACACTTTGGACATGGAGGATGTCAAGGATAAGAGAAACAACATGGCAACCACTTCCGTTGGCACATTATCAGTGCTGTCATTGTTGGGCACCTTAGATCCCTATTGGAAATCCCAACTGTTGGTGGGATATTCCAAGGATCTTCATACATGCATGATTCTTGATGAATTTCTACATGAGGAGGATTACTCAATCCAAGATGGGGTCATCTATGATCATGGTAGGATCTTCCTGTCTAGAGCCTCCAAGCTCAAAGAGAATTTACTACAATGGGCCTATGAGGAGTTCTGTTTCAACCATGGATATTCTATGAAGCTCAAAAACATTATCTTGAGGAGCTACTATTGGCAGGGCTTTGGAGGAGGACTATATCAGCATTGTCAAAGATGCATGAACTTTGTGGAGATGGGGCAGCAACATAACTTTGTTGGAGAGTTAATTCAACCTTATCTTTCCCCTCTTGAGGGAGAAGATAGATCTATGCACCACTCCAATTTTATGAGGAGAAGTTTTGGTGAAGAGCATGCTCTTAATACATTTATTTTATATTCTGACTTCATGCATTCTTACACCATGTTTTTGCAGGCAATGACTCCAAGAAGGAGTGTTATATCTTGTCAATCTCATGGAAAATATGGGGCCACAAAAATTGTTGTACTTGGCCACTCCCTTGGTGGACAAAGGGAGATCTTGTTTCATGATGGGTGCTTTCCTAAGGCACCAAACATATCTCACACATTCATCTACAGTGAGATGGCATGGGCTTCAAGTAAGTGGTAGGAAAACCACTTACAACTTCTTGGGTTGATGCAGGCAGGATATGTATTACTTTGGTTCCACATGTGGGACTATGAACCACCTCCATATGTACACCTTTCTATTTTTTTGTACATTATTTTTCTCCCATACATTGATGACATGCTTGTACTTTTTAGAGGGATATATGGAGAGAGGATGGGAGGTATGCATGTGCCTAATGGACTAGAAACTCTCCATGTGTCTTACGTTATATATTTCAAAGGGAACATTAGGAAAACCATGGGTGTTTGACATGAGATCTTGTTTCCTTGCGAGATGGATTTTGCACATCTCATATTGACTTTGGGGAAATAATTCATGGGGGTTTGGATTGGTGAGCATCTAACTTATGATGGGAGCTTGATATTTGATGATGTCACCAATGGAGGAGAAGTCATAGAGAACTCAACTTATTAGTTCCTTGAGGAAAATCAACATTTTGGAGGGGAGGACTGTAATATTCCCATTTAGCCCAAGCTAATGGGAATATCTTATTTTTCCTTGTTTTATCTTGCATTTCATATTAATGAATAAAATGGGAAGGAGGACATATAAAACTCCTGAAAACCATGAATAAATCAATGCCTATGTAAACAGAGACATATCTGGGCCATGTAAATAAACTCTTATAGGTGTGAATGGGTTTAAATCACAAGATTGGGTCAACCTTGACCAAATCAACAGCGCAGTCTAGGTGCAATGAACCTCATGGGTACACAGCATAGTTCTAGATGGAGGCTACACATGTGAAAAGTGCTAACTCATTGAGGTGGTTTAGGGTTTGACAAGGCTTTCACCCTATAAAAGAAGGAGGAGGACAGCATGAAAGGTTGTTGATGTTATCATTTTTTGAAGGTATTGTCTACTTAGACATCCCTTGTTGGGCTTTCCTATTTAAGAATCCCGCCTCCTTCCTTGAGCAACTCTTGGAGGAGTCTTGTTTGCCTAGTCCACTATCCGAAATTTGGCCAAGCCACATCTTGAATCTAAAACACAGTCTTGCTTAGGATTGGGTTGTCCATGTGAGTTGCAGCAAGTGGAACACTAGATCTATTCAGATCTAGCTTGTACTTGTGCCTCTTCTCAGTGAGTGTGTCTTTTAACCTCCTGGAAGAGTGCATTAGTGGATTGAGCTTTAGATCCACACATTGGCAGTAGGCCAAAGAATTCTCAGGGCCTATAGAGTAGCCCCTCTTCCATGACTGCGTTATTTGCAAGATAAGAGTTGCAGGGTGACTTGGCATTATTTCAGAGGAGAGATCTTTAATGATTGGATCATTCCTTTCACTGTGGTGATCCATGGATTGGCCAACCAATCAATGTTAGTTCAGATCTATTTTGTTGTATATGTTATGATTCAGAATTTTTTGAATACTTCTACAGATCTGTGACTTAGATCTCAGATCTACTCACGTTTGGTCATGTTTTGCTGAGATCCCCAAGGGGAATGTATAGAGGAACCTATCTTGTACACAGATATGAAATAGATCTATCATTTTATGTACATATCTACTCTAGATCTGAGTTGTAATCTAATGCATGCTTCAACAATGAAAATAATGCTATCAAGCTTATTCTACCATTTCATTTTATTGTAGCAGTTCATTTTGAGTCTTTTGTCTTGTACATTCATCCTATTTCTGTTATACACTGTATAAGCTACATTGTAGATATATTTTGCTATTTTATAGTTGAAAGATGGACCTCCATGTTGGTCTCACACTTTTAAATTGATAAAATGCATTATTTCTGAAGCAGTCCATTGCATATAGCTGCAACCCCTCTCTTTGGGTGTTTTTCAGCTAGACTAGGTTGTGGGAGATCTGTTTAACCCACCTAGTTTGATTTGTTTTTTCTCTCCTTTTGGATTTATATCTTAGATGAGCTGATATAAGGGATCCAAGAGTTGCAAACTCCTTTCAGTTCACTGAATTATCAGGTTATTTCATCAGGCTTGTTGTGCAATCCCGATTTTGGGATATTACAGACCGACACCTCATTCACCAGCCAACGCTACATGTTCGGAGGCCCGATAGACCTGAAAACATGTGCACACACTGCACGTTTGGCTAGGAGGTCCTCTTCACTATTTCAAACCGTAAAATCAACTCAGGACTGTTGATCAGCGATTGTCATTAATGTCAACCCAAGCAGCACAAGGGGCTAACCCAATATTGAATGGGAATTTTGACCTACCAAATTAATATATTCTAGGTAAATAATGCTTTTTATGGTTTCCACTTCTCGATATGTTTCCGTTGATATATGGCACGCCATGTAATTCTTCACGATTTCAGAGATATTCATGTTTTAAGTTTGTACCCCCAGTTAGTGGGTTAAAACCCCATGGGGTTGGGGCATGGGTCATTGAAAAGTTATAATTAATATTTTTTATGCTCCTAAAATCCCTCCCATGTTCATTTTTTGGAGCCCCTCTCAACTTAAGAATTCATATATATTGTGATCTTCATTTCCTCCTTAGGCAAGGGATTGGGCCATCTGAAACAGGTCATCGTGGAATTTTTGCTCTAACGTTTTTTCTATGAAGGCTCGGAAGCTGAAATTATTATGAGGCGAAGAAGAAATCCTGAGGAAGCTTCAGTAAAAAATTTAGATCAATTTTCACAATATTTTTGTAGATATGATCTGTGGAAGTAAGGGTTTTTGCAGGCTCCTGAAATTCATCTCAAAGAAATGACCTTGGTAAAATCGTCATAACTCTCTCTTTGAGTATCAGATTGGAATTTCGTAAAAATTGGAAGATAGTGAAAATTATTTAGTTTTCACTCTATCAATTTTAGAGGCAAATGAAGAAATAGTGACACGTGGCATGCCATACAAGTGTGCTCTGCTGAAATAGTCCATAATTAGGGCAGTGTGACAAATTGGGTATAAATCTCTCTTGAAGAATCAAAATTGGGTCAGATCTCTGGCATTGGAAAGATGACTCAGAGGACTACGACAATACCCAAAATAAGATATTTAAGATCTTAAATAAATAAGATACACCAGATTCAATATCGAGCTCCTAGAAGGCAAAAAAAGCTAGATCATGTGTTGTCAAGGGTTGCAAAGGACCAGAATTTCTACGGTAGAAAAGTAAAGCAAGGTGAAGCAGAGGGTATCATGACAAGAGCAGCATCCAAGGTGCATAACAACAGCAATAAGTTCATCATATGAAGTCTTCAAGTGGGCAACACTGCATACAATCATTGTAAAGGTATCATTGTACCTAGTCATTGTAAATACATTATTGTACAAATTGTACTAGTATCTATCTGCCAAGGGTTGAAGAGGTAGCATTGGGAGGTCTAGGATCATCATTAGGCGTTTGTGTCAAAGTTGGGGTTATGGTCTAGTATATCTTCTTCTTCTACATCATTCTATATCATTCTAAAGTGGACCATTTTCCCTGGTACGAGAGTCCATTCATTTTTATTCTTCCATAGGGTGGTAGGGTGGTGCTAGGGTGAGTTGTAGCTCATTGGGTGTTGGGGCATCCGTTCAGTTGAATACTGAATAATCTAGGGCGTTGGAGCGTCCATCCAGTGGGAGCTCGAGAAGAATGCTTTTCTAGATTCTAGGAAGTTGGAGCTTTATTTTCAATTGGAGTTGAAAAGAATTATTAGAAAAGCATTAGGTGGTTTTTGTCCCAAAGTGGTTTTCCACATTAAAAACTGTGTGTATTTGTGTTCCTCTTGTTTGTTTCTATCATTGTACAAACACTGATAATAATTGAAGATTAACTAATGCTCTAATTGAAATAAATACTGATTCACCCCCCCCCCCCTCTCAGTATTTCCAACAATTGGTATCAGAGCTTGGTTCCTTCAATAGAAGTTTAATAGCTAGAAGGAGGTCATGGAGCATACCAAGAATGGTGTACCTCTATTCAATGAAAATAATTATGCACTTTGGAAAGGAAGAATGGAGGTCTATCTCTTGGCGCAAGGTTACGAAGTATGGGACACTGTTCAAAATGGATTTACATCAACCACGGATGAACAAGGTAGGAAGAATTTGGTAAATGATGCAAAAGCAAAGAATATTATTATCAGTGGACTTATTGAATCTACTTATCATAAGGTGTTGGGTTGTAAAACTGCCAAAAATGTATGGGACAAGCTTGAGAATATATATGCAGGTGACTCAAATGTCAAAGAAGCAAAGCTTCAAATCTTATATAGAGAAAAAATTGAGCAACTCAGAATGAAAGAAGATTGCAACATTGCTGCATACTTTCAATACGTTGATGAAATAACCAATACTCTAGAAGGATTGGGAGAGCCAATTGATGAGAAGAATATTATACAGAATATTATGTTGGGTGTGGAGCTTGATTATCTTGTTTACTTTGTATCACAGCATTGGACCCCTATACCTTCAAAGGGGCGGCAATGCCGCCCGTAATTAATCGCTGCCGTGGGGGGTCCAGGGGGGGGCAACAATGCTTTTCAGAGCACCCCCTAGTGTGGGTTTTCGGGGGCAGTGCCCCCGAAGCTAAAAACAGATATAAAATTTCCTTGTAAAAGTATAGTAATTTCTAGTCAATCTGCCTCGTTCATTAGGCAAATGATCTGACGGTAGAAGTTATGTTTAGATTAGGGTTTTTTTCCCTAGAAGGAAACCCCCTTGTATATATGAGGGTATTGTATTGCGGTTGTGTATTATGTGTGTATTATCGGAGCAAGAAATAGAGAGGGAGACTGTGAGAGAGAACATAGGATATTACAGCGGATCTGCTGTAGGTTTTTTCTCTTCATTTTTGCTAGATAATGAAAAGGAAGGACTGGCTGTTCGGGGTGGACGTAGCCCAAACTGGGTGAACCACGTATATTTGTGTCTCTCTGATTTTATGTGTTTTGTGTGCTTGTATTTTTCCGCATATTTTATGTGTTGAATTGCTCCATAATATATAATTTTCTAACAGATTGTTGGAACATTACCAGGGAGATTCAACCCAAAGGTATCGGTCTTAGAATACAGTGAAAATATGGACAAGCTCAGCGAAGAGGAATTACATGGATTTCTCATAGAATATTAAATGATACTTGATGAAGAAGAGGGTACTTTTCATCTAGAAACTGTGTTTGTTGCATCTAAGAAAACCAATAAGGATAAACAACCTTCAATTGAAAAGGCATGCACATGCAAGTGTGAAGAAAAGGGAGATGATGAAGAAGGTATTTCAGATGAATAATATGCTTACTTCAAGAGAAAAATATAAATTGGTAAGGGAAAATTCAAAGGTAAACTTCCATTGAAGAAGAAGCCAATGAGAGAATATTGTTTATGGCCAAGCACAATAAACCCAAGCACAATAAGAAAGAGGTATCAAACAACGAAGAAGAAGGATGGACCGCAGACGAATTTTATGAGGAAGCAATCAAGCTTATAAGAGATCTCAAGGCGGAGAAGATCCGTTCCAAAACTCTTGAAGAACAAGTTCAAGGTGTCAAAATTGAAGTTGAAGAACAAAAATGCATTGAAGAGTCACTTCAAAAGAAGTTGGAAGAAAGCAACCAAGAAAGGGAAGAATTAGAAGCCGAAGTAGTCTCGCTACGTGAGGAAGTGAAGAAAGGAAAATCTATCCAAAACTATGCCAACATCTCAAGGGCATTGGAAGAAATCATCAACAATGAACGATCTTGCAATGACAAAACTGGCATCGGTTACAAAGAAGAAGAAGTAGGACCTTCTACAACAAAATACAATGAACCTATGAGATCTGACATGCATGTAGACTTCATTGGACAAAATTCATTAGAACAGCCTTGGAAGACAATTCCTCGACGAAAATTTCCATCTAGGTACCAACATATTTTTTATGGCTACTGTTATTCATGTGGAAAATTTGGTCATAAAGCTGTAGAATGTCGCACGTACCCTAGGAACGAATACAATTCCCAGAGATCTGTCAAATATGAACCTCCCAGGGCTTAGCGAAACATCAATAGATTTGAACATTTAAGAAATAATATTGAATGTTACAAATGTCGAAACTTTGGACACATAGCCAAAGACTACAGACTTGAAAATCCTCCAGAAGAATCTTTGAAGCCACAGAATGAACGAACATGGAAGAAGAAGAAGAATGATAATTGTGCTCTTGCTCTCAAGGCTCAAAAGAACAAAGATGTGTGATATGTTGATAGCGGTTGCTCAACGCATATGACTGGAGATAGAAATAAATTATATCTCTAAAAGAGAAGAAGGATGGAAATGTGTCCTTTGGAAACGATGGATCTTCAAATGTTATAGGATCAGGTACTGTCACTCTTGGAAGAAAATATTCTATAGCCAATAATGTTCTATTGGTTGAAAACATGAATCACAATCTGCCCAGTGTTGGAAAAATGTGTGATCAAGGACACACAATACTATTCAACTCCACGAAATGTGAAATTAGGAAAGGCATGTATGGTGAAATTGTGGCTACAGCAAGTCAAGCTCCAAACAACATATATGTTCTGGATGAAGCAACTAAGGCATGTCTAATAGTTAAAAAGGATGATACAATAATTGGTAGCAATGATGATCAACTAAGTAAGAATTTTTCTACAAAGGTGCAAAGTGATTTCGAGATGTCTTTACTTGGTTGAAAATTGAGCATAGACGACTCATCTAAGGATGTGGATCAAAGGTTGTACAGATCTATGATTAGTAGTCTTCTATATGTAACAGCCTCCCGACCAGATGTTATGCAAGAAGTTGGACAAGTAGCAAGATTCCAAGCAGCACCAAAATAATCACATATTAAATATTCGCCAGCATTGGAATATCTTCGCTAGAAGCTTGTGATTCTCCCAAGTTATCATTATGTTTTCCCTTTTCATAATATAAAGGGGGAGTGGAAGTGTGTACAGGTCTACAGGACAGTTGTGTGTCAGCGCGAGTGGAAGTGTGTACAGGTTTGCAATATGGTTGTGTTTCAGGTGGAGTTACCCTTTTCCATTGATGTCAAAGGGGGAGAGAATGTTGTAGGAAGAGGTGTCATGATCGCAGGGGGAGCACTTATGTTGCCATCAATGCCAAAGGGGGAGATTGTTGATCAGCGGTTGTCATTGATGTCAACCCAAGCAGCACCAGGGGCTAACCCAATATTGAATGGGAAGTTTGACCTACCAAATTAATATATTATGGGTCAATAATTATTTTGATGGTTTCTACTTGTCGATATGTTTCCGTTGATATATGGCACTCCATGTAATTCTTCACGGTTTGAGAGATATTCATGTTTGAAGTTTGTACCCCCAGTTAGTGGGCTAAAACCCCATGGGGTTGGGTCATGGGTCATTGAAAAGTCATAATTAATATTTTTTATGCTCCTAAAATCCCTCCCACGTTCACTTGTTGAAGCCCCTCTCAACTTAAGCATTCATATAAATTGTGATCTTCATTTCCTCCTTATGTATGGGATTCGGCCATCTGAAACAGGTCATCATGGAATTTTCGCTCTAACGTTTTTTCTACGAAGGCTCAGAAGCTGAAATTTTTAAGAGGCGAAGCAGAAATCCTGAGGAAGCTTCAGTAAAAATTTTAGATCAATTTTCACAATATTTTTGTAGATATGATCTGTGGAAGTAAGTGTTTTTGCAGGCTCCTGAAATTCATCTCAAAGAAGTGACCTTGGTAAAATCGTCATAACTCTCTCTCTGAGTATCAGATTGGAATTCCGTAAAAATTGGAAGATAGTGAAAATTATTTAGTTTTCATTCTATCAATTTTAGAGGCAAATGAAGAAACAGTGACACGTGGAATGTCGTACAAGTGCGCTATGCTGAAGAAATCCATAATTAGGGTAGTGTGAGAAATTGGGTATAACTCTCTCTTGAAGAATCCAAATTGGGTCAGACCTATGGCATTGGAAAGATGACTTAGAGGACTACTACAAGACCAAAAATTATATATTGAAGATATGAAATAACAAAGATACACTAGATTCAATATCGAGCTCCTAGAAGGCAAGAAAAAGCTAGATCATGTGTTGTCAAGGGTTGCAAAGGACCAGACTTTCTATGGCATAAAAGCAAAACAAGGTGCAACAGAGGGTAGCATGACAAGAGAAGCATCGAAGGTGCATAACAACAGCAAGAAGTTCATCATATGAAGTCTTCAAGAGGGCATCACTGCATACAATCATTGTAAAGGTATCATTGTACCTAGTCATTGTAAATACATTATTGTACAAATTGTACTATTATCTATCTGCCAAGGGTTGAAGAGGAGGTGTTGGGAGGTATAGGATCATCATTAGGTGTTTGTTTCAAAGTTCGGGTTATGGTCTAGTATATATTCTTCTTCTACATCATTCTATATCATTGTAAAGTGGACCATTTTCCCTGGTACGGGAGTCCATTAATTTTTTATTATTATATAGGGTGTTAGGGTGGTGCTAGGGTGAGTTGTAGCTCATTGGGTGTTGGGGCATCCGTTCAGTTGACTACTAAAGAATCTCGGGCATTGGAGCATCCATCCAGTGGGAGCTAGAGAAGAATGCTTTTCTAGATTCTAGGAAGTTGGAGCTTTATTTTCAATTGGAGTTGAAAATAATTATTAGAAAAGAATTAGGTGGTTTTTGTCCCGAAGTGGTTTTCCACCTAAAAAACTATGTGCATTTTTGTTTCTCTTGTTTGCTGCTATCATTGTACAAACACTAATAATAATAGAATATTAACTAATGCTCTAATTGAAAGAAATACTAATTCACCCCCCCTCTCAGTATTTCCAACAAGGACCTCCTCAAACTGCCTTCAAGGGTTTTCTAAACATCTGTGAGGGATAAGTTCAAGATATAGCCTCTTCTTAAAATTTTTATTTTTTCATTTTGTTAAAGAAATAAACCCCTAAGTAGATGAGCTAATTTTCATTAAAACCTCCTTCATCTGCAAATAAGGAAAGAATAGTTAAGATAGGGGTAGATTAAAGTGGTGGAAATGGTTTGGGATTAGTCAACCATCAAAGCTTGAAAGGTCTATCCGTTACACTAAAAGTAGATTTACTTTACCTTATCCTTTTCCATTTAAAAAATTTGACATAAGACCAAAGTGTGTCCAAGCAGGGGTAGTGATTGATTTTGCCTCTCACTCACAGTCATACACCCTACCCTCACCCATTTACTCCTCCACTTGCAAAAACTGCCTTTTTTCATCACCATCTCATTTACCCTCTTCATATAATTTCACAAGCAGAGTTAGGGTTTTGGTTTTCAAAGCGACATGTGTCAGAATGTCAAGAGAAGGAGGAAATGGTAGTGAAGAAGAAGGTCAAGTGCCTAGGAGGCATCAACACAGAGGGGGGAGGATTAACAGGTTTGAGCCTCAAAACACAATGGAACTTAATACCTCTCCTATGACTGTCGCATGTTTCCAAAATGTGGGGTGCTTTCATTTTTGTGAAAGAGTACAACAGATACAAAGTCACCCTGAGCTCACTATGATCTTCATCCTTAACTTACATGAGAAATAAGCAAAACTTGCAGGGGTAAACTTTGAACTGTCATCAAATGCCATTGCTATTGCTATTGGAATACCTAGTGTTGGTGAAAAGTGGTTCAAATAGGCCAGCTTAGACATAAGCTACTATGAGCCATTCCTCAAGCCTAGATACAAAGACTACAATAAATCTGTATTCCCTTTTTCACATTTTCTTGAGAGGTATGCGCCCATGTTGAAGGCCATTATGAAATAATTTACATGTGAGGGGAGGTTTTCTAGGCTTTATTCCTATTACATAAGATTGCTCATGCACTTCACTAGGGTTAAGATGCTACATTTTTCGTACTATCTCTATAGGATTATTTACAAGATGTCTTATATTGTGCAAAAGAGACACCCTTCACAACAAATGCAGAGCCTCTTTCACCATTCTCTCATCAAGAAGGTAGTGATGCATCAATTGGAGCAAAAGGGTATTCCATGGGAGGTTTTCATTTCCCATGAGGTCTTCACGGACCCACAACCCCATCCTCAGCAAAATGTTCCCTCATCATCTCATCCTCCTGTCCTTACTCCTCCATCATCCCCTGGTGAGCATGTTTCACCATATATACATGTTCCTTCACCTCAAGACAATCCTCCTTCCTGACCCTCTCCCAATAAATCAGGCAATGAGGGAAATGAATATGAACCATCAAAGGAAAATGAAGGGGAAGGTAATGATCAATCAAGCAATAATGGTGAAGCAAGCATTGAGGAAGAAGAAAATGAAGAGGCAGGGGTCAGTGATGAAGCAGAAAACATGGAAACTGAGGGAAATGATGATGTTGAAGATGAAGAGGCAGAGGGCAGTTATGTCGGCATGGAAGAAATAAATGATGAATGAAGTGCAGAAAGAATGGAAACGGAAGAAAATGAGGATGTTAGCAATGATGAGGCAAGCAACAGTGAGGAGAAACACAACAAAGAGCATGACAGTCAAACAAAGAGCCAGGGTGACATTCATGACATTGAAAATAGTGAGGCTCCAATTAGTAATGAGGAGAAAAATTAGGAGTCAGAAGGCAGTGAAGACACAAATGAAAAAAGAAGCCAAGGTAATGATGATGATGAGGTTGGAAACAGCTCACAGAACCAAGAAGGCAGTGAGGTTGATATAAATGATGCTAATGACAGCAGTGACACCAAGGACTACAATGACAGTGAGCCTGATGATAACAGTGAATATCACAACAATAAGGCAAGCAGAAGTAGTGAGGGAGGTAGTGACAGTCATGACAACAGCCATGATGGCCATGAGGATAGTAAAAATAATGAGGCTCACAATTGAAATGATGATGGTGCAGAGAGTAGTGAAAAATACAGTGAGGCTCATAGTGTTGAAAAAGGCAATGATGATATGAAACATAGTGATTTTTATGGTAGTGTTGAAGGCAACAAAGAAGGGAGTGATTTCAGCATGAAAGACACAAATGAGGAAGTAAGCCAAGATATCAGTGAGCCAATCAAATATCATCACAAAGATGGAAACAAGAAATATGGCACTGAGGTAAACAATATTGAACCTTTTTCTTTGACATACCAAAAGGGAGAAAGGCATGTGTTTGATGCCTCTAAAAGGCAAGAGACCATTCCTTCCACATCAACAAAGAAGCTTGAGAAAGACAAGGAAAAGGTCACTGTTGGAGATAAGAAAGGTAAGCATGGAACTAAACAAAAATTTGAATTCATTGACCTTGAAAGTGAAGATGAAAATGAGGAGAGGGTTACAAGAATCTTGCTTCAAAGCAAGGATTCTTAGATCAAAGATCTACAAAGAAAGCTTTTCATTGCATAGTATGTCATTAATTATTATAAGGTTGAAAACAAGCAGCTAAAGAAGACAAAAAGGGACCTTGGCCTACTAAAAAAGATGGCCAGGCACTATACCTTGAGAAATAAAATTGCAAGGGCCAAGCTCAAAAGATCCCTTGCCAAAGTTCAAGCCCTCAAGGAGGAAAAAGTTAAAGAAAAACTTAACCTTATTGTTGTTTCCTCCATGCAAGCATCAGAGACATAAGAAGCAAGGCAAATCTAAGATTTCAGAAATTTTGGAAATTTTGAATTTTTGTTGATTTGAACAGCCAAGGGCACAGCGCCCTTGGTGTTGTGCTTTTTCTATAGGGATCCTCAGGAGAAACAGTTTACATTTTTGGATTTTTTAGGTCAAGTACAACATGAATACAAAATTTCAGGTCATTCTGAGTTGATTTGGTTCTCCAAAAGGGTCAAAAACATCTAAAATTTCACCTCTCTGCCATGTTTTCAGGGCTGGCACTGTGCCTTTACCATCCTTGGGAGTTTTTATTTTTGGACAAGAAAATGAGGCCCAATCAGAAAACCAAGGGTATTTTTGGAAATTAGACTCAACAGTCTTTCCAACGAGCCATCACAGAACCCATTTCGACATCGGGAAGGCCATAAAAATTCAGCTGCAAGGTGACCCATTTTTTCAGTGCAGATGTTGCACCCTTGGATCTCTGTGATGTGTTTTTGCACAAAAGTCAACAAAACACATGGAAGGATATTTTAATGTTTTTTTGGGAAAATCACTCTAGAGTTGGTTGAGGAGTTAAGTTTGAGTTATCTTTCATTTATTGTAATAGATATTATGCGTCTTGGGCCTTGCATGGCCTCTTTGGACATAAATGACATTTATGGTGTATTTATGGTTTCCAAAACCCTAATTAGGGTTTTTGCCCTCCTTTGCTAGAGAAATAGAGCATGGAGGTCTTATTGTATTTTTTTGGTTGGTTGCTAAGAATAATATGATATAGACTCTGAATTTATTTGTGAAATTGGCTTTGGTGTCTTGTGATGTCTTTGGACTGAGAAGCTATGGATTAAGCTCATTCTTAGGATTCATAAAGCTTTGTTGAATGGTGATGTATTCCACCTTTCGTACATGTTTTCTTTAGTTCTCATTATGTTTCTTTGATCATGGGATAGAAATATTTGAGTAGCATATGCATTTTGGCACCCTACGTTTTCTGCATCCTTTGATCTTTATGTTTTCTTCCTTGAAGTTTAACTAATGAATTCTTAAGAGCTCTTTAGTTTTATCGAGATGTTATGTTAAAAATATAATTTTTTGCAAGTAAGTTTCAAAAAATCCTTAACTTCTCACTAATTTTACTCATCTGTTTCTCTAAGGTCTGCTTAGTATTGTTTGGTTGAAGAATCCTTAAGTTCTCTTCAAGTTTTACTATGCTAATCATGTTGAAAGATTTTCCTTGTTATTAGTTTGTTAAAGGATCCTTGATTTCCCCTTAACTGCTATATTCACTCCTACATGTTCATTTCACTCACTCAAAACCTACTTAGATCCATTTGGCCATGTTTACTTTCCATATGAAACACCCTTCAAATATTTTTGCACTCTTCAAGATCTTTGCAGACTCCATATCCCAATGGATTGATCCTCTCTTACTCTACCTATTCCTCTTGAAAACCTATCCAACCAAACAAAGAAAGAAGCAAACCCTAATCCCTATAAATAGCCTAAAATAAAAACTCGAAAATGAAACAAGTTAAATCCTTTACATAAGCATAGAGAGAGCCCTCTCTGAGTCTAGGAAGGCTAGGTCCTAGGACTCCAAATATTGGTTTGATGTTACCCTTGTCTTTTTGGTCATTTCCAATTTTCCAAAACTACGAGGAACTAACAGTTGGCACTAGAATTTAGGGCCACAACAAAAGTAGTCACAAGTGTAATATTGACTGAGGTAAACGTAGTTTGAGGGTCATAGAGATCTAAATTTCAGATCAAGATTCAGTGAAATAAATGCCTAGAATCTATGGATCCATATGAGCTAGGCTGAGTCTCTTATGGAGGAAAGAGTTGTTCTTTGATATCGGTGGATAGGGTGTGTTCTAAAGAAATTAGAATAGAAGTATAATTCCCTATTTAGGGACGTTTCTTAGCATTTTCAATCCATAAGGTATTCCATTAAGACCGTGACAAATATGCATATAAGAAGAGGGATTATGACCCTTAGAGAGAGGTTTATATCTACAATATATACCAAAAATTTGGAAGATGGTTTGCAGAAGTATGTGTGGAGATAACAAATCCAAAGGAGGGTGGAACTTGAGTAGAAGATGGAGCAAAAGAAATGTTTCATATGAGGAATGGATTGACATGAAGAGGAGTTGATTTTGGTGGACTATCCATAGAGTTTTGGACAAATATCTGAAGAAACCTATAAATATTTAGTCAATGGACTATTAATGGATGATTTGTGACCCTAGTTCAATCATCTACAATTTATTAGAAGGATGATAAGATGAGTAGTTCAGATTTGTTCATATATTGGACAAAAAATAAATTGGTACACAAGAATATTGATTTTTAGAGGACTCAAATCACTATTATGTGGCATATTTGAAGAGCCCTAGATGAGGGCAATGTTATGGGCACTAGATTAGTAAAATACTTGACTATGGTTGGTAAAATTGATGGAAGTACAAGTACAATTGGAGGGTTAATGTTAGGTGACTGTGAAAGAAGAGCTCTAAGTCTTGTACTTGTGAACGAAAACAAGACTGGTAGAAGGGCAGGTGTATTGGGCCTAAGGAAATGTATACTTTGAAGGACTATAGTAGCAGTCAAGTGGGCTAGCCAACTATCCCTAGTTCACTGTAATGCAGAGGATTGCATCATTGAGAAGAAGGGAAACCTCCATATCCATAAACTTTTCATCTTGGAGTAGAAGATGGAAAAATTGGGCAAACCAAAGAGTTGTTCACAACGGATTTGTGAACAACTAATCGAAAACCCTATGTGTTGCAGACCTTAAAGGAAAGAAGAGGTAGATAGAGGGAATTTTTTTTGAGCTGATTTTAGTAACATAAAAAAGTTGAGTTCATTAATAGAGGAAAAATTAGGATTGCATAATGGGAGGCAAGAGGACCTTCCAGATGTGTTCAAGACATGTGGATTGAAAGGGTTATGTGTGGCCACCATCAAAAAGTGGGTCAAGTGTTGTCTTGTTCAAGGTAGATTGGATGTAAAAGGACTAACACCAATCCCTAGTTGTATTCCTTGTATTAGTGTGATTGTAAAGGGCCATGATCCCTGGTACGAGAGTTATAGCTTGTTCTATTATAGTTTGTAATTTAACGAAGAACAATATGAAAAAATTGAAAATTTTCATGTGCACTAGTTGATTCCCTGATGTGTGTAGATTTCGTTGTGAAAAGTAGATGTGTTGGGGCACTTGAGTGTGTTTGCATCAAATATTCTAAGACCAAACCCAGATTCTCATGTGTCATGGAAGTTCAACATATGCGTTGTTCACCTAAGAACTACATGTAACTCATCTTAGACTACTCATGTCAAATCTCAACTGATCCCACTTAACAAGTTACAAAGTCAAGGCTCGTCACATCCAACTGTAGTCGTAAAACAACTAAGCAACACAATTTACATCTTGACATGCCATAACATCTGACATGTCTTAAATTCCTTAGCATTATGTGGCATGTGTTATCATCCCCTACATTCCTTGACATGATTTTACACTCCCTAACACACCCTAGCACTTCCTGACATGCCTTGGCAGTTTAACATACCTTAGCATTGCCTAGTATATAACCCTGTCACTCCCTCCTAACAGACCTAGAACTCATTGACACTCTCTATCACACACTCTCATTCATTCCTTTCCAATAATTTTGATCTAGTGCTTCCTTGTGTTTACCTGACACTCCCTAACAATCCCTAGCACACATTATCACACCCTAACACCTGGGACATCTTGGAATGCCGCCCTATCACTCTATAATTCCTTGGCACTACCGAGCATACCTTATCACTCTCTCCTTAGCACACCTAGAGCTCATTGAAACTCCCAGTCACAAAATCTTATTCATTCATTTCCATGCATTTTTAGCTAGTGATCCCTTGTGCTTCCATAGCATTCCTTAACACTCCTTGGCACGTGTTGGTACACCCTATCACCTAGGACATCTTGGCATGTCGCCTTGGCCTCTAGCATGCCTTAACACTGCCTAGAATACCTTGTCACTCCCTCCTTACTACACCTGGAACTCACTGAGACTTCCAATCACAAACTCTTCTTTTTTCATTTCCATGCATTTTGATGTAGTTCTCCCTTGTGTTTCCTTGGAACTCCTAGTTAACACTTCCTTGCATGCATTGGCACATCTTGGCCGCATGCATCCCTAACAATCTAGCATTCCTTAGCACTACGAAGCATGCCTTGCCACTCCTCCTTAGCACACTTGGAACTCATTGAAACTCATTGTCACACACTCTTACTCATACATTTCCATGCATTATGATATAGTATTCCTTTGTGTTTCTCTAGCACTCCCTAACACTCCTTGGCACACATTGGCACACCCTGGAACTTGGCACATCTTGGCATGATTTCATAGCACTATATCATGCCTTGTAATTTCCTATCATACCTTGTCACTCCCTCCTTATCACACCTATAACTTGCTAACACTCCCTATCACACACTCTTATTCATTCATTTCCATGCAATTGAAACTAGTCCTCCGTTATGTTTCCCTGGCACTCCCTAGCTTGTGTTGGCGCCAAACCCTAGCCCCTAGCACATATTGTAATGCCTAACATGCCCTTTAACTTTCTAGCATGTGTTAGCACCTCCTAGGATTCCCTACACACCTTGGCACTCCCTAGTCTTCATGCCCTCATATTAGATAACATTACCTTTTTTGTGACTTGGAAACCCAACCAAGTCATTGAAACAACTAGACTATGCCTTGTTCGCCTAAGAATGGATTATAACTAATTTTGGGCTACTCATGGCCAATATTTACTCATCCCACTTAACAATTTACCAATTCAAGGCTCACGTCAACTCGTGGCCATAAAACAACTGAGCAACATAGTTTACATGACACTCCCTAGAACTCACTGACACTCCCTATCACACACTCTTATTCATTTCCATGCATTTGAAACTAGTGCTCCTTTGACTTTCCTTGGCACTCCATAACACTCCTTGACATGCATTGGCACACCTTAGAACCTGGCACATATTTTCATGTTTCCCTGACCTCTAGCATACCTTGTAACTCCTTCCTTAGCACACCTAGAACTCACTGACACTTCAGGTCACAAAATATTATTTGTTCATTTCCATCCATTAATTTTACCTAGTGCTCCCTTGTGTTTCCCTGACACTCCCTAACACTTCCTAGCACATGTTGACACACCCCAAAAACTGACACATCTTGGTCGCATGCCACCCTAGCACTCTAGAATGACTTACTGTTGCCTAGCACACCTTGCCACTCTCTCCTTAACACACTTGGAAATCGATGAAACTCCCTATGACACACTCTTATTCATTCATTTCCATGCATTTTTATGTTAGTTTCATCATTTTTTAACATAAACAAAGAACCCCAGAGGCTTAAAACTATAACCCTAGAATCAACTTCCGAGTGGTGTAGCTTTTCATAAAATATTTGTTTGGGACACATAATAAGTCCATTTGAAAGAACTATATTTAGGATTACAAATTTTGGTTGGGACTAGGGAATGACATGAAAACCTATGGAATTAGAAATGGCCAAAAAACATCATTTAGGGCATACAAATGGCCCTACAAGTTCACGACCCCAAAAACCATAGAATAACTTATAAGAAGATAAAGAACCATTGAGTTAGTGGAAGAGGTTGGTGGCCACCAATATCCACCTAGATTAGAGTGCTACATAAGTTTAGGGTAGGAGATAAGGTATGGTTGCATTTTTATAAAGAAAACCTCTTAATATCCCATTGGAAGTACCCACCCCCCCCCCCCCCCTCCCCCGACTCTCCATTCTAATAAAGGCCTCAAACCAACACAAAGGTTGCAGGTGATTCTTCTAAATCAAATATTCCCTTTTCTTTGCATTGAACCTTATATTTAATGTGGAGGTACTTAAACCATATTTCCCACCTCTCATAGGCACCTCATGTTACTACTTTGGTGCACGTATCTCACTAGAATCCATATTCAACAAACTTTTCCCCATTTGACGAAGGAAATTGACACAAAATGGACCAATTATTCATAAGGGTGTACAATTGATTCAATATAATACTAGTGAGCACCCACTTGTTACATTGATTCAACATGATTCCATGTCTTGGTAGTTATATTATAGTGTTTTAGACCTCAAAATTTTGGTGCCTTTTTTGGGCATTTCCCTTGCATTTTTGCCATTTTTCATAGGCTAAAGACACACAGTATGAATTGTAATGGTCCAAGAAATGTCCTAAATGGATTTTGCATGCAAAATTTGTAGCCTTAGGAAGTTGATATATCAATTATCCTCTTTGGGCCGACATTCTTATTGGCACATCATTTCCTATGGTTAGGGTTTTGGATTTTAGGGTTTTCATCTTAGGACACCATACTTTATGTTCAAAGGTAGTTTTTACATCTTGTAATGTTCCTTCTTATTAGTTCCTCTTTTGGAGTTCCTCATCTATTTTCCTTTGAAGCTCTTCATCATGTTTCCTTTGTTTTTCCTACTGCTTGACTCTTTTTTCCTTAAAGGTTGCCTCCCTCACATTTGATTTCCCCTTTGGAAGTCTCATCTCATAGGCCATCAAGTTTCTAAGCAATTGTTTCATGGTCAATGTCTCCCAGTTTGTTGTTTCTTCTATGGTAGAAACCTTAGGGTTAAACCTAGATGGTAAAGATCTCAATATCTTTTGTACAATTATACATTCCTTAATTGTTTCTCCTGGAGCTTTCATGTTATTCACAAATTCCGCAACTTTTAAGAAGAAAATAGCTACATCTTCATCTTCTTTCATTTGTACATTTTCAAACTGAGCTCTGTAGGCTTGCAGTTTGACCATCTTCACCTTTTTATCTCCCTCATGGATATTTTCTAATGTATCCCAAATATTTTTGACAGTCTCACTATGCATTACTTTGATAAATTTTGACTCACACAGACTGCTCAAAAGTGCATTCATGGCTTTTGCGTTAGCTATGAAATTTTATTTGGCTTCTTTTTCTGTATCAGGACCCTTTGGAGCACATCCTTCTTCTATAACTGCCCAAAATTTTATTCTTAGAGACATTATGTATGTTCTCATTCTTATTTTCCAGAAATCACAGTTTTTTCCAGTAAACAATGGGGATTTATTTGTTGTGCATCCTTCTAGGTAGCCATTTTGGGGACCTAGGATCTCCTTCCAGTTGTTAAACTGATATAGAAGGAACTGGATTTGATACCAGTCGATTAACCCTTATTTAAACTAAGAGGGGGGGGGGGGGGTTGAATCAGTTTAATAAATTCATGGTTACTTAAAAAAAATTCATTCAACTCATTTACACCTTCATTTCATAAGAAAATTAATACATAATGGATCAAAAAACATAATGTGTGAACAACAAGTAATTAAACAGATTAAAAAATCACGTCAAAACTTAATCATCAAGCACATAGACAACAGATATAGGTGGAAACCCATAAAGGGATAAAATCACCTCTTATTATTTTTGTGATGCAAAGGCAAGCTCCAAATCCCTCTCACAACTGATTTTATGTAGGCTCCAACCTATAGGAGGCTACTACCCAAAATTTTTCAAGCTGCAACTTGCAAGGAAGCTCCAACTCCCATCTATTTTCTGTAGGCTACAACCCATAAGAGGCTCCTACCTCAACCAGATACAACTGGACATCTATCAAGCTACAACTTGATATGGAAGCACCAACTCCCTCACACTACAATAAAATCATATGCTAATTTACCTGGATATCAACTTTGTTTTTCTCCTTCTTCAATGCTTCCCTTCCAACCTTCAAATCTACTTCATGTCAGCTCTGGGTCTACATAGCATCTCTATCTTCTCTCTCTCATTCTTCCACTCACTAAATCCTCTATGAATTTTACAATAAAATAATTTATAGAGATGACTTCATGGTTGTTTGCATTCTATATGGGAATATGAAGTGAACAGGTATAACTCTTGCCTTCCACCCACTCATTTCCTCACTTAATATATTATGTTGGAATCACGATTGCTGTTAGACCAAAATCCCCAGGCGTTAGTCTCCGCTATAATCGCCAGAGTTAAGATCCATGAGAGGTGGTTAGTCCATTTCACGAAACAAACAGGGAGCGTTGAACCTAATGTCCAACAATCTCCCCCCCAATGTGAGCCGGGTGAGTTTCAAACTCGAGACCTGTCTCTCTGATACCACTTGTTGGAATCACGATTGTTGTTAGAACAAAACCTGCAGGTGTTACTCTCCACTACAATCACCATATTTAGGATCCACGAGAGGTGGTTAGTCCATTTCACGAAACACATGGGGAGCATTGAACCCAATGTCCAACATATTCAGGATGTTACAACAATATATACACTCGTTTTAATATTAATTTGAGTTTTGCTTTGCCTTGGAGACTTTCCTTTACATCACAAACAATATAAAAAATATTATTAATACATTTACAGTTACAATCAAATATTTCACTCAGCGCTTTTAGCTTCTTAGATTTGTTGTGTGTGTTTGTCCTCTTCTCCTTGATATCCCTTTTTCTTTTATGTTTCTGCAATTATATTTCCAACTGTGTTGCAGCATTATTGTCTTAGCCTGACTTGAACCATGCCTTTATGTATTACACCGCTTCTACCTATTTCATATCTTACCTACATCGTTCTATACTCTTCTCTACACCTTTTCTCTATTTCGGGTTACTTAACCCAGTCACCTTCTTCCCATGTTCAATATTTTTTATCAACTGTTGCATCCACATCTAAATGACACTATTCTGCACTTAGAGTCGAGTCTTACCTGAGTCTACTTCCATTCAGAATTTTCTTTATACACCTGAGTCCATTCTCTTGTGTTCAAATTTTTGTTTAACTCACTGCCACAACACTCTTCTACATGGGCTCCTAGTCCTTTTTAATGCGTTGAGGTATTTCCTTTATGACCTGTGGGTTATTGCCCACATAAAATCCCTTTTAACGTAGTGGATTAAAATTTTTGATTTTTATTAACATACATACATTTAGCAATAAAACAGTGCATACTTTATAACTAAATGCACATAATAGACATCCCTTAAATATACATGGAACAAGGGTTATCGGGTCCCACAATACTTGATGAATCAAACTAAATCACACTTCACTTGCCCGCAACTTTTAACATTTTGCAATAAAAGTATCTCCTATATTGTGCGATATGTGATCGCATCACATCACATCCAACATAACTTACCATGCGAACCTTAAGCAAAAAGCGTAAAATATATGACGTGTGCTAATGCATAGTGCTGACACGTGGCTCCTCCCTTTCACCGCATTGCAAATTTATAACCTTATCGCATCGAAAACAAATTCACATACCTTGCGCGGCCTTAGGGCTATTAGCTAAAATTTGTGATGTGAAAACTCATGATTCGTCGTCTGCCGTTGATCTACCACATGATCTAACTGTCCTCACTACTTGCCCTGCCTTGCCAACACATGTCCCTTCCTCACTCTACACTGCACACAAAATAACTTACTTTGCAACAACCTTAACACTTAAAATCTAAACTTTGCGATTTGTGCTTTCGATCTCTGCTATTGGTCTTCGTTGGATCCGACAGTCCACGCTTGTCTCCTTGTCAATCCACTTCGCATCGCAAGTTAAATAATTTAACTTGGGAAGTATTAACCGTAAACATTATACCCTACGATATGTGATGTCTTCACGGTTTCTATATGATCTTCAACTGTTGATATACGCAAGATCTATGGTCCTCGTTGCTACTTGCAAATCAGATTGTTTTCTTCTATGTGGTTAATACGATATTAAATAAAAAAGAGGATTGTGTAAGATCTATGGTCCTTATTGTCTCTTGCAAATCCGATTGCCTTTTTTTGTGTGCTGAAGTAGTTCGCTTTGTCCTTTTTTTTTGGAAGCGTTGATCTCTCCTGAGCTTGTTCTTATGTTTGTTATTCACTCCGACTTGGGATTATCACGCTTGTTGCATTTTCAAGACTCTACCCAGCTCGTTCATGACTTGACCCAAACATACATGACTTGACCCAACACGTTCACGAATTTTCCCCACATTCACAACTCTGCCTTTGTTGTTTTGTTTCCTTTGCTCCTTTTCTGTCTTAACTTCCTTTTCTGATTTTGCTTCTTAGCTACCTTTGTTGTCTTTTCCTTTTTTCTACCTTTGCTGCCTTTTCTCATTTGGTGCCATTGGTGATGTTCTAATGCTGCTCCTTGCCTCTTTGTTGCTCCACTACCTCTCTTTTATTTTTTCTTACTTCATTATTGCCTGGTCTGCTTCTTTGCCTTATTGTTGCTACTTCTCTTCTCGTTTGTCTTAATGATGGTTTAGGTGCTGCTCATTTTCCATCAATGACAATATTTCCAACAAATTTTTGGTTTTCCAACAAAATATCATTACACTACAAGAAAAAAGGACATTGGTGAGGGGAGAAAAATGTCACCATAAGCTCATTGGTGAGGGTAAAAAGAGCTTTCGTCACCAAAAACTAAACGTCACCAAAGGTGGTGTCGCCAAAAGTATAGGTATTGTGGTGACATTCAAGTTCCATCAACAATAATGATTTATAATGGCGGATAGTGATCATCACCATTTCATATGAGCAATAGTGACGGACAATCGCCTCCATCACAAAAAAACTGAACGTCACCAAAGGTGGCATCACCAAAAGTATGTGTTTTGGTGACATTCAAGGTCCATCAAAAATATTGATTGTAATGAGAGATAATGATAGTCACCATTTCATATGAACAACAATGATTTTTTGTGATGGACCTTTCATGGCCGTCACTATTGGTGCATATATATGGCGACGTTCATTGACTGTCACCATTTCATATTTGGTGAGGGTCAATAAATGTCATGATAAGCTAATTGTTGACATCAAGGTACGTCACGAATAATGACTATAATGGCAAACAATTACCCTCAGCATTTCATATTAACAACAATGATTTATGGTGGCAGACCTTTGAGGGTCATCACTATTGATGCGTATATATGGCGATGTTCGTTGATCGTCACCATCATATTTTGGTGAGGGTCGAAAAATGTCGCCATAAGCTCATTGGTGATAGTCAAAAGAGCCTCCGTCACCAAAAACTAATCGCCTCCATTCCATATGAATATCAGGGCACGATGGAATCGGACCACCAACCTCCTGCTTCTAAAGTAGGTGCTCTTTCATTGAGCTAGCACCCTTTAAAGAATTAGAATTTTAAAAATTATATCTTAAAACCTTTATAGATTGTAAATTATACAACTTTCGATAAATTAAAGTCTCAATAATCATTTACTAAACAAGAAAAACATCATTGATGTTGTAGGTCCCTACCTAATTATTATGGAAGTTATGAAAAGTGGGTGGAGGGAAAAATAGTTACATATAAGAGACTCAATATGTTGAGTTGAATACTCAATTAGAATTGAAACTCTGAAGACATTTATAGCATACAAATGGCCTATAACTCGCAAGTTCACCAAATATTGCAAAGGAAATGTCATAAGTGGATAGCATATGGAAGAAGAGCATTGATGAAGAAATATGAAATATGTTACAGGTTGAATGAAAGAAAAATCTCAATTTTGTTGTTGTTGGGTGAATTTTTATAATTGGGAAATTTTTCTTTCCTTTATCATGTAGATATTCAAATTAAAATTAGAAAATTTATATATCAGAATGATATCTAAATTTTTGTGAAAATGTAACACGGATCTCCAAGGAACCACAGGGAAAAATAATAATAATAATAATAATAATAATAATATATATATATATCCCCTTCACATAAAGCAACATTTGATTTTGAATTTCACAAGTTCGTACTCAAAACATGACAACAACCAACAAATAAAGAAAATTGAAACTTATCACAGTAAGAGAATCTCTTTTCAACAGTGGACACAAAACAATAACATAGTAATTATTTCACTTTAAGACTGAAAAACATTGGATAAAAACAATGTGTTCAATTATTTTCCAATACAAAATGGACTTAATTCTAATGAAGCAAAAGAGTTTATACTAAATCAGAAATAGTTATGTATAAGATACTCACTATGTTCGGTTGAATACTCAATTAAAAGTGAAACTCTGAAGACAATTACAACATATAAATAACCTATAATTATAAAACATAAAATCTTCAATTACACTAAAAATTGATTTCTCACCTTGTGAATCATGTAAATTTGTTGTGACAACATAAAAATCTACCTTTAAAAGGCTGATTTGCATGCCAAAAATTAAAAGCAATGATTATATATTACAAAGTTATGAATAATGGCGAAGATGACGAGCCCATTCATAGGATTCATAAAGAAGAAGACATCTTATATTGTTTAGCTTTGAAATATCAAAAAAAAGTCTTCCAACTTGCCCTTCACTAATGATGGCCTCTTGCAGCAAACCCTGTTTCAATTTGAAAGATTGCATTAAAAGAATTAACTACTCTAAGGAAATTATTTCCAACTAAGAAATTTATATAAAAAAATATGGAAATATTCATTAAGTATAAATATCATTCTAGCATAATATCATGTTAGACAACCTAAAGTATATTAAACATCCTTTATATACATCTATAATATCCCCTCAAATTCAACTATCTCTTTATGCAACATTCCTTCAAGCTCTACAATTTGTCTCCTTGATTCAGTAACCTTAATACCAAAATAAAAGGATCCAAATGTGATGATTTTATGTCCTATCTAACAGAGACAATTAAAAACTTCTCTAAACAACATCTCCCCTTTATCTCCAACCTATACATTTGCATCAAAATTCATATTAGTTTGGATCTGGGGGTTCCTATGCCATAAGTATGATAGGAATATAAATTAATTAACAAACATCTACCCATATGTATAATTTGTATCATAAAGTACTTCTGCAGCTTCCTTTCTGAACCAATCTTGTTGATGTGGATCATGGAACTCCAATTTTGAAGGTGGAAAATGTAG
This sequence comes from Pinus albicaulis, assembly GCA_034641835.2. Lineage (NCBI taxonomy): Eukaryota > Viridiplantae > Streptophyta > Pinopsida > Pinales > Pinaceae > Pinus > Pinus albicaulis. The sequence continues at coordinate 604,565,464 of CM076580.1, forward strand.
AGACAAAACATTTATGGAGGAATATCAAAAACATGAAATAATACTTCCAAAGCTCTCACATTGAATTTGGGAAGATTGTAGGTCCAATATATTAGTATCTAGTAGCCATTAACTGTCATACACAAGTATGGGTACCCTAGAAAAATCATGAGTTACATAAATTATGTAAGATATCACAAGGTCAAAATAAAAAAATAATATGAAAACTGCTTCCAAAATATAAATGAGAAAAATTCAGTGGAATAAGAAGAGAGAACATTGTGGCAATGCTTTAGGCATAGCTTTAAAGTTTAATTCATGGTTTAGCATATTTCTTAAAGCATAGTGACTGAAAGGGCTGGAAAAGAGTAAGTGGAGAGAGGAGTCAACACTGCTGGTACATTTGATGGGGAAAAAAATCAATTTTGTTTACAAGCTCATAGAGGAAGCTTTGAGGCCATAATTTGAAGAATTTGCTGCTATCTTAGATGGATAAGACAACATATAATTGGAAAGAGACATCACTGATGGTTCATTTGGAGAGGGTACTACAGATCCAAAGGGACGATACCACGACATCCATGATGTAGAATGAGATCTAGATGCTTTTCTCAAGAAAAACATTCTCAAATCATATGTGGTGTGTTTCAGTGGTTCTCCCATTTATAACACCTACAACTATTATGATAAATGATTTCATGGAAAAATAAAGCAGAATAAAAATGAGGGTCGAGAATTATGGTGAATGGCCTTGTCTTGGACATATTTTGGTAGAAATTCAGTTGGATGATTGAAAAATGAGTCACTGCCTTGTGTCCAAGTTCACATTCAAACACCACTCCAACTTGAGGTTACTCTTGTAAATTTAAATAGTGAAATCATCAGTGAACAAGATAATTTAAAAAAAAAAGGGAGAATGGTTAGATAGAAACATATAGTTGAATTTTCTGGCAGAACTGAAGGAAAATATTTTGGTTAAATCATCTTGGCATCTCCAAGGGAGTAGTAGACAAGAAATCCATTTTGAATTTGAATAAGAGTGGGGAGCTAAAAATGACACTCAATAATTTCAATAATCTATGTAACTCATGATTTTTATGGAGTACCCATAATTAATTTTCATACACAATTATGGGTAGTCCAGAAAAATCACGAGTTACATAAATTATGTAAGATGTCACAAGGCCAAAATAAAAAAATAATATGAAAACTCCTTCCAGAATATAAAGCAACCAAATTCAGTGGCATAATAAGAGATAACATTGTGGCAATGATTTAGGTGTACCTTTAAATTTTACACCATGGTATAGCATATTTCTTAAAGCATAGTGCCTAAAAGGGTTGGCAAAGGGTAAGTGGGGAGAGGATTCAATGCTGCATGGTACATTTGATGAAAGAAAAAGAAAAATTAATTTTTTTTACAAGCTCACAGAGGAAGCTTTGAGGCCATAATTTGAATAATTTGTTGCTATCATAGATGGATAGGGAAACATATAATTATAAAGAGACAAAACTACGAGTACATTGGAGAGGGTACTGCAGATCCAGAGGGAAGATACCATGATAGCCCTGATGTAGAATGATATATAGACGTTGTTCTCAAGCAAAACAATCTCAAATCATATGTGATGTGTTTTAGTGGTTATCCCATTTATAACACCTACAACTATTATGATACAGAAGTTCATGGAAAAATAAAGACGGCTAAAAATGAGGGTCGAGAATTATGGTGAATGGCCCTGTCCTAGACATCGTTTGGTAGAAATTCAATTTGATCATTGAAAAATGAGTCATTGCCTTATGCTCAGGTCCACATTCAGACACCAATACATTTTAAGGCTACTCTTGTAAATTTAAATAGTGAAATTAGTAGTGAACAAGTGAATGTTATAAAAAAAGGAGAATGGTAAGATAGAAACAATATGGTTGAATTTTCTAGCAAGACTGAAGCAAACACTTGTGGTTAAATCATCTAAGCATCTTTGAGGGAGTAGCAGAAAAGAAATCCATTTTGAATTTCAATAAGTGTGGGGAGCTAAAAATGGCACTCAATAATTTTAATAATTTATGTAACTCATGATTTCCCATGAGTACCCATAACTAGTTTTCATACACAATTATGGGTACTCCAGAAAAATCACGAGTTACATAAATTATGTAAGATGTCACAAGATCAAAATAAAAAAATAATATGAAAACTACTTCCAAAATATAAAGCAGCCGAATTCAGTGGCATAAGAAGAGAGAACATTGTGGCAATGCTTTAGGTGTAGCTTTAAATATTACTTCATGGATTAGCATATTTCTTAAAGCATGCTAGTTGAAAGGGTTGTAAAAGGGTAAGTGGAGAGAGGAGTCAACACTACATGGTACATTTGATGAAAGAAAGAAAAAATAAAATTTTTTAACAAGCTTACAGAGGAAGCTTTGAGGCAATAATTTGAATAAGTTGCTATTATCTTAGATGGAGAAGGCATCATATAATTGGAAATATACAAGACTACTAGTACATTTGGATAGGGTACTGTAGATCTAGAGGGAAGATACCATGATAGCCCTAATTTAGAACGAGATCTAGACTCTTTTCTTAAGGAAAGCAGTCTCAAATCATATGTGGTGTGTTTCAATGGTTCTCCCATTTATAACACCTACAACTATTATGATAAATAAGTTCATGGAAAAATAAAGTAGGATAAAAATGAGAGTCAAGAATTATGGTGAGCGGCCCTGTCTTGGACACCTTTTGGTAGAAATTTAGTTTGATCATTAAAAAATGAGTCACTGCCTTATGTCCAGGTCCACATTCAGACACCACTCCAGCTTGAGGTTTCTCTTGTAAAGTTAAATAGTGAACAAGTGAATGTTAGAAAAAGGGGAGCATGGTTAGATAGAAACAATATAGCTGAATTTTTTGGCAAGACTGAAGAAAAATCTTGTGGTTAAATCATCTCAACATATTTGAGGGAGTTGTTAACCATCAGTAAATTTTTTTCATAGCAAATTATGGCTAAAATAGGTCTTGAGCCTTCAAGATATTATTTTCACAGAAAATTACTCATTCTTGAAGCCTTATGGTGTTTTCTAAGTTAAGAGTAATCTTCATTGTTGTTTTCTTCAAAAAATCCTCAAGAAGACCTGTTGTATAAAGAAGGCTATTTTCACCATTTCCTCCATCCTTTTACCTTTCTCTCTTCCTCCAAAATTCCCCCATATCCCTCATTTTTCCCCTTTACATATCCCTCATTTTCCCTTGTTAAAAACCTCTTTTTCCTTCCATTTTACCCTCCATTTCATCAAAATCCCCTTTAAACCTATAAAAACCCCTTTTTTATGTTTTAAATTATCCTATTTTACCTATCGGAATACTAAAAAAACACAAAAAAATCCATTTTTGGGCTTATTCCAACTTTTTTTCAAACATTGGACTTTAATCCCCCTTGGCTTAAGCTCTCTTCCATTTTTCCGCCATAGAACCTTGAGCCCGTGACCAGGCGCTAACCCCCATCGCAATCGCACTTAGGAATTTTCCAATTCTTTGTGCTTTTCCTTTTTTCTCTGCCTATTTTCAAAATACCGATGCGAACTACCAATTTAAATCTAAACCATCGATCTCAGTCCGATCCAACGACCCTTGCTCAATCAGCGATCTCCTTTTCCTTTGTCCCGAACCCTTTAACCTACTGATGGCCGATCCACTGATTGGATCTGAGCCGTCTGTTCCACAAAGAATCCAAGGGCTATCAACACATTGCAAGTTCCTCCCTCCGATGGATCTCTCCCACCGATGTGATCCCGCGATAAAATCTCCACCGTCGATCTCCATCTTGATCAATGGCCCATGCTTCATTTCCATCGTGCATCGCCGTTCGTAAATCTTCTTTCCCCTTACCTTTTATTACTCCGATGGACCGATCTCCCAAGGGCTTAAATCCCCATCCCTTGTTACTTTAGCTCCCAGTCCTTTCTTCCTCCACGGGACAATGCCCCAGCACCAATATTTTAGCCCCCATCGCATCGACAAACACCATGTTTCTTCATTTCATTTTTTCTTTTTCCCCCACCGACGTTTCAAACTCCGACCTGATCTCCATCGTTGATCTACTAAGATCAACGGTTGTCAATGCTTCATTGCCACCTCCTTTTCCCCTCCTCCTAGCCTTTTTCCTTTCTCTTCATACTACCGCTTACAGTCCTTTTCTCCCATAAAACCTTCCCTTTTTCTCTTAAGCCACATTCCTTCATTATTTTCCTTCATACTATATTTTTCCATTGGGCGATCTTGACCGTCAATCTCATCGATCTGACGGTCATCGCACCTCCCCTCCCATCCTCTGATCACCCAACCATCCCTTCTCGTGCATATACACAAACGCATATCCATAGTTGATTCATCTCATCCAACGACCCTTGTTAAAACCCGCATCTCTAAACCCACCCGTTGAGATTTCACCCTGCGACAAAAAAGGTTACGTCACCTTGGTCCCACCACCTCGTCCACCACGCAACTTCCATCAGTTCACACTCATTCAGGACTGTTGATCTTTGGCCCGAAGATCTAATGGTCCCAAACCTATTTCACGTTCAAATCTCCAATCAAAACAATCACGCATTTTCTACGCGAAATCAGTGGTTTTGGGAGGACGTGTGTCACACAATAAATGATATCGCATTTGTTTTATGATAAACCACTTACCACCCATCTGCACTGTGAAACATTCCGGTGGTATTTCCAAAACCACTTTTCCATTTCGCGTCAAAATACAAATTTTAACCCATTTTCTTCATAATTCCACCTCCCTTCACGCATTTCTCCTTCTTCCTCACTGCTCCTTCTGCCTCCTTTAAGCCTCTATTAGCAGTCTACCCATCCCTCGCAGGTTTTATATAATGGTTTTTTGTTTGGTGGCAAGTGTAATGGTGGTCGAAGTTAAAAGGTCCTCCACAGCCATACCAGTGGCGGAAACTTCCCACGGGACAAAAATACTTGGGGTTCCAAGTACAAAAAGGAGGTTTATGTGGCTTTTAGGTGTTTTATCAGTGCTCCATTAAAGTTGGTAAAACGTTTGAAAAACCTCAACACGTCAAAGACACTTGTCCATAGCAAAAAGGGAAAAAGACAGTAAATATTAAGAGATAAAGTTTAAAGGCTTAAACTAAGAAAAGTATGGATAAATTGAGTGATTAAAGAAATAAATAAAGGTTGAAGACCAAAGAAATATGATTAAAAGATTAATACAGTCAGCAGAAAAAGACAAAAACCCCGAAGATGATTATAAAGGCCCAAAAGCAAGATCAAGGCCTAAATTAATTTTTAGAGCCACAAAGTAGACAGATCAACAAAGAGAGCTTCCAAATGCCACATCAGTGAGTCAATTAATCCTCAGAAATACCACCTATAGTCCTATTTCCTTAAAAGAATACAAATTGAATTCACAGTTAGAGATATTTGGCAAAGACAGCTCAGAAAGTAATTACAAGCCTACCAGAAGCCTCCAAATTCAACAAAAGTGACTGAACTAGACAAAAGTTAACATAAAATCAATTAAAACAAAGTTAAAAATCTTAAATCTTCTCCATAAATCCTCCCAAAGGTTGAGAAGCATTTAGTCTGTATTAATTGAACAATTAGACTTTCCTTTCACTCCACCTCCTCAATTTACCTATATATATCATATGAGGAGTTCATTGTTATTATTGGTTGAATACTTATCAAGTGTAAATATATATTGAGGCATGTTGAAGCTCTACTTTCTAATTGAATAAAGATAGGCTGAGAAGAGAAGTTTGAAGTTGTAAAGACCTACTGGACTTGAAGATTGTAACTGGCTTGAACATCAAATATACGAGCTTGACTTATGGGATCCTGGTCTATGTCAATGGTGATTTTTTTCTTACTGTAATTGTTATTTTACTCATGTTTTCCATACTATCCACTTTCTCTGATAAAGAACGGAAAATATAGATTAGGATTTACTGTAAAGTACCCTATTTCTCACTGATAAATCTTTATCTTTATGTTTTCTTCTAATTGTGTTTTGAGGATAACTCAATAGAGTATAACCAGTGAAGTGTTGGTGAGACCAAGTTTACTAAGTATAACTTGAGATATTGTGTTTGAAATTTCTTGAAAATTCTGCTAATTAAAGTTGAATTAGAGAAATTTATGGTTAGCCCTGTCCTCTAGTTTATCTCCAACAGTTGCTTTGAAAATATCCCTTAAGAGTGTGTCAAAAGCAGGACAGGTTAAAAGTCCTTACCTGATCTTAGGCTACCTTTTATGTTTATCTCGAATGTTTTCCTTTGAGAATATATTGAAAGCAGGCTAGGTTAAAATTCCTTACTTGATCTTAGGCTACACTTTGTTTTAAATTTTTTCTCTTGAGATTATGTCAAAAGCAGGATAGGTTAAAAGTCCTTACCTGATCTTAGGTTGCCCTTTGTCTTCTTGTATGTTTGCTTCTTTCACAACACTTTTAATGTTTCATATCATAAATCAACTTAAAAGATCGTTTGATATAGATGACTTTCCCCATAGACCATTATTGAAACTTCTTGTGCAATTAAATCCTTTTGTGACTACATATCCCAATGGATTGATACTGTTTCTTACCTATCCTATCAGATGAACCATTCAGTCAACCTACTCACACCTTTACCCTTCAAAATAATTCCTTCATTTTGATGATATATCACCCAACCAAAAACAAACAAAACCCTTGTACTTCATAACTAGCCTAATATCATATCATAAGCCTTAAAGAAATATCTTTGAAAACACTTATATAGAGAGATCCCTCTCTGAATCCAGGAGGGATAGATCCTATGATTCCAAAGTGGTTTTGATGTAGGCTCTGCAACGTTTGTTCTTGCCAATCTTGAAAACTACGGAGACCTAACAGAGTAACGACTCCACTGGGGAACAACAATATTGAGTAATAGATAAATTCACAACTCAAAGAACCCCTATTTCTAAATGAAACAAGTGTCACCAAGACTGGTTATTATTGATTTTTGATGGTGAACAACAACCAAACCTTGACAACAAGTAAAAAACCCTTACCTGACGACTCCATTAGTATTCAGTAGCCTTGTTGACCCGTCTGGTTTTTCCTAAGACTCTACTGGGAAATTCTGCATGAATTAAATCTTGTACATCCTTAAGACCTCAGAAGACCCAGAGCATTTCAGAATGGTATTTAAATAAATCAATGGTGGTGGACCATAAAACATTTTACCTTTAAAAGGCTAAAAATTTCCACTTGGCGACTCCACAATTCTCAATAGACCAAATGACTCCACTAGTAGAAGACTTTAAACTGGTTGACAAGATACAGTGACCTCTTTCCTGATTTACAAACATGGATCCAAGGATACAAACGAGATATGCTCCAATGAACAGAGATCATATCCCTGGGTTGCCACATAACATGCCCCAGGTGTGTTGGGATGACAACCTTCCTGTTTTTCAAGGTGAAAAGTTTGATGACCCATTGTTACATCTCATCAAATTTCATATACATGTGTGGAAGGTAAAGACTGAATGGCATGAAGACTGCCTTATGAAAATTTTCATGTTAACATTAGAAGGAAAGGCAAGGGATTGGTATGAATTGTTAGAGTCTAAGAGCTTGTTTTCTTTAAGAGACATGCACCAAGTATTTTATGAAGAATATAAATAAAACCCTTCATCTTTATCATGGACTGAAAATTGTTGTGATCAATCTCAAAACATCATACAATACCTATTAGATATTGATGAGGATTTGGTTAATATGAATCCTGAGGATCTCTTGGTAGCCATTCATAAATTTCATATCCAAGACAACTATCACAAGAACCTAGATGAATCGATTGAGGAAAAGATCAATCAAGGAATAAAGGGCACTCCTCAAGATATCCCTGCCAACATAAATAGTGATTCATCATCCCTTCTAGGTGAGGCTGATTTAAATATTGATGATCTAGAGCAACCCATGTTTTTTCTAGATCAAGAACAAACTCAACCACTACAATGTAGAAATTTTAATAATTTGCTGAGTTATTCACCTAGATTATATGATTACACACTAATTAAGCTTCATGCATAATAAATAACCTCTTCTACAATTGATCATCAATATGCGGAAATAGAAAGCAGTCGCATGCGCTCATTAAAACATAATCAAGCACACATATCAACACAGGATGTAATGGGGAAAGAAATAGCTGAAAACCCCCAACTATCTGTATATTATAATGATGGAGAACTTGTAACAATACATAGCACAATACTCCTCACAAGTACTCAGTACTATCTCCAAAAGCTACACACAAACTATATGAGATTTGAACAAGTCAGGGGTTCAAATCTCCTCCACAAGTCTGCCTGCCTCTACTGCGCAATCCAAGTGAGTAATGAATGAGATCCAAGTTCGAATCCCACTAGCTCCAACTGCGCAATCCTCATTGGCAATCTCCATCAAAGTGTGTGCAAATCTCATGCACAATCAATGGTCACAACTGATAGTTAATCACACCCTTTCACCCACCTCTAACACTGGTCTCCACTGAACTGTCCATGCATTGCAGTTAACTGATGTGTTCTTTAGTTGATTTATGAGTTAATAATTAGTGAATTAATTAATAATTAATTCACACCACTCATCGCTAGTGTATTTCTCAGTTAGACTAATTACAACTAGTTCAACTAAGTTAAACAGAACACAACTCCACCAACTGTCTCATCAACTCCACCAAACTCTGCCACATGAGTTCTAACTGAAGCCAACCATGAAATAGCTCAACTAACCCCTAGGAATAATGTAATTCCTTCTGTCAGCTGCATGTGTCACATCCAAGCATCAAAATGAAGTGCTCCAAGAGGGTAAGATAATGTTTATAGTCTAAATATTATTAAGGGTTAATAATATTTTACTGTTCTATTTTTAGCCCGACAGTCTAAAAATAGAAACCGCCCAATGTCTAAAAATAAAGTTCCATCTATTTTTACCAACTCAACCAATCATCCATAAATAGCATCCTGCAACTCATAGACCATGATCCATATGTCTAAAAATAGACATAGTCTAAAAATAGACTTTGCGCCAAAAATAGCCTACGGGCCCACTTAGTGAAGGTGACTTCATTTCACTAAGCTCCATCATCTTGTTGAATTTTCAACACTCCCTCTCAACAAGATATGGATTATCTGCAACCCCTATCCTACCTCTTTGGTATTCGAATTTGCTCCTGGTGAGCGCCTTCGTCAAGATGTCGACATCACGATCCTCGGTGGGAATATGAAAGTAACGCAGTTCTCCGCGCACACGATCTACGATGTGATGGTGCACAGTGTCGACACGTGTTTGGATCTGTCATGAAATGCGAATAGCGAGAGTTTAATGCAACTGCGGTTATCACAATAAATCATGATGAGCTCCAATTGTGACCCGAACAACCGGAACCCGGGGATCTTCCTCATCCATATGGCCTCGCATGTAGGCCAACTAGTCGCCGCATGCTGAAGCCTACTGTACCGGGCGGGTGCCACGGATCTTTGCTTCTCTTTGTACGATAGCGGTGGCCGAATGCGAAGATCCCTCCCAGGATGTGCTCTTTTACGTAATTGGGCTCTGCCCAATGCGCATCCGTGAGCCACATGGCTTGCCTCATCCTCTGTCGTACCATAAACCCATATCTTTGATGTGCCTCTAAGATAACGCAATACATTCTTGCCTGCCTTCCAGAAGAGCTTGGTAGGCTTAACCATAGCTTATGAAAGCTGGTTAACAACATAGCATATATCGGGTCGTGTATTGACCAGATACATAAGCGACCCCACCAACTGTCGATATACAGTGGCATCCACTACCTCCGCTGAAGTAGCATCCTCCTTCCTCCAACCTCCGGGAAGAGGAGTATCAACAGGCTTGCAGCCATGCATGTTGAACTTCTCCGATGTTCTCGGGCATACTTGCAAGGAAACAAATTTACCATCCTTTAGCTGCCAAATAGCCTTGTGACATCGTTGACAAAGGGAGACAGGTCTTCATCTGAAACTCTCTAGCAAGATCCTCCTTGCATGAAAGTATCAACAGCTCATCACCCGTCAAAATCAGATCATCCACATACAGTACAATGATCAGCAACTTCCCCTCCACAATGCGAGTGGGGTTAGGATGCCGCACTCATCTTGGAAGGTCGGAAGTCCAGGTTGAAATGCTTTGTCTGTCAGGTAGCCAACACTACAGCAAGGTGCTTGCTTCAACCCGTACAGTGCTCTCTTGAGTCTGCACACATGCGACTCACTGCTGAAGATCTGGAAACCTTCAGGCTGTTCTATGCACACCTCCTCCTCAATGACTCTATTGAGGAACGCAGTTTTCACATCCATCTGATGGATGTGCCACCCCATCTGCGCTGAGAGAGCAAGAATCGTCTGTATGGAAGAATACCTTGCGACAAGTGCAAAGGTCTCCTCATAATCGATCCCCTCTATCTGTGAGAATCATCGGGCAACAAATCTTACCTTGTACTTCTCCACACTCCCGTCAGCTGCCTACTTCACTTTGTAGATCCATCTCGAACCCACCACTGATTTCCCCTCCGGCCTTGGGACAATCTCCCATGCACTGTTTCTGACAATCGAATCATACTCTTCCACCATGGCATCTACCCATGCGGGGTCCTCCACAGCTTCTTCGAAAGAGGATGGCTCTGTCACGATACACTTGCTCATAAGAGCCATGTATCTGGTGTGCCGATGGGTGTTGTCTCTGCGTAAATGTTTGTCCTTGTGGGTGAGTCCTACAATCTTCTCTTTGCATCTTTATCCGATCACTGAAAGCACGTAGTGCGCTTGCACCCTTTGATGGTTGGCACTGCATGAGTGGTCTCTTCCACTCCATGATCTTCCTCTTGTGGCTGATCCACATCTGGAAGCTCATCCTTAGGAACTAATAGCTCCTCATCTGCATGCAAGTGTGGCTCCTTCTCAAGCAAACACTTCATGGCTTTCTCCTCCTGAAATTTGATATCCCGTCGCACAACACTCTTGCGACTATCTGGCAAGTACACACGATATTTGTGGGGTGTATTAGTGTACCCCACAAATATCCCAACCTGTGCGGTCGGATCCAGCTTCTTCCTGGCATCCTTCATCACATGCATGTAGACAGGTGAACCAAAAATCCTCAAATGGGAAATATCAGGTCTCTTACCAGAAAACGCCTCCTCGGGTGTACTCATGCCAAGTATCTTGTGAGGACAACGGTTCTGCACATATACTGCAGTATTACATGCCTCCGCCCACAAGTGAAGGGGTAGGCCCTGATCATGCAACATTGCCTGTGCAGCACCCACGATCGTTCTGTTCTTCCGCTCAGCAACCCCATTCTGCTGTGGGTTATGAGGTGCAATGAGCTCTCTCCGAATTCCTTCTGCGCTGCAAAAGTCCTTGAATTCAGCAGAGATGAATTCACCACCATTGTCGCTCCTAAGAGCCTTCACATGCTTCCCCGATTCCTTCTCAACCAGCGCCTTGAACTCACAGAACTTTGAGTATGTCTCGCTCTTCTTCTGCATGAAGAAGATCCGGCACTTCCGAGAAAAATCATCAACAAAGATCACATAGTACTTGTGCTTTGCTGTCGAAGCTACTGAGAAAGGTCCACACACGTCTGTGTGGATTCTCTCAAGGATCGTCATGGTGTGACTATCCTTCTCGTGAAAGGTGGCTTTCACAAATTTTCCCAAGGTACACCCCTTGCACTGATCTGACTGCGCAAGAGTGCCCTTAGGAAGCCCAGTAGAAATCTGCTACAGTATCTTCAAAGCTCCATGGTGAAGGTGGCCCAATCTCTGGTGCCACAGCTCGCCATCATCCTAGCTCACCACTCCTTCAGCCTTGCATGCCATTGTTGCACCACCATCTACATGCAATTGATAAAGGTTCTTGACTCAAACCCCTATCTTCCGAGTTTCTCCAGTTGTCTTACTGCGCAGGAAAGCCTTTCCTTCGCTGAAGACAACATCGTACCCTTTGTCTTCTAACATCGCCACAAAGATCAGATTCTTCTTCAATCCTGGAACATGCATCACATCCTTCAATACGATGGGTTTACTAGACTCCCTCTTAAAGGAAATGGTACCGATACCGGTCACACTGTATCTACCATCATCGCCCATCTCGATGTGCACTCCAAGATCTTTCTCATCCAGATCTGAAAACAGATCTCGATCTCCAGTCATGTGAAAAGACGCACCACTGTCCAAGAACCATACTAATCCCATCACACTTGAGACCAAGCATGCAATCAGCAAAAAATCCAGCTCAAACTGTGAGGCTAAGGCCTCTCCCACTGCAGATCCAGCAGCTTGCTTATTTTTCTTCTTCTGCGAACAATTTGTGGCATAATGTCTGTGTTGGTGACAGTGAAAACACTTCACCTTGGACATGTCCTGCTTCTTGCCTTTCGCACCGGAATGAGAAGCTTTCTTGCTCTTCCCCTTATTTTCTTTGGCGACCAAATTAATTTTCTTGCTCGTTCTTTGATGAAGATCAGGTCTCGTATTCCCTTATCTCCTCTGCACAAGATGTAAGACCAAAGTCATCCAATCTGGAAATTTCTCGACCATTGACGAGAATCACGATAGGCATGCCAACTCTTGAAAGACCAGGAGAGCCAAGCTCACAATTCTCATCAAATGTGATTCACCCCACTTCTGACTCATCCACCATGGATGAACTTCGTGAGGTACTTGGGCATACTGTCACCTTTCTCCATCTTTATGTGTCTGAGTTTATCCTTGAGCGCCAACTTCCTCTGGTCACTCTTGCTCTAGAATAAATCTTTCAACGCTTTCGACATCAAGTATGGAGAAGCTTTTCTATGCATGCTGGATACAATGTGATCCTTCATGCTCTCCAACAGAATCCTTCGACATTTCGCCATCTTCTTTTGCCAAGCCTCAACTTGAGCAGCATTAGTAGGCTTTGGGACCTCAGCCTCTATGAACTCCTTCAGCCCGTTATCATCTAATACCGCCTCCATTCTATCCTTCCATGCAACATAATTCAAACTACCCTCAAGGGCATATTCCAGTCGCAAACCGTTGAAAGACATTTCAACTCTAGCACTAAGAAAACTACTGCAAATTCGAATTCCAAATTCTGCTGCAAATTCGAATTCCAAGCTCAAAACTCAGCTTCTTCTGGATCTGTGAGAACAAATTATTTCTAGCACAGAGATCGACTATAGGGGCATTTACTGGATATATCACCTTTCAAAGAAAGGATGGATCCAGAGGCTACTTAGCCCGATACAGACTCTGTCTACCAAAATAATTGCAATCATTGTAATCGATCCGATGATCAATTTCGCTCTGATACCATGTAGAAATTTGAATAATTTGCTGATTTATTCACCGAGATTATCCTGGTTACACACTAATTAAGCTTCATGCATAATACATAACCTCTTCTACAATTGATCATCAATATGCGGAAATAGAAAGCAGTCGCATGCACTCATTAAAACATAATCAAGCACACATATCAACACAGGATGTAATGGGGAAAGCAATAGCTGAAAACCCCCAACTATTTGTATAGTATAATGATGGAGAAAATGTACCAATACATAGCACAATACTCCTCACAAGTACTCAGTACTATCTCCAAAAAGTTACACACAAACTAACTGAGATTTGAACAAGTCATGGGTTCAAATCTTCTCCACAAGTCTGCCTGCCTCTACTACGCAATCCAAGTGAGTAATGAATGAGATCCAAGTTCGAATCCCACTAGCTCCAACTGCGCAATCCTCATTGGAAATCTCCATCAATGTGTGTGCAAATCTCATGCACAATCATGGTCACAACTGATAGTCAATCACACCCTTTCACCCACCTCTAACACTGGTCTCCACTGAAATATCCATGCATTGCAGTTAACTGATGTGTTCTTTAGTTGATTTATGAGTTAATAATTAGTGAATTAATTAATAATTAATTCACACCACTCATCACTAGTGTATTTGTCAATTAGACTAAATACAACTAGTTCAACTAAGTTAAACAAAACACAACTCCACCAAACTCTGCCACATGAGTTCTAACTGAAGTCAACCATGAAATAGCTCAAATAACCCCTAGGAATAGCGTAATTCCTTCTGTCAGCTGCATGTGCCACATCCAAGCATCAAACTGAAGTGCTCCAAGAGGATAAGATAATGTTTATAGTCTAAATATTATTAAGGGTTAATACTATTTGACTGTTCTATTTTTAGCCCAACAGTCTAAAAATAGAAACCGCCCAATGTCTAAAAATATAGGTCCATCTATTTTTACCAACTCGATCAATCATCCATAAATAGCATCCTGCAACTCATAGACCATGATCCATATGTCTAAAAATAGACATAGTCTAAAAATAGACTTTGCGCCAAAAATAGCCTGCGGGCCCACTTAGTGAAGGCAACTTCATTTCACTAAGCTCCATCATCTTGTTGCATTTTCAACATACAAGACCTAGACAATGAGAAAGACATGTATGATGATCAAGAATTTATAGAATATGATGAGGAAGGTTGTCAAGAAATTAATGATTTCCTACCTATAACATGTGTTTTACTATTAAGAGATCTTTACGAACAAAATGAAAACACTAATAGTGAGCAGTGCTTTGAGGAAACAAGTAGCCACTTAGAAAATGCAAAATCTGATGTGGAAGGAGAACTAGCACATATAGGGATTTTCCCTCTATGTTATAACTCATTTCAGATTACACAAGAGGAGTGACATCCTGATAATGTAGAAGAAACAACTCATGAACCTTGTATTCAAATTGAGTATCATAACAATCCTGAGGAGTTGTTTGAAACAAAAGTAGATCAGGAAATAGTAGAAAACCCTCAAAGTTTCCCTGCAAGCACAAGTATTGATTCACTAGAAGAGGCTCAAGAAGACATCCAACCTCAAAACCAGTTAACATAAGAGAAAGAGGACTGTTGTATTTCTCTTTATGCTGAAAGAGAAATCTCTCCTTTGACAGAAGGAGAAATTGATGAAATACTAAACAAGTAGGTAGCCTTCGAACCTTTATTTGGACAAGATAATCATCAACATAGTGCCTATCCCACAGAACAAAAAAATGGGACTCAAGACAGAGAGGATAGTAGGGAAATTAATGATAAATCTGAAACTAGTACTCTATGGAGTATGAATTTTGATGGGTGATGTAGTAAAACTAGTGTAGGTGCAGGAATATGGCTTTACAATACAGAAAAAAATCATTCTGAAATCCATTCATATAAATTTAATTTTCAATGCACAAGTGACATACTAGAGTATGAGGCACTCCTTTTAGGGCTGCACTTATTGAAGAAATTAGGAGCCCAGAGGATAACAGTTCATGGGAATGCATAATTGATAATTAGACAAGTAAATGGGGAATGCATTGTTAAACATCCCAGACTTAGAGCCTATAAGGATGATGCCATGGATTTTTTTAAATCTTTTGAAGAGTTCCAACTTACTCTTGTTCCTAAAAACAAAAACATTTTTGCCAGTGGATTAGCCCTTGTTGCTAGTACATGTCTGAGACCTTGTGAGAGCAAACAATACATGATTCAAGAAAAAATCAGACCAGCTGTCCCAAACAATGAAAATCACTGGTAAGTCTTTAGGGGAGAAAAAAAAATAGAAGACTGTCCTACTAAGGATATATCATATTTTCAAGAGAAACCTTCTCCCATTGCTGATATCAATCTTTCATCCAAAGAGCCTGAATTTACATCAGAAGTTAGATTTAGAGAAAGAAGAAATTTCACTGCTTGTTGATTTGCAGGTGAAGGATGATGATGCTTCCAAGGAACATACCAAAAAGTTGATGTCTTAGAAGCAGAAAATCTACCAATCGTGGAGGGCCAAAAAGAAGAGAGTTCTCATATTTTTTTTTTTGCTCCCGTGAAAGAATATGTGGAGGTCCTAATTGGCTCAAATTCTCAAACATGGATATTTTTCAAGAGCCAGATACATAAGAAGCTGTCACCTTCTGTGATAGCCTTGATTTTAAATATTAAAATTCAATATGTACTATGGTTACCCCTGACAAGCTACCATATTTTCTATTCCTTTTTGTCACTACTCAACTAGCTACACTGGCACTATTGTATCATATAAAACATGTAAATATTTCAGAGTTAGACTAGGTTAGATAGGAAAGAAATAAAGCTCAGCCTGTGAGAAATTAGTTGGTTTTTTTCTTTGAAAGAAAAATTGAAAAAATACAAAAACAATAGAAAAAGAGAGAAAGAGGGCAGAGATAAAAGAAGAAAGGTACAACCCCATACCAAAAAAGAAAAGAAAAATCTGAAATTGTGCAAAATTAAATGCCACTACTTGAGAAGAGCACTGCTATTAATCATACAGCCTAATAATGACTAAATAGATTTCAATTTACTGCTGATAGGTTAGTGAATCATATTAGCCAAAAATTTTAATCTTGGCTTATCAGTAGAATATATTAGGATAGAAAGAAATGGCTCTAATCAGATCAAAACCTGAGCCAAAAAGAAGAAAAATAACTGGTTCTAATATGCTAAAAACTTGAACCAGGTAAAGAATAATAGCTCTAAAAAGATCAAAATCAGAGCTGAGGAAAGAATGAAGGATGTTTTAAATTTTCAAATCTTAAGCCTTCACAATTTTTTTTTGAATTTCTGCAAATAAATTCTATGAGCATATTGTACATGCAGCCTTAGACACCATAGCAAATCAGATAGTTTAATCCTGGTTTGGCTGTGTCTTAGTTTTCTATTTTAGAATATAGAGAATAAAATCTTTCAAATAGTTTAATCCTAGCAGATAGTAGCTTAGGTAGAGAATTAATGAGTTCAACTGTTTAATCTGAACTCATGGAAGAAATAAGGGTAGATTTATATTTGTTTTCTACTTTCAATAAAATAATAAAATATTGATGTAAAAGAGTTGCAAGTCCAAGTGCACCTTATGAAGAATTCTTTTTAGGAAAAGTAGGCTATGTAGGTAGAATGTTTGGGAGAAATTTGTTTGCTGATACAAAGTACCGATCATATTTTTAAGTAGCATGATCAATGAAGAAAAGGTTTTCAAGGAGAAGGAATAGGTCTACATTCCAGAGATAAAATTCTGAAGTTCTTGACACCTCCAAGGAGCTGCCATCCCCAAGTGGAGCCACTGTTAGCCATCAATAAATTTTTTTCATAGCAAATTATGGCTAAAACAGGTCTTGAGCCTTCAAGAGATTATTTTCACAGAAAAGTACTCATTTTTGAAGCCTTTTGGTATTTTCTAACTTAAGAGTAATCTTCACTGTTGTTTTCTTCAAAAAATCCTCAAGAAGACCTATTGTATAAAGAAGACTGTTTTCACCATTTTCTCCATCTTTTTACCTTTCTCTCTTCGTCCAAAATTCCCCCATATCACTCATTTTTCCCCTTTACATATCCCTCATTTTCCCTTATGAAAAACATATTTTCCCTTTCCTTTTACCCTCCATTTCATCAAAATCCCCTTTAAACCTATAAAAACCCCTTTTCTTATGGTTTAAATTATCCTATTTTACCTATCGGAACACTAAAAAACCCCCCAAAAAATCCATTTTTGGGCTTATTTTGACCTTTTTTCAAACATTAGGCTTTAAGCCCCCTTGGCTTAAGCTCTCTTCCATTTTTCTGCCATAGAACCTTGAGCCCACGACCAGGCACTAGCCCCCATCGCAATCGCACTTCGGCATTTTCCAATTCTTCGTGCTTTTCCTTTTTTCTCCACCTATTTGCAAAATACCGATGCGATCTACCACTTTAAATCTGAGCTATCAATCTCAGTCTGATCCAATGACCCTTGCTCCATCGACGATCTCCTTTTCCTTTGTCCCAGACCCTTTAACTTGCCAATGGCCGATCTACCGATTAGATCTTAGCCGCTCGTTCCACAAAGAATCCAACAGCTGTCGGCACATCGCAAGTTCCCCCCTCCGATGGATCTCTCCCGCCGATGTGATCCCGTGATCAAATCTCCACCGTCGATCTTGATCTTGATCAATAGCCCGTGCTTCATTGCCATCGTGCATCGGCATTCGTAAATCTTCTTTCCCCTTACATTTTTTTACTCCGATGGACCGATCTCTCGAGGGCTTAAATCCCCAGCCCTTGTTACTTTAGCTCCCGGTCCTTTCTTCTTCCACGGTACCATGCCCCAGAACCAAGCTTTTAGCCCCCATCACATCGAAAAACACCATGTTTCTTCATTTCATTTTTTCTTTTTCCCCTGCCGACATTTCAAAATCTGACCTGATCTCCACCGTTGATATACTAAGATCAACAGTTGTCAACGCTTCATCGCCACCTCCTTCGCCCCTCCTCCTAGCCCTTTTTCCTTTCTCTTCATACTACTGCTTATAGTCCTTTTCTCCCATAAAACCTTCCCTTTTTCCCTTAAGCTACATTCCTTCATTCTTTTTCCTCTGCACTATATTTTTCCCTTGGGCAATCTTGACCATCGATCTCATTGATTTGATGGTCATCGCACCTACCCTCCCATCCTTCGATCGCCTGAAAATCCCTTATCGTGCATCTACACAAACGCATATCCACCATTGATTCATCTCATCCAACGGCCCTTGTTAAAACCCACATCTCTAAACCCGCCCGTTGAGATTTCACCCCACGACAAAAAAGGTTACATCACCTTGGTCCCACCGCCTCGTCCACCATGCAACTTCCATCAGTTCACGCTCATTCAATACTGTTGATCTTCGGCCCGAAGATCTAACGGTCCTGAACCTGTTTCGTGTTCAAATCTCTGATCAAACCAATCACGCATTTTCTACGCGAAATCAACGGTTTTAGGAGGACGTGTGTCACGCAATAAACGATATCATATTCGTTTTATGATAAACCACTTACCACCCATCTACAGTACGAAAACCGCTGGCTGTATTTCCAAAACCAATTTTCCATTTCGCGCCAAAATACAAATTTTAGCCCATTTTCTTCATAATTCCTCCTCCCTCCACGCATTTCTCCTTCTGCCTCACTACTCCTTCTACCTCCTTTAAGCCTCTGTTAGCAGTCTACCCATCCCTCGAAATTTTTATATAATGGTTTTTGGTTTGGTTGCAGGTGTAATGGCGGTCAAAGTTAAAAGGTGCTCCACAACCAGACCAGTGGCAAAAATCTCTCCCAAGATGAAAATCCTTGGGGTTTCAAGTGTAACAAGGAGGTTTATGTGTCTTTTAGGTGTTTTATCGCTGCTTCATTAAAGCTGGTAAAACGTTTGAAAACCCTCAGCATGTCGGAGACACCTGTCCACAACAAAAAGGGCAAAATACGGTAAATATTAAGAGATAAAGTTTAAAGGCTTAAACTAAGCAAAGTATGGATAAAGCACAGTGATTAAATAAAGAAATAAAGGCTAAAGACCAAAGAAACATTATTAAAAGATTAATACAGTCAGCAGAAAAAGATAAAAACCCCAAAGATGATTATAAAGGCCCAAAAGCAAGATCAAGGCCTAAATCAATGTTTAGAGCCACAACGTAGACATATCAACAAAGAGAGCTTCCAAATGCCACATCAGTGAGGTAATTAATCCTCAGAAATGCCACATACAGGCCTGTTTTCTCAAAAGAATACAAATTGAATGCAAAGTCGGAGATATTTTCCAAAGATAGCTCAAAAAGTAATTACAAGCCTACCAAAAGCCTCCAAAGTCAACAAAAGTGACTGAAGTAGATAAAAGTTAACATAAAATCAATTAAAACAGAGTTAAAAATATTAAATCTTCTCCATAAGGCCTCCCAAAGGTCGATAAGCATTTACTTTGTATTAATTGGACAATTAGACCTTCCTTTCACTCCACCTCCTCAATTTACCTATATATATCATATGAGGAGTTCATTGTTATTGTTGGTTGAATACTTATCAAGTGTAAATAGCTATTGAGGCATGTTGAAGCTCCTTTTTGTAATTGAAGAAATATAGGCTGAGAAGAGAAGTTTGAAGTTGTAAAGACCTACTGGACTTGAAGATTTTAATTGGTTTGAACATCAAATATACAAGCTTGATTTATGGGATCCTGGTCTATGTCAATGGTGATGTTTTTCTTACTGTAATTGTTATTTTTCTCAAGTTTTCCATACTATCCACTTTCTCTGATAAATAATAGCAAATATATATTATGATTTACTGTAAAGTACCCTATTTCTCACTGATAAATCTTTATCTTTATGTTTTCTTCTAATTGTGTTCTGAGGATAACTCAATAGAGTATAACCAATGAAGTGTTGGTGAGCCCATGTTTACTGAGTATAACTTGAGATATTTTCTTTGAAAGTTCTTGAAAAGTATGCTAATTAAAGTTTAATTAGAGAATTTTATGGTTAGCCTTGTCCTCTAGTTTATCTCCAATAATTGCTTTAAAAACATCCCTTAAGAGTGTGTCAAAAGAAGGCTAGGTTAAAATTCCTTACCTGATCTTAGGCTACCTTTTATGTTTATATCCAATTTTTTTCTTTAAGAATATGTTGAAAGCAGGCTAGGTTAAAATTCCTTACTTGATCTTAGGTTATTCTTTGTTTTAAATGTTTTCTCTTGAGAGTATGTCAAAATCAGGATAGGTTAAAAGTCCTTACCTGATCTTAGGCTGCCCTTTGTCTTCTTGTATGTTTTCTTCTTTGACAACACTTTTAATGTTTCATATCATAAATCAACTTAAAAGACCCTTTGATTTAGATGACTTGCCCCATAGACCATTCTTGAAACTTGTTGTGCAATTAAATCCTTTTGAAACTTCATAGCCCAATGGATTGATACTGTTTCTTACCTATCCTATCAGCTGAACCATTCAGTCAACCTACTCACACCTTTACCCTTCAAAAGACTTCCTTCATTTTTATGATATCTCAGCCAACCAAAAACAAACAAAACCCTTTTACTTCATAACTAGCCTAATATCATATCATAAGCATTAAAGAAATATCTTTGAAAACAATTATATAGAGAGATCCCTCTCTGAATCCAGGAGGGTTAGATCCTAGGATTCCAAAGTGGTTTTGATGTAGGCTCTGCAGTGTTTGTTCTTGCGAATCTTGCAAAATATAGAGACCTAACAGGAGTAGTAGACAAGAAATATATTTTGAATTTCAATAAGAGTGGGGAGTGCAACAATGACATCGTTAGTGAGGGACTGGTAGATAATGGTGAGGTTGATGATATTCTTTCCAACAATGTTTTCACGTAGAGACAAAATTTATGAGGATGAGTTTCTTACTATGAAAAAGGCTAGAACTATCCTAAAACACTTGAATTAAATTTGAGGATGTAGAACAAGTACTGTATGCTCCCAGATAGTTGCAAGGGAAGCATTTCAGTTTTGGAGAGATATTCATGGGCTGGAAGTTTTTATGATGGCCATTTTTCAATATGTACACTCATAAGTTATCTCAATTTTTAAGTATGATCGAATTTGTGTTGGGTTGAACACCCATCAATGTGGGGCATGAAAAAGATCTCTCGACCCTATTCATGCACACGAAATTGAGGATTCTAGCTTTTGGGAAAAATATTGAGAGGGGGGGGGTGAATCAGTATTTAGAGTTGACTGAAATTTTTTTAGTTTTTCTTTCTCTTAAAACCATACGCTACTTTACTGAACCAAACTCGCGTACACACGCGGATATCCTTAAGAAAACTTGCGTATGTCCAGAGATATTATTATGCATTAATTTCTTTACTTAGATCATTGCATCATTCATTCATCAGATGTTTAGTAAGAAGTAAGCATGTGCAGTAATAACAGAATAAACCATCACACATAAGCAACACACATGAACACCAATATTTAAGGTGGAAACCCAATTCGGGAGAAAACCACCGCTGCTGTCGTCTCTGTCTTCAATATTTATTATAAAGAAAACTTCTTACAATTTGTCGCAGTGCGGTATACAGCCGCAGGCACCCACTATAGAAGGTTGCATTCTCTCATTCCTCCGGCCACTCTTGAAGGAGCTCCAACCCCCTCCTTCAAACCGACCCTCGGCACCACCATGGACACGTTTCATCAATTCATCTTGGATCAGCTTCCACACAACATACCTTGTAGGCCATTTTTCATCAGATTTTCAGTCTGGACCCACTCCATACATCAAACTGAAACTTATAACTCCATCAACCAATCAACCAACAACTTGATCTTCAATCAACATAATTAGCAGCATATTCAACATTCAAACAACCCAGAATTGTATGAATACATCATTGACAGATAGCAATAAAATAGCAAAACAGATCAGACACTTCATTCCACACACTTCAGCAAAACCCTAGAATCCAGTTGCGCTTTTACTTCACTGAACCTACATATATACACGCTTTCACAGAGAAAAACATGCGTATATGCGCTTTTGCTGAAACGAACCTGTGTATATACGCGTTTTCGCTGAGATGAACATGCGTATAGATCTGTAATTTTTCAGAACTATGTATCTCTTTAGAACAGATAACTCGGATTTCACCCTTTACTTCAGCAAAGATTCTCCAGATCACAGATCTAAACATTCCATAAACAGATCTAGAAAATACATAGTCATTTCAGATCTAGAGATCCCTCTTCATCGTTTTCTTCATAGGTACATTATTAATTCAGATCAATCAATAAAATGTTACCCATTCCATGTAGAAATACTTTAGAATAGATATGCAGATATAAACTCAACCCTGAACAGACATTGATTCAAATAGAATACGCTACTTTGCTTTACTGAAGCCGCATACATACGCGCTTTCCTATACATCAACCTGCGTATACTTCTGTGTATTTTATTCTTCAAAAACCCGAACTACCATACACGCTTTTCATTAAGCGAACCCGTGTATATACGCACTTTTACCGAGACAAACTAGCGTATAGATCTGAAAATGATAAACTTTGCATAATAGACCAGATCTATAAACTTACCCAGATTTCTTCAATTTCTTCATCAGACTTGCGCTAGGTCTTCATCATTTCTTTTGCAGATCATCCTAGAGATTCATCATTTCTAGATCTAGAGATCTTGAACCTTCATCATATCCATAGGTGCATCATAGATTCAGATCTTAACAATTAAGACCAGAGTTCATCCATGCAAATATTCCTTAGAGAGATTTATTCATTAACAACCCTTACACCTACAATCCTTGCGCTATGATCCTCTTCTCCTTATATATTTTTAGCCTTTATCAATACCATGAGTCAAAACCACTTAACCGCTGATGGTATTCCTGGATGGGATCAAATAGATAATCCAGTGCTCAATACTGTGGGCCAATACCATGGTCATGTCCCTTGGTTTTGTAAATTTAGAGCGCAAATAGGCATACGCTACTTGGTACGTACTTTTATGCGTACATACGCTACTTTGCCTTTACAAACCCACGTATGCTTTGTGACATATCTTATTCATCATTACTCTGGAACTTACTGGAATTTATTTCTTTGTTACTTCTGAACTGCTCTGTAGATACATCAGATTTACATCATTAAAAAATAGGTTGCTATCCAAAGTCAACTCATCAAGTCAGTTTCCATCAAGGACAACTTCATCAAGTAGGTTGCCATCAAGGACAACATATTGCATCATATTGCCAAAAATCTCCCCCTTTGGACTTGATGGCAACCATGATGTTGTTTGATCACCACAACAGATAGATACATTGATTATAACCATTATTCAAACACCATGATACTCTCCCCCTTTGACATCAAGGGCAAAGGGCAGATCAAAACCAACTCTGTAGATCTGATGTGCACTGAAGTTATCATGCTTGATCCTCCTGAGTTCATGCTGAAACTTCAAACATATTTTTCAATGAAGTACATGACTCTATGACCTTTCCTATCACCAAGGACTCATACTTACATCAATGATCCAACCAAGTGGATTTACATATGTGACTCAAGTACCCAACCGAGTGGATTTACACATTTTGACTCAATTACCCAACCAAGTGGCTTTACAAATTTGAAGAAGTCCTTACATGAATGAATATAAAAATTTACATCATAGGTATAACCTTTTCATCAAAATATAGAAATAACTTATACAATCAAGACCAAAGAATCTCAAGCATGATATCAGACCATAACAAATAATTATAATTCCAACAATGCATCATTTCCATATGACCAAAGCTTCCCATTAGCTTGTGCATCCTAAACACTTTCAACAAAAAATAATCAAGGCATCTTCATCAGAAGCATTAGAGAATGAAACAGAAATATGAGAGCTGGAACATCACCAGAGATACCCAACAGCACGACAGCTGTGCTGAAGAATGCTGACCCAGAAAATTTTTTGTCAGCAAATACCCATACACGGTTTTCTGAGTATAAACTCGCGTACATATGCGACTGTCCTCCAGGAAATCCGCGTATCCAAGTTAATATTCTTTATTTAAGTAGATCTGATCTTCTACGTGGCAGAGACTACTCCCAGCTTTTGTCTGAGATATTCGAATGATTCCCTGGGTAGAGGTTTGGTAAATATATCAGCAACTTGTTCTTTGGATGGAACATACTCCAACTTCACCTTTTGTTCAAGCACTTGTTCACGTAAGAAGTGATACTTGATGGGAATGTGCTTGGTCTTGGAATGCATAAAAGGATTCTTTGAGATACTGATGGCACTTGTATTATCACACATAATGGAGATAGGAGGTGAACATTTGATTTGAATGTCTTGTAAGGTTTGCATCATCCAAAGAAGTTGAGTGCAACATGATGCGGCAGCCACATATTCTGCTTCTGTTGTAGATAAGGCAATGGAGCTTTGCTTCTTGCTGAACCAAGATACCAACCGGGGCCCCATATAGAATGCACCACCACTAGTGCTTTTCCGATCATCAACATTTCCAGCCCAATCTGCATCAGTGTAAGCATGAAGAGTGAGATCAACATTCTTTGGATACCATAGTCCAAAGTCTTGAGTTCCTTGTATATATTTGAATATTCTTTTGACAGCCTGAAGTTGAGACTCTTTTGGATTAGCTTGGAATTGTCCAACAATCCCAACTACATGCATAATGTCTGGTCTAGTCCCAGTGAGATAAAGTAGACTTCCTATCATAGATCTGTATTCTGGTTGATTCACCGTGGGAGAATCATCATGAGAATTGAGATTACATCCGGTTATCATTGGTGTACTTACATGTTTTCACTCTTCCATGCCATACTTCTTCAGAATTTGCTTAAGATATTTTTCTTGTGATAAGAATATGCCATTTGTTGCTTGATGCACTTGCAAGCCAAGAAAGAATGTTAGTTCCCCAAGTAAAGACATTTCAAATTCTTGCTGCATAATAGAAGCAAATTTCTGACTCATAGACTCTTCATTACTTCCAAAAACGATATCATCAAAATATACAACCACAATCAATAGTTTATCATTTTCAGTTTTTGTGTATAAGTTGCTATCATCAGACCCCTTTGAAAATCCTTTTTGATGAAGATTTTTGCCAAGACAATAATACCATGCCCTTGGAGCTTGTTTGAGACCATATAGAGCCTTTTTAAGTCTACAAACAAGTTTTTCATCATTTCCCAAAATGAATCCTTCTGGTTGTTCTATATAAACTTCTTCTTCTAGGTCACCATTGAGAAAAGCAGATTTAACATCCATTTGATAAAATTTGATTTGTTGGAAGCTTGAAAAAGCAAGAAACATTCTTATGGCTTCCAGTCTAGCTATAGGAGCAAAAGTTTCTTCAAAGTCTATACCTTCTTGTTGAGCATACCCCTTGCAAACAAGTCTAGGTTTATTTATTATAACATCCCCATTATCATTTAACTTGTTTTTAAATATCCATTTAGTTCCAATGACATTTTTGTCATGAGTTCTTGGTACTAATTCCCAAGTGTGATTCTTTTCAATTTGATCAAGCTCTTCATTCATGGCTTGAATCCAACATTCATCTTTGCTAGCTTGATTTACATTGTGTGTTTCAATAGTGGATAGAAATGCCAGATAGCTAGAAGATCCCACAAGAGTCCTTCTTGTTTGTACACCTGATCCATTTTCTCCCAAAATTTGAGATTCTGGATGATTCTTTTGAACATATCTGGATGGAGCTTTTTTAGATAAATCATCTTCGGGTTCTTCATTGGGTTCACTGTCTATATCATTTCTATTTGATGTAGAAGGATATATGTCACCATCGTCTTCATCTGTTGTTTGTTTTTCTTCTTTTGGAGCCGCAGGAGACTCATCAATAACAACATCAATACATTCAACAATCTTCCAAAGTCTTTTATTGTAACATCTATATGCTCTACACGTATAGGAGTAACCAAGAATTATTCCTTCATCTGCTTTGGGTTCAAACTTGCCAAGTTTTTCATCATTATTTTTGATAAATCATTTGCTTCCAAAAAATCTAAAATGCTTCACAATGGGAGGATTACCATACCAGAGTTCATATGGATTTTTATCACTATTTACACGAACATGTGCCTTGTTAAGAATATTTACCGTTGTATGTGCTGCTTCTCCCCAAAAAGTGTCAGGTGTTCCGGAATCATCAAGCATATCTCTAGCCATTTTTTGAACTGTTCTATTCATTCTTTCTACTACGACATTTTTTTGTGGAGTCCCAGCTACAGAAAACTGTCTTTTTATGCCATGTTGTTCACAAAATTCAAGGAATTCATCTGATGTATATTCTCCTCTTCGATCAGATCTAAGACACTTTATTTTTATATCTAATTCATTTTCAACCAGTGCTTTGAAGATCTAAAATTTCTCAAATGCTTCATATTTGTGTTTAATCAACCCAATCCAACACATTCTATAGAAATCATTAATAAATAAAATATAGTTGTTGGAAATATGATGCAGAGTGTTGTCCTTGATGGCAACCCACTGAATGAAGATGAAGACATGCGACTGTTTACATGTGTTGTCCTTGATGGCAAACCACCTGATGAAGTTGTGCTTGATAGAATATGTTCTTGATGAAGTAAATCTGATGTATCTACAGTGTGTACAGAAGGAAATGAAGAAAGGATTTCAGCATGTGCTAAATCTTGATGAAAAGAGTATGTCTCTAGGCATACGCGGATTTGCCTAGGGGAAGTCGCGTATGCACGCGGGAATCAACGTGCCAAGTCGCGTATGGGCAAAAGCGCTCTTAAAGTGCAAAACCAGGGGTAACCACCATGGTATTGACCCATTGTATTGGGTAATGATTCGTCTAATTGACCCCGTCCAGGAATACCATCGGAAGTAATGTGGTTTTGGCTCATGGTATTGAAAAAGGGTAAACCTATATAAGAAGAAGAAATTCATTGTGCAAATCATGAGTGTGGGTGCAAGATGTCTGAGCTTGAATGAATACTTCTCTCTGAAGTATATCTGAATGGAAAGGGTTACAGTTGAATGAAAGATCTGAATGTATGATGCACCAATGAAGGAGTGATGAAGAAGGGGATCTAGATCTGTATTGTACTTGTATCTGCTAGATCTGTTCATGGAAGGCCTAGATCTGAGATGAGGTGAACATCTGTCTGAAGAAAAAGGGTAAATCTGAACTGAATATCTGATCTAAAGAAGTATGCTGCTCTATAATAGTTGAAGATCTATACGCTAGTTCGCCGCAGAGTATTGGAGTTAATATACGCTGACATTTGCGGTCAAATGACGTATGCGCCAATAAAGTCATCTACTGTTAGGACTAGAAGTATCATTAGTTTATGTGAACGGAGACGCGTATATACGCGACATCGGAAAGGAAAGCCCAGCATTATGCAAACTAGGAGTTACTGAAGTCTGTGGTAAGAAATGTCTGATGCGATTACTATTTGGATTTCTTGATATCTGTCAGTGAGTTATATGTATCTGTTTCATGGTTAATTTTGCTTAAAAGTATGGAAAGAGTCCGAGTTTGAAAATATGATGAAATGTGGCACATAGTGGTGTACTAAAGGCTTTGGATCAAGTGTGAAAATTTGATGAAGCGTGGTCCATAGAAGATATTTGAAAAGTTGTAGCCCGGTCAGAGAGTTGTAGCTCCCTTCAGTGAACAGTAAAAGAGATCGGGGGGTCGTAGCTCCCTTCCAGGAGAAGCTGGTAAACGAGTCAGGGGGTTGGAGCTCCCTTCCAGGAGAGGCTGGTAAACGAGCGCAGGTGGGTGCCTGCGTGCTGGTAGGAGTCTGCACCGGCACATATGTTGTAAGATGTTTTCTCTATAATAAAATATTGAAGGCTGAGCAACTGCAGCGGTGGTTTTCTCCCGACTTGGGTTTCCACCTAAAAATTCTGGTGTTCATGTGTGATGCTTTGTGTGATGGTTTATTCTGTTCTTACTGCACATGTTTACTGTTTATTAAACATCTGATGAATGAATGATGGAATGATTTAAGTGAAGATCTAATAACATAATTATATATACGCGAGTCTGCTTCAGGAAAGTAGCATATGGGTTTTGAAGTAAAGAAAAGTAAAAAGTTTTGAATATGCAGTAAATATTGATTCACCCCCCCTCTCAGTATTTTTCCCAACAATTGGTATCAGAGCAGGTTCTTCTACAGAAGCTTGATCGCTTGAAGAAGATCCGTCGCAATGGGAAGTCAAGAAGGAGTGATGTCTATAAAGCCACCTCTATTCAATGGAAGCAATCTGATATTATGGAAGGTACGAACAAAAGCATATCTGCAAAGTCTTGGTGCAGATGTATGGGCAATCGTGGAAGAAGGTTATCAATACCCGGCAAGTATTCCTACTAATGTTGTTGAAAGAAAGAAGTATGAAATCAATGCCAAAGCAGTGATTGTCTTATTAGGAAGCATGTCTGAATCAGAATTTGCTAAAGTGATGCAGCTACATTCAGCAAAAGAGATATGGGACAAAATCATTCTGAGCTATGAAGGAGATACAAAGGTAAAAATGCAAAACTCCAAACTCTTAGAATCGAATATGAAAATTTGAAGATGCATAGTGATGAAAGTGTTGCCAGTTTCTTTCTTCGTCTAGATGATATTGTAAATTGGATGAGAAATTTGGGTGAAACCATAACCGATACTACTCTGGTGGAAAAAGTCTTAAGATCCTTGACTTCAAAATTTGACTCTAAAATTTCAGCTATTGAAGAAAGGCAAGATCTGCAAACTCTTACTATTGTTCAATTACATGGTATTCTGACTGCTTTTGAAATGAGGCAAGGAGGCCCTTCTCAAATCAAAGAAGTTGTTTTTAAGGCATCTGCAAAAGGAAAAGAAAAGGAAGTTGTCAAAGAATCCAGCTATATATCTGAAGAAGAAGAAGAAGCAAATTTTGTGAGAAGACTTCAACTAGGTACCGGAAAATTCAAAGGTAAGCTTCCTTTCAAATGTTTCAATTGTGGAAGAGTTGGTCATTATGCTGCAAAGTGTCCTTATAAAGAAACTTCGGCTAAAGGAAAAGAAGTAGCAATAAGGAATAAGAATCGATCTAGCACAAGAAAAAGTTATTATACTAATGAAGACAGTGATGAATCATCTAATAGTGAGGAAGAATGTGAAGAAGACTTTAGACTTCTCATGGCATTTGAACAAAGAGAAGAAAAGGATAATTTTGTGGATGCTCTAGAGGACAATGATTTTCTTGAAGAAAACAATCAACTCAAAGTAAGCCTAGAAGAAAAGAACATAATCATAGAGACTCTTGAAAATCAGCTTGAAGCAAAGGAAAAACGCATTGAGGAATTGGAGTGTGAAGTAGTAACTCTAAGGAAAGATAATGAGAAAGTGAAGACTCTCAATCTTAGATTTGCTAAAGGTTCAGAAACCTTAGATGAGATTATCAAGACACAACGGTCTCCTCTTATAAAAACAGGTCTTGGATATACTGGGAAATCTTCCTACACTTCAGCACCAAATTATCTGAAAGCAGTCACAACTGGTTCTCTTCACTCAGCCACTCAACAAGGGAACAAAGGTTCTTTACAGGTAAAGCATGATCATCTCAAATCAAGGATCACTAACAGGGAGATCCCTCAAAGAAGCAACAACCAACAGGTAAATTCAAATAGAAGATTTCATGGTCACCGGAATTTCTACTTCAATGGACAATGTTTCTCATGTCACAATTTTGGTCATAAAGCTGTTCAATGTGTTGCATATAAAACCATCATGACAAGAGAAGCAAGAAAGAAAAGGATGAATATTGAACCAAAGAAGAACACCTATAACAACTTTTCTCCTCTTCAAAATGAAGTTGAATGTACTTATTGCAATAACTTTGGTCATGAAGAATCTGAATGCAGGAGCAAGGTCCAGCCAAAAGAACATGCTCCCTCAAGCTCTAAAGTATGGAAAAAGAAAGAAATACAGGTTGAAAATTGTGGGATAGCATTATTTGCAGAAGGTGAAGAAAATCAATGGTACATTGATAATGGGTGCTCAAGACACATGACAGGTGACAAAAGCAAACTCCTTACATATAATGCTCTAGAAAAGGAAAAGAAAGTTACATTTGGAAATGATACTCCTGCTGTAATTAAAGGAAAAGGGTCAATATTTCTAAAAGAAAAGGTGAAGGCTAATGATGTCATGTATGTGGATGGATTAAGACATAACTTGTTAAGTGTAAGTCAAATGTGTGATCAAGGAACAGAAGTGGTCTTTAGTTCAAAGGAATGTGTGGTTCGTGATCTTGATACAGGTAAAATCATTATAAAAGGAAAAAGAAATCCTAGCAACCTGTATGTACTGAACGGCATAGATCAATGTTACTTGAGAAATTCTTCAGAAAATTGGCTATGGCATAGAAGGCTGGGGCATCTGAGCTTCTCTTAAATCAACAAAGCAAGCAGACTTCAAGTTGTTTGTGGTCTTCCCAATATTAATCTACCAGAAAGTATCATATGCAAATCTTGTCAATTCGGTAAGCAGACCAGAGTACGATTTAATGCCAAAGAAGGATCATCAAGTGAGCCTCTTGAACTCATTCATACTGACATATGTGGACCTATGAGGAAAAATTCACCACGAGGAGAAGAATACTATATCTTATTTATTGATGATTACTCTAGAATGTGTTGGATCGGGCTCATTAAACACAAAGATGAAGCATTTGAAAATTTTCAGATCTTCAAAGCTTTAGTTGAAAATGAATTAGATCTAAAAATCAAGTGTCTTAGATCTGATCGAGGAGGAGAATATACATCAAATGAATTCTTTGAATTTTGTGAACAACATGGCATAAAAAGACAGTTCTCTGTAGCAGGCACTCCACAACAAAATGGCGTAGCATAAAGAATGAATAGAACAATTCAACAAATGGCTAGAGCTATGCTTGATGATTCTGGAACTCCTGACATGTTCTGGGGTGAAGCAGCACATACAGCAGCTAACATTCTCAACAAGGCTCATGTTCGAGTAAATAGTGACAAAACTCCATATGAACTCTGGTATGGTAATTCTCCCTCTGTGAAGCATTTTAGAGTTTTTGGAAGTAAATGCTTTATCAAAAATAATGATGAAAAGCTTGGCAAGTTTGAACCTAGATCAGATGAAGGGATATTTCTTGGTTACTCATCTACAAGAAAAGCATACAAATGTTACAATAAAAGGCTTTGAAAGATTGTTGAATGTATTGATGTTGTTATTGATGAGTCTCCTGCAGCTCCTAAAGAAGAAAAACAAACAACAAAAGAAGATGATGGAGACCTATGTCCTTCTACATCAAATAGAAATGATATAGACAGTGGATCCAATGAAGAACCTGAAGATGATCTATCTGAAAAAGCTCCATCTAGATATGTTCAAAAGAATCATCCTGAATCTCAAATTTTGGGTGACAAGGAATCAGGTGTACGAACAAGAAGAACTCTTGTGGGATCTTCTAATCATCTCGCACTTCTATCCACAATTGAACCACACAATGTCAACCAAGATAGAAAAGATGAATGTTGGAAGCAAGCCATGAATGAAGAGCTTGATCAAATTGAAAAGAATGACACTTGGGAATTGGTACCAAGACCACATGATAAAAATGTCATTGGAACTAAATGGATTTTCAAGAACAAGTTAAATGAGAATGGGAATGTTGTAAGAAACAAAGCTAGATTGGTCTGCAAAGGGTATACTCAACAAGAAGGTATAGACTTTGAAGAAACTTTTGCTCCTGTAGCTAGACTTGAAGCCATAAGAATGTTTCTTGCTTTTTCAAGTTATCAACAAATCAAAGTCTATCAAATGGATGTTAAATCTACTTTTCTTAATGGTGATCTAGAAGAAGAAGTATATATAGAACAACCGGAAGGATTCATTTTGGGAAATGATGCAAATATTTTTTGTAGACTTAAAAAGGCTCTATATGGTCTCAAACAAGCTCCAAGGGCTTGGTACTATCGTCTTGACAAATATCTTCATCAACAAGGATTTTCAAAGGGGTCTGCTGATAACAACTTATACACAAAAGTTGAAAATGATAAACTATTGATTGTGGTTGTATATGTTGATGATATCATTTTTGGGAGTAACGAAGAATCTATGAGTCAAAAATTTGCTTCTGTCATGCAGCAAGAATTTGAAATGTCTTTACTAGGGGAACTAACATTCTTTCTTGGCTTACAAGTGCATCAAACTGCAGATGGTATATTCCTATCACAAGCGAAATATCTTAAGCAAATTCTGAAGAAGTATGGCATGGAAGAATGCAAACCTGTAAGTACACCAATGATAACCGGATGCAATCTCAGTTCTCATGATGATTCTCCCACGGTGAATCAACCAGAATACAGATCAATGATAGGAAGTCTACTTTATCTCACTAGGACTAGACCAGACATTATGCATGCAGTTGGGATTGTTGGACGATTCCAAGCTAATCCAAAAGAGTCTCACCTTCAGGCTATTAAAAGAATTTTCAAATATCTTCAAGGAACTCAAGACCTTGGTCTATGGTATCCAAAGAATGCTAATCTTACTCTTCATGATTAAACTGATGCAGATTGGGCTGGAAGTGTTGATGATCGGAAAAGCACTAGCGGTGGTGCATTCTATATGGGACCCCGGTTAGTATCTTGGTTCAGAAAGAAGCAAAATTCTATTGCCTTATCTACAGCAGAAGCAGAATATGTGGCTGCCGCATCTTGTTGCACTCAACTCCTTTGGATGATGAAAACCTTACAAGATTTTCAAATCAAATTTACACCTCCTGTCCCCATTAAGTGTGACAATACAAGTGCCATCAGTATTTCAAAGAATCCTATTATTCATTCAAAGACCAAGCACATTCCCATCAAGTATCACTTCTTACGTGAACAAGTGCTTGAGAAAAAGGTGAAGTTGGAGTATGTTCCCTCCAACGAACAAGTTGCTGATATTTTTACCAAACCTCTGCCCAGGGAAGCGTTCGAGTATCTCAGACAGAAGCTGGGAGTATTCTCTGCCAGTCAAAAGAAAAAATCTGCATAAATTTCGAAGATGGCATTGGATACGCGGATTTCCTGAAACACAGTCGCATATATACGCGAGTTCATGCACTGAAAACCGCGTATGTCTGTTTGTTGACATTTTTCTGTGTGGAGTCAGCTCTCTTCAGCACAACTGTAGTGCTGTTTGGTATCTCTGATACTGTTTGGTATCTCTGGTGGTGTTCCAGTTCTCATAATTCTATTTCTAAATGTTTTAGATGCCTTGATGATTTGTTGGTGAAAGTGTTCAGGATGCACAAACTAAGGGGGAGCCTTAGTCATATGAAAAGGATGCTTGGATGCACAGTTTCAAGGGGAGCATTAGCGCTGCTGAGTATAATGCATTGTTGGCATTATGATGGTTCTGACATATTTTCTCTTTCTTGATGACTTTCTGGTGTTGGTCTTAAAGTTATATTTGTAGTTTGGTGAAAAGGTCTTACTAAGACCCATGATGTAAAATTGTAATATTCAGTCATGTGAAGGACTTGTCAAATTTGTAAACCCACTTGGTTGGGAAGCTGAGTCAAAATTTGTAAACCCACTTGGTTGGGTAGCTGAGTTGAAATGTGTAAACCCACTTGGTTGGGTACTTGAGTCTCATATGTAAATTCACTTGGATGGATCTTTGATGTAAGTATGAGTCATTGGTGTTAGGAAAGTCATAGAGTCATGTATTTCATTGAAAATATGTTTTGAAGATTCAGCATGAACTCAGGAGGAGCTTGGTCACTTCAGTATATCAGATCTACAGAACAGGGGGAGAATGTGTTGGTTTTTGATCCGCCCTTTGCCCTTGATGTCAAAGGGGGAGAGTGACATGGTGTTTGAATGAAGAAAAAGAATGGTGTCAAAAATGGAGAGAGTGACATGGTGTCATTGAATTCTTAATGCACCTATCTGTTGTGGTAACCAAACACCATCGTGGTTGCCATCAAGTCCAAAGGGGGAGATTGTTGGCAATATGATGCAGAGTGTTGTCCTTGATGGCAACCCACTGAATGAAGATGAAGACATGATCGTTATATGTGTTGTCCTTGATGGAAAACCACCCGATGAAGTTGTGCTTGATAGAATATGTTCTTGATGAAGGAAATCTGATGTATCTACAGTGAGTACAGAAGGCAATGAAGAAAGGATTTCAACATGTGCTAGATTCTATGATGAAAAAGAGTATGTCTCTAGGTATACGCGGATTGGCCTAAGGGAAGTCGCGTATGCACGCGGAAAAGAACGTGCCAAGTCGCGTATGGGCTAAAGCGCTCAAAAAGTGCAAAACCAAGGGTAACCACCATGGTATTGACCTATCAGATGGGTAATGTTTCGTTTCCAATGACCCTCACCAGGAATACCATTGGAAGTAATGTAGTTTTGGGCTCATGGTATTGTTTTGGCTCATGGTATTGAAAAAGGGTAAACCTATATAAAGAGAAGAAATTCATTGTGCAAATCATGAGAGTGGGTGCAAGATGTCTGAGCTTGAATGAATACTTCTCTCTGGAGTATATCTGAATGGAAAGGGTTACAGTTGAATGAAAGATCTGAATGCAAGATGCTCCAATGAAGGAGTGATGAAGAAGGGGATCTAGATCTGTATTGTACTTGTACCTGTTAGATCTGTTCATGGAAGGTCTAGATCTGAGATGAGGCGAACATCTGTCTGAAGCAAAAGGGGTAAATCTGAACTGAATATCTGATCTGAAGAAGTATGCTGCTCTATAATAGTTGAAGATCTATACGCTAGTTCGCTGCAGAGGAAGCGCATGTATATGCGGCTTCGCTGAAGAGAAAGCGCGTATGCACAATAAAATTAGCTCTATAATTTATACTGAATTATACGCGAGTTTATGTGAACGGAAGCGCGTATATACACGACATCAGAGAAAGGAAAGCGCGTATGCAAAATAGGGTTTGTTGAAGTCTGTGGTAAGAAATGTCTGATCTGTTCTGCTGGTTTACTGATATCTGTCAGTGAGTTATATGTATATGTTTCATGGTTGACTGTGCTTAAAAGTATGGAAAGGGTCCATTTTGAAAATATGATGAAATGTGGACTGCAAGTGGTGTACTAAAGGAAGCTTTGGATCCAGTGTGAAAATTTGATGAAACGTGGTCCATAGAGGTGTTGAGGGTTGTAGCCTTCAGTCAGGGGGTTGTAGCTCCCTTCCAGGTGAGGCTGGTAAACAAGATCAGGGGGTCGTAGCTCCCTTCCAGGAGAGGCTGGTAAACGAGTCAGGGGGTTGGAGCTCCCTTCCAGGAGAGGCTGGTAAACGAGCACAGGTGGGTGCCTGCGTGCTGGTAGGAGTCTGCACCAGCACATATGTTGTAAGATGTTTTCTCTATAATAAGATATTAAAGGCTGAGAAACTGCAGCGGTGGTTTTCTCCCGACTTGGGTTTCCACCTAAAAATCCCGGTGTTCATGTGTGATGCTTTGTGTGATGGTTTACTCTGTTCTTACTGCATATGTTTACTGTTTATTAAACATCTGATGAATGAATGATGGAATGGTTTAAGTGAAGAACTAATGACATAATTAGGTATCTGTGTATACGCGATTTTCATAAGGGGTATACACGTATATACGCGAGTCTGTTTCGGGAAAGTAGCGTATGGGTTTTTAGAAGCAAGAAAAAGTAAATGTTTTGAATATGCAGTAAATACTGATTCACCCCCCTCTCAGTATTTTTCCCAACAATAGTATTGTTCACCACGTGGTGAATTTTTCCTCACAGGTCCACATATGTTAGTATGAATGAGTTCAAGAGGCTTACTTGATGATCCTTCCTTGGCATTAAATTTCACTCTGTTTTGCTTACCGAATTGGCAAGATTTGCATATGATACTTTCAGGTAGAGTAATATTGGGAAGATCACGGACAATTTTTAGTCTGCTTGATTTGTTGATTTGAGAGAAGCTCAGATGCCCCAAACTTCTATGCCACAGCTAGTTTCCTGAAGATTTACTCAAGTAACATTGTTCTTTGCAGTTCTTCAATACATACAGGTTTCTTGGAGTTCTTTTTCCTTTTATAATTGTTTTACCTGTATCAAGATCACGTACCACACATTTTTTTGAACTAAAGACAACTTCAGTTCCTTGATCACACATTCGACTTACACTTAACAAGTTACGCTTTAATCCATCCACATACATGACATTATTATATTTCACCATTTATTTTATAAAAACAGACCCTTTTCCCTTAATGACAGCAGGAGTATCATTTCCAAATGTAACATTCTTTTCTTTTTCTAGAGCACTATATGCAAGAAGTTTGTTTTGGTCACCTGTCATGTGTTTTGTGCATCCACTATCAATGTACCATTGGTTTTCTTCACCTTATTCAAATAAAGCTATGCCACAATTTTCAACCTATAATTCCTTATTTTTCCACACTTTGGAGCTTGAAGGAAAATGCTCTTTTGGTTGAACTTTTCTCCTGCATTCAGATTCTTCATGGCTAAAGTTATTGCAATAAGCACATTCAACTTCATTTTGAAGAGGAGAAAATTTGTTATAGGTATTCTTCTTTGTTCCAATGTCAATCCTTTTCTTTCTTGCTTCTCTTGTCATGATGGTTTTATATGCAACACATTGAACAACTTTATGACCAAAATTGTGACATGAGAAACATTGTCCATTGAAGAAGAAATTTCTGCGATCATGAAATCCCATTGAAGAAGAAATTTCTGCAATCATGAAATCTTCTACTTGAATTTACATGTTGATTG
The DNA here is from genome assembly GCA_034641835.2 of Pinus albicaulis. Lineage (NCBI taxonomy): Eukaryota > Viridiplantae > Streptophyta > Pinopsida > Pinales > Pinaceae > Pinus > Pinus albicaulis. Next base: position 604,602,628 of record CM076580.1, read on the forward strand.
GTGTTTCTTTGAAAGATATTCCTGTTAGTGTTCTTTGAATTGAGATGATCATGCTTTACCTGTAAAGGTTCTTTATTCCCTTGTTGGGTGGCAAAATGTTGTATACTAGCTGTAGCTGCTTTTAGATAATTTGGTGCTGAAGCCTGAGAAGATTCTCCGATATATCCAAGACCTGTCTTTATAAGAGGAGAATGTTGTACCTTCATAATCTCATCTAAGGTTTTAGATCCTTTATCAAATCTAAGATTCAAAGTCTTTACTTTCTCAATTTCTTTTCTTAGACTTACTATTTCACATTCTAATTTCTCATTGTGTTTCCCCTTTTCTTCAAGCTGATTTTTCAGAGTTTCTATGGATATTTTACTTTCTTCTAAGCATATTTTGAGTTGATTGAATTCATCAAGAAAATCATTGTCCTCTAACACATCCATAAAAGTATCTTTCTCTTCTCTAGATTCCTTTTCAAATGCCATGAGAAGTCTAAGATCTTGTTCACATTCTTCCTCACTATCAGATAACCCATCACTGTCTTCATGAGTATAGTAACTTTTTCTAGTGCTAAATCGATTCTTATTCCTTCTTGCTACTTCCTTCCCTTTTTCATGTGTTTCTTTATGAGGACACTTAGCAACATAATGACCAACTCTTCCACAAGCAAAACATTTGAAAGGAAGCTTACCTCTGAACCGTCCTGTGCCAAGTTGGAGTTTCTTTACAAAATTTACCTCATCTTCTTCTGAGATATACCCTGATCCTTCTGTCTCTTGTACTTCTTTCCCTTTTTTAGAAGCTCTAAAGATGGCTTCTTTGACTTCAGATGGTCCTCCTCTTCTCATTTCACATGCAGTTAGTATGCCATGAAGTTGCACCACAGTAAGATTTTGAAGATCCTGCTTTTCTTCAAGAGCATAAACTTTTGACTCAAATTTTGCCGTTAGTGATCTTAAAAATTTCTCAACCAAAGTAGATTCGGTTATTGTTTCTCCCAGATTTCTCATACGATTTACAATATCATCAAGACGTAAAAATAAATTGGCAATGCTCTCCTCATTATGCATTTTTAGATTCTCATATTGAATTCTGAGAGTTTGGAGTTTAGAACTTTTTACCTTTGCATCACCTTCATAACTTAGAATGATTTTGTCCCATGTTGCCTTTGTTGTATCCAGCTGCATGAATTTGAAAAATTATGTTTCAGTTAGACTTCCCAATAGAGCATTGACCACCTTTGCATTTGTTTCATAATTATTTCTTTCTGTTTGATTTGTTGGTACTGCGGCTGGATATTGATATCCTCCTTCAACAATAGCCCATACATCTGCTCCCAGAGACTGAAGATAAGATCTCATCCTTGTTTTACAGAAGATTAAATTGTTTTCGTTGAAGAGTGCAGGCCTGATAGATGTTGTTCCATCTTGATTGCTCATCTTGTTTGATCTTCCTTCTAGCGGATAAGCTTTTTCAGAAGGACCTACTCTGAAACCAATTGTTGGGAAAAATACTGAGGGGGGGGGGGTGAATCAGTATTTAGAGCAAACTGAAATTTTTTTATTTTTTCTTTCTCTTAAAACCATACGCTACTTTACTGAACCAAACTCACATATACACGCGGATATCCTTAAGAAAACTTGCGTATGTCCAGAGATCTTATTATGCATTTGATTCTTTACGTAGATCATTGCATCATTCATTCATCAGATGTTTATTAAGTAGTAAGCATGTGTAGTAATAACAGAATAAACCATCACACATAAGCAACACACATGAACACCATTATTTAAGGTGGAAACCCAATTCGGGAGAAAACCACCGCTGCTGTCGTCTCTGTCTTCAATATTTATTATAAAGAAAACTTCTTACAATTTTTTACTGATTCAGACTCATACCAGCATGCAGGCACCCACCTACAGAAGGCTGCAACCTTCTCTCATTCTCCAGCCACTATTGGAAGGGAGCTCCAACCCCCTCACCGAAGGCTTTGACCCTCAGCACCACCATGGACCACATTTCATCAATTTTCATACTGGATCCAACAGCTTCCACACACCATACCTTGTAGGCCACTTTTCATCAGATTTTCAGTCTGGACCCACTCCATACATCAAACTGAAACTTATAAATCCATCAACCAATCAACCAATAACTTGATCTTCAATCAACATAATCAGCAACATATTCAACATTCAAACAACCCATAACTGTATGAATACATCATTAACAGATAGCAGTAAAATAGAAAAACAGATCAAACATTTAATTCCACACACTTCAGCAAAACCCTAGATTCCATACGCGCTTTTACTTCACTGAACTTGCATATATACGCGCGTTCACAGAGACAAACTTGAGTATATGCACTTTTGCTGAAACAAACCTGCATATATACGTGCTTTCGCTGAGATGAACATGCGTATAGATCTGTAATTTTTCAGAACTATGCAGCTCTTTAGAACAGATAACTCATATTTCACCCTTTACTTCAACAAAGATTTGCCAGATCACAGATCTAAACATTCCATAAACAGATCTAGAAAATACATAGTCATTTCAGATCTAGAGATCCCTCTTCATCGTATTCTTCATAGGTACATTATTAATTCAGATCAATCAATAAATTGTTACCCATTCCATGCAGAAATACTTCAGAATAGATATATGAAAATATAAACTCAACCCTGAACAGACATTGATTCAAATAGCATACGCTAATTTGCTTTACTGAAGCCGCGTACATACACGATTTCCTGCACATCAACCCGCGTATACTTCTATGTATTTTATTCTTCAAAAGCCCTAACTGCCATACGTGCTTTTCATTAAGCGAACCCGCGTATATACGCGCTTTTACCGAGACAAAATAGTGTATAGATCTGAAAAAGATAAACTTTTCATAACAGACCAGATTTATAAACTTACCCAGATTTCTTCAATTTCTTCATCAGACTTGCGCCAGGTCTTCATCATTTCTTTTGCAGATCATCCTAGAGATTCATCATTTCTAGATCTAGAGATCTTGAACCTTCATCATATCCATAGGTGCATCATAGATTCAGATCTTAACAATTAAGACCATAGTTCATCCATGCAGATATTCCTTAGAGAGATTTACTCATTAACAACCCTTACACCTGCACTCCTTGCACTATGATCCTCTTCTCCTTATATAGTTTTAGCCTTTATCAATATCATGAGTCAAAACCACTTAACCGCTAATGGTATTCCTGGATGGGATCAAATAGATAATCCAACGCTCAATATTGTTGGCCAATACCATGGTCATGTCCCTTGGTTTTGTAAATTTAGAGCGCAAATAAGCATACACTACTTGGTACGTACTTTTATGCGTACATACGCTACTTTGCCTTTACAAACCTGCGTATGCTTTGTGACATATCTTATTCATCATTACTCTGGCACTTACTGGAATTTATTTCTTTGTTACTTCTGAACTACTCTGTAGATACATCAGATTTACATCATTAAAAAACAGGTTGCTATCCAAAGTCAACTCATCAAGTCATTTTCCATCAAGGACAACTTCATCAAGTAGGTTGCCATCAAGGACAACATATTGCATCATATTGCCAACACTAGCACTATGTTATCATGAAGAGACAAAATTTATGAGAATGAGTTTCTTCATATGAAAAATGCTCCATCTTATCCTACAACACTTGAATTAAATTTGAGGCAGCAGAACCAATAATGTATGCTCCCAGATAGTTGCAAGGGAAGTATTTCAGTTTTGGAGAGATATTCATGGGTTGGAAGTATTTATAATGGCCATTTGAAAAAATTTGCACTCATATGTTATCTCAGTTTTTAAGTATGATGGAATTTTTGTTAGGTTTCACAACAATCAATGTGCGGTGTGACAAAGATCTCTGGACCCTATTCGTTCACAGGGAATTGAGAATGTCCTTGAATTGAGGATTCTAGCACTATGTGCACTTAGAAGTTATCTCAGTTTTGAATCATGATGGAATTTGTGCTGGGTTGCACACCCATCAATGTGGGTTGTGCCAAAGATCTCTAGACCATGTTCGTGGACAAGGAATTGAGGATGTCCTTGAATTGGTGATTCCAGCACCATGTTTTCACGCAGAGACAAAATTATGAGGATGAGTATCTTCCTATGAAAAAGACTCGACCTTATCCTACAACACTTGAATTAAATTTGAGGTAGTATAACCAATATTGTAGATAGTTGCAAGGGAAGAATTTTAATTTTGGAGATATATTCATGGGTTGGAAGTCTTTATGATGCCCATCTGCAAAAATGTGCACTGAAAAGTTATCTCAGATTTGAAGTATGATGTAATTTGTGTTGGGTTGCACACCCATCAATGTGGGGTGTGAAAAAGATCTCTGGACCCTGTTCATGCACAGGGAATTGAGGATGTCCTTGAATTGAGGATTTGAACAAAAATGTGCACTTAGAAGTTATCTTAGTTTTTAAGTATGATGGAATTTGCGTTGGGTTGCACACCCATCAATGTGGGGTGTGAAAAAGATCTCTGGACCCTGTTCATGCATAGGGAATTGAGGATGTCCTTGAATTCAGGATTCCAACACCATGTTTTCATGCAGAGACAAAATTTATGCAGATGATTATATTCCTATGACAAAGGCTTGACCTTATCATAAAACACTTGAATTAAATTTGAGGCAGTATAACCAGTATTGTATGATCCCAGATAGTTGCAAGGGAATAATTTTAGTTTTGGAGAGATGTTCATGGGTTGGAAGTCTTTATGATGGCCATTTGAAAATATGTGCACTCAGAAGTTATCTCAGTTTTGAAGTATGATGGAATTTTTGTTTGGTTTCATACCCATCAATGTGGGGCATGACAAAGATATTTGGACCTTGTTTTGCACAGGGAATTGAGGATGTCCTTGAATTGAGGATTCTAGTACTATTTTTTCATGCAGAAACAAAAGTTATGAGGATGAGTTTATTTTTATGACAAAGGCTCGACCTTATCCTACAACACTTGACTTAAAATTGAGGTAGTAGAACCAGTACTGTATGCTCCTAGATACAAGGGAAGCATTTCAGTTTTGGAGAGATATTCACAGGCTGGCTAGAAGTCTTTATGATGGGCATTTGCAAAAATGTGCACTCATCAGGGATTCTACTGACAAGCACTTGGTTGCTGATATCTCTGAGTTGGGCACATCTAAGGATATGTATGATAAGTTTGTTGGAATTTTCAGGGCTAGCAATTCTCATCAAATTCTATTTTTGAAGAACAAGTTGAAGAACATTAAGATGGAAAAGGGAGAGTCCATCCAATCATATTTCATGAGGCTCACTGAAATCAAGAATGATCTCAGCTATTAGAGAGGCCATATCTAACCGAGATCTCACTCTAATTTATCCTGGTGGACTTCCTCAACATTCGTATGTATTAAATACCATTATTCTCAATAATAATATAATTATTGATTTTGATGAATTGTTGATGAGATGCACTCAAGATGAGACAAGGATGATGGAGAGAGGCTATCCCTCAAATGGTAATGGAAGTGACCCTACTACCTTCACTGCTCATGCAAAGAAGAAGAAAAATATTAAACCGATGCTGTAGGGTAAACTGCTTGGGTGGTTGGTTTTCGAATATCCCTCTCAGGGCTTTCCGGTGCCCGAGGCAGACAGTAAGATTAGCTATGCTGTTCACAAAGATGGCATGAGCATGTTCATATTAACTTGAAATAAGTTGATAGAATACGATATAGAATTACCTCTTTGACAACCTTGGAGTCCCTTGGAGAGCACTAGGCAGCGAAGCAAGAGTCCTTCTTCACCAGCTCCAAATCTTAGTCCTGCAATCAGTCAAAGCACCCGTGTAACTCCTAACATAACATATATCCTATCAATCAAGCTAATATATAATGAACTTCTAAATTATACACATCTGAGCCATTCATATCATACTATGTAAATGTTCAAACAATAATGACAACATTAAGCATTGAATGGACAAAATGAACAGAGTTCTATTAATTTGAAAGAAGGAGGATTACAACCGTCGGTTGTACCAAGCCCTCCTCAGTCTCCCAATCTCTCTTATCTCTCAAGTGAAGAAGTCTAAGTCAACAAGCTCTCTAGGAACCTCTTTGACTCTTGGCCTTCACACTATTCTATATTCCACAAGTATGCAAAAACTTTAGCAATCCTTCGACCTTCAATTAAGAGCCTTCAGCTCCTTCTTATAGGAGAGGGAGAAAACCATTGTTGCCTTTCTCTTTCCACTAGTTTGGAATGGAAAAAAATTAGATGTTTCCTTGATCTCTATGCTTTTGCCTCCTTTGGAGTTCAGTCTTCTTATGGCAATGACCAATAATGAACTGGTGTGTTGCAGTTTCTTCTATGAACTGATCCTCTTGTGAGGGAAAGTCGGAGATTCAAATCATTCTCCGCGGGCTTTTCCCGATTCAAACTTAAAACACGGGTAACGCTTCCCTCCAGTGTAAACAGAGCATTGCCTTAGCCACTAACGCGGCCCATTCACTGATTAGCTGCGTTATAACGCTCTTGTGTTGTTATAGACCGGAGTTACCCTGGCAGAAATAGGTTTAATTTAGGTCTTTGTACTCCTTCCATATTTGTCTTCCCCTCTGAGCTGATGAGGAGGTATTTTGACCTGTAACAGATGCCCCCTAAAGTGTGAGGTCAGAGACGAAGACGATGGCCGAAATACTTTACAATTTGTGTAGAGATAGAGAGATTGAAAGACTGAGGAAAACCTGAAACAACAACATACGTCAGAAAATATAGTATTTTCCTAGAGTCGGGCATTTCCTATGCTCAGTAGCTTAAACAACATGATTTCTCTAGAATAGAGATATGAAGAAACTGTCCACCGATAAGCATAATGTGGAAGTGTCTGTCATAACAGGATCAGGCTGAAGAAGATGTCTCCATAAACAATATCGCAACTTGGGGAATGAAACACAACTTTAATGATGTAGCCTTTGCCCCAAGGTCTTGACCGCCAATTCACCTAAACTGCATATTTCTCAACATGTGAATGAAGGAGTTGTCGTCGAACATGTGAGAAATTGTCTGATTACCAGTCAATAATGAAAACTGTTAACAAATGCGAAGGTGGCCACCGATAATGATGATGGTCCCTAAGATGCCCAGTACAATCTAGCGAGTGTGAATAAAAGGAGTTGAAGTTGAACACTCGTAGAATCATTCGACCAGGAGCCAATGATGAAGACCCCTGATCAAACACAAGACTACCTGCCACTGATGTTTGCAAGTATCTGGGTACTGATGGGTTTCTGGATCAACTTCCTAGATAAGATGTTGAAGTCGATAGGAAGAGATCTGTTGAAGGGTAGGCACTGAGGCGTCCTACATCAGTCAACACGAAACTGAAACCAACTGATTTTGTTTATGATTGAGATAATGTAGAGTAAATGGGGACGTCGGACGACAAATAATTTCTGGCATAATGAGCGGTTTGGTTGATAACAGGAGTAGTAGATAACGAGATCTGCTTGAACAATAGAAGGCACTCTAGCAGGGTACTAGGAAGCTGAAGCTTGAATGAACACCAAAGAGTGTGTTAGGATTTTACCGGTGTAGGGACACTAGGAAATGAAGGCTAATACTCATAGATGGTAGGGTTCGGCTAACTGCGAAAGATTTTTCTGGGAAGTGCCATGTTCAAGAATTTTGCTGCCAAATCGACCTTTTTTGAAAATATGATAGAGGTAGTATCCATTTTTTCCAAATTTTTCCCCGTCTGATTAAGTTTAACGAGTCCAGACGAGTAAAATCGGTGAATTTTTCATGTTTAGAGAGTCTGAAAAATGTCAGGAAAGACAACTCTGCGCCCCATCTGATTAGGTTTAACGAGTCCAGATGAGCAAACTCGGTGAATTTTTCATGTTTAGAGAGTCTGAAAAATGTCAGGAAAGACAAATCTGTGCCCCATATGATTAGGTTTAACGAGTCCAGATGAGCAAACTCGGTGAATTTTTCGTGTTTAGAGATTCTGAAAAATGTCAGGAAAGACAACTCTGTGCCCCATCTGATTAGGTTTAAAGAGTCTAGATGAGAAAACTCGATGAATTTTTCATGTTTAGAGAGTCTGAAAAATGTTAGGAAAGACAACTCTGTGCTCCATCTGATTAGGTTTAACGAGTCCAGATGAGAAAACTCGGTGAATTTTTCATGTTTAGAGAGTCTGAAAAATGTCAGGAAAGACAACTCTGTGCCCCATCTGATTAGGTTTAACGAGTCCGGATGAGCAAACTCGGTAAATTTTTCATGTTTAGGGAGTCTGAAAAATGTCATAAAAGACGGCTCCATTGGGGTACCTTTGTCATGTCTTGATAACCGGGCACGGCAAAGGGGTAATAGTAAGCCCGAAACAGTTCATTTTCCGTAAGTTAGTCCATCGAATCCGAAAAAGTGAGAAATCTATGTTCGATGGACGTCTACCTCATTTTGTTATGAGTACGAGGAGACGAAGTAAACTCAATATTCTTTGTGAAATTTTAACGAGTCCAACAAAGAAAAACTCGGTGCCCTCCGTGAAATTTTAACGAGTCACGTGGAGAAAACTCAGTTACTTTTTCTGTTTAAAGAGCTTTGAAAAAGAGGAAAAGAATGGCTCCTTGTTCTCTGTCGAAGTAGTTTTAACGAGTCTGACAAAGGCGACTCGGGATTTTTTCAGTTTTATGAGCGAGAAAAAGATTCCTTAAAAGAAAGCTCAGTGCTTCTCCATAGCTTTAACGAGTCTGGAGAAGAGAACTCTAGGTTTTCGGATTAACGAGCAAGAAAAGACCATAAAAAGAACGCTCGATATAAACTTCGTGTAAGTTTAACGAGTCCGAAGGGGGAAACTCGAGGTTTTTCGGATTAACGAGCAAGAAAAATACCGTAAAAAGAACGCTCGATAAAACATGAGTATGTCTGCTCATAAATCTCGATTCCTTATTAGAACATCAGTACCAAATCTCGAGAGTTACGACACATGCGCAGCAAGAAATCACGACTTTGCCAACTAGCTTAAGAGAGTCATGCCCCAGAATTTGCTATAAGAAGGTCAGAAGACTTTCATTTTCACTGTTTTGAGTGCTGTGAAGAAGCTCTGGGGTGAAAAGGGGTGAGAAATTCAACTGAATATTATGGTCGATCCGGGCAATAGTTTTCTTTTCCGCGAGATCCAGGTAAGAGCTGGAACCTCCTGCTATCATTTAATTGTCTTTTTGTTAGTTTTTGCGGGTTCAAATTTAGAAAATTTCAAGGCCCTAGAGAAATGTTTGCGCCTAACGCGGGGCAGGAGTACAACAGCCGCGTTAAGCGCACAACCCGTGAAGGGGTTCCGTGTTAGCACACTCTGTTTTGTACTAGAGCCAGCGTTAGGCGCACCATGTTTTCTAACAACTCAATTTTTTCCATTTTTAAGTGGTCCCGGCAAGATTTAATCGGTTGAAAATGTTGCATTTGCAGGTGTTCAGCTGTTAATCATGAGTATCTAGCGAGAGAGAGAACATGAGCAGGAAGAACGAGAGATGGTGATGGATGCGGCAAGCTTGATGGCTCTTCGGAGGTGCGGATTGCTCAAGTATGCCCGTTTAGAACTGATGAGGGGTCAAGAGGACCTCCTGAGGTGGCTGATCCAGTAGTGGGACGAACGACATCATGTCTTTCGGATTGGGGGCAATGAGTTCGTAATAGAAAAGGATGATGTGTACTTTTTGACTGGCCTATCATGTCAGGGGGCGAGGCCCAATTTGACGGGGTCCAGAGTTGACCCTTGTTCCACTACTGATCTGATCCATGCACACTGCATACGTGGCACCCAGGCTGTGAGTAACCGGATACCTATTGCACAGGTGACTTTGAGACCACTACGGTCTTTTTTATGGATGATTGTTCGCTTGGCAGGTGCCAAGAGTCAGCATGTGGCCACCAAGGCCCAGATGCTCTTAGCCTTGGACTATATGCAGCCTCAGGTTTTCGACTGGTGTGACGGAGTTGTCCGTCGGGTCCGAGCAAAGCTTACTGCATGAAAAACCCGTACCCAAAGAGAGTTTGGGTACGGTACACTAATTGTTTCTTTCATACTGGAGTGGATACCACTGATGAGGCCCAGGATCACTACAGCGCCATTGGGTCCACGTGAGCCGAGGTAGGCTCGGTGGGCCACTTTTCTTTCGCGGACGGGAGAGGGTCCTGTCCGTCACTGCTTTGATGATGGGTTTTTTGATTGGCTAGACGCCCAGATAGTCATGATCGAGGATTATCCCTATGCAGGGATGAACTTCACAGGCGATCCGGAGTTAGTCCTACCCCCTGGCACCCAGTGGGGGCTCGATGGTAAGAAGGAGATGACCAGTGTTTTTCAAAGAAGTATTTTGTTTTTTTATCTTTTGAATGTTTATGTAAATTTTTTTTTTTTTTTTTTTTTTGTTAAAATAGGGTGAAAATTATGCTTTGACATGAAGCTTTTGTTTGCTTGACATAGATGTGGCACCTATCCAGCCAGTTGGAGCCCCTCGCTATGCATGGTGAGGACTGCAGCTACCCGGGGTTGGTGCACCAGTAGAGGATGCGGAAGCCGACGACGATGATGATGCCCAAATTTTACATGAACTCTCCAGAAACCTGGAGGGTCTGAGTATGGGTATACCACCGCTTCCTATGCGGGAGGTTCCAGTTCGTCTGCAGCGGCATACTGTAGGTGTTCCGGAGAGATACCTAGTGCCTCTAAGGAGGATAGCTAGAGCAGTTGTATGCTATCATGAGCATCAAGCTTAGTTGGCAGAGCGGACGTATTAGTGTCATAGCATGGCTTAGTGTAGCCAAATTTTTGTAAAACACCCCAAGTTTTGGAAGATTTTTTGATGTTACTATGCACTGGACATAACATATATATATATATATATATATATATATATATGTAGTTTTTGGTATTTTTGTGTTTGTGACTTTTTATGTATTTTTAATGTGATAAAAATAAATGTCCTCATGAGTAAATCTTTTACAATAAATGTGACAAATGCCAATCTAACACATAATTTTCCAAAGAATCGGCTAATGCATTAAATTCTCTAGGAACGTGCTCAAATGTGATTGTTTGGAATTGATGCTCTAAAATTCGCACCCGTAAAAAATAACGTAACAACACAGGATGACGGACACAGTAATGATTGTTTAACTGCATAATGATGAGTTGGGAATCTAACCTAACCACTAAAGTGGAGATGTCACGAGATGCCACTTCTGTAAGGAGTTGGATCACTGACATGTACTCAGCAACATTGTTGGTGGCGTTACCCAGGAAGATTCCCCCAGAACCAAGAAGGTCTGACTCAGGAGTGTAGAGAACCCAAGCAGCTGAAACAATGCATCTAGTGTGACGACTAGCACCGTTCGCATATTTGACTTATGATAACGAGTGTGATGACATCTGTGTGAAAGAAAAAGATTACATGAGAAAAATTCCTTAAACCAAAAATAATCCAGAAGCATCAAAACAAATAGGCAAAACTTATATACATAAAATTACAAAGCATATGCCTAGTGCGAAACTAGGCAAAATACTTCTTTAGATAGAGCCCATTGCAGGGCTCCTCGAGCGGAATTCCATTACAGTCCTGGAGTTCGTAAGCTCCTTTTGAGAGGATCTTAGTGACGATGTAAGGACCGAGCCATAATGGTTGGAGTGTTCCTGCCCCCAAGAGGTCATGTTTTTTATCATAGAGTAGAACCAAATCGCCCTCTTGGAAAGAACGAGGCTTGACAGATTTGTCATATTGAGCTTTGACTCAGCGCTTGTGAGCTTCGAGTGCTAGTGTAGCATCTCGATGAGTTTCGTCCAATTGATCGAGTGAGAGCAAGCACTCTTCAGTGGCCGTGGTGCCAGGCAGGAGTTCAACGGCAAGTTTGAGTGATGGAATTTCACACTCGATTGGAAGCACTGCCTCCAGGCCGAAAGCAAGTTGGAATGGTGTGAAGCCTGTAGCAGTTTTGACTGATGTTCAGTATGCCCATAACGTAGAATAAAACTTCCGATGCCAAGTGGTTTTATGGTTTCCGACCAATCGACAAATCATGGTTTTGAGGACGCCATTTACGGCTTCCACTTGACCATTAGCTTGAGGATAATAAGACGAAGATTGATCTTGACGGAAACCTAGCATGGATGTTAATTCAGTCATCATATGATTATGAAAGTGGGATCCATGATCTGTGACAATCGATAGGGGTACGCCGAACTGACAAATTACCTGATTAAACAGGAAGAGAGCGGCGGTTTCACCATCGGCCTTAAAAGTGGGAAGGGCTTTCGCCCATTTCGTAAAATAATCGACTGCAACCACGATGTAGTTGTGTCCATTTTCCGAAGTGGGATTGCAGGTGATGAAGTCAATTCCCCATTTAGCGAAAGGGCCAACAGAGATAACCGGATGAAGGGGGGCAGGATGTGCGCGCATTTTCTTTGTGAAAATTTGACATGGATGGCACTTCTGGACTGCTGTAATGCAGTCTTTAAACAAAGTGGGCCACCAGTAACCAGCGTACAAGATTTTTTGGGCAGTAGCTATGCCTGAAAGATGACCACCACATGCCCCTGCGTGGCAGTCATTCAAAATGCATTATGCCTCATTGATAGTGAGACAACGTCGGAGAATATTATCAACACCACGATGATATAGTGTATCGTTTAGCACGAGGTAGTGCTTTGCTTGGTGGCGGATACGACGACGGTCGTCGGACATGAGAGTTGGGTGGAAGCGCTGGGTTTGTAGGTAGAATAAGATGTCTCCATACCATGGGTCCGAAGAATCGACCAAGTAGATAGATTCATTATGAAATGGATCATGAGCTACTTTTGCTGGGTCGATTCTGGGAAGGTCCGATAATAATTCGGCAAAGACAAGGGATTTCTTTGCTTTGGTAGTCGTAAAAACCAAATCAAACTGTTGGAGGATGACAATCCATTTGGAATATTTCCCTCCAATAATTTTTCTAGACAAGATATGTCGCATGGGATTCTCCAAAGCAATCACCGTAGTCTATCGCAGCAATATATAATGTCGGAGTCGGGTGACGGCGAAAAATACCGCCAGAGAGAGTTTCTCCACATGTGAATAACGTAATTCAGGTCCGATTAGACCTTTGGACAAATAGTATATCACATGTTCACTGTCGTCATTGTGAACTTGAACCAAAACCATTCCAAGTGAGGATGGTGAGGCTGCTAGGTAGAGGAGAAAGTCGCGTGAGTAGTCGGGGGCTGAAACAAGTGCATGTTTTAAAGCATCAAATGACCGTTGAGCTTGGTCATCCCACAAGTATAGTGTTCCTTTCTTCAATAATCGCATAAATCCTTTCATCATCTCAGCATAGTTGACGATGAATCAACATAAAAAAATTTCCTTCCCATGCAAACGTTGGAGTTGAAGGATGGATTGTGGTGCTGGAAATTCAACAATTTCCTTAACCTTATCGGGATCAACCCTAATCCCATGCTTGGAAACAATGAAATCTAACAGACGTCCGGACTCGACCATAAATACGCATTTATGCGGATTCAAACGTATATTGTAGAATCTGCACCTAGCAAAAATTTATCTTAAATGAGCAAGGTGATTAGAGCGTTTCTTGGAATGGGCCGGAAGGTCATCCAAGTAAGCCTGTACAATATGTCGAATGTCATGAAAAGCATAGTCCATAGCCTGCTGAAAAGTTGCTCCAGCATTCTTTAGGCCGAATGGGAGTTTTTTATATGCAAAAGTGCCCCAAGGACAGATGAAGGCAGTTTTATGCTGGTCATCTTTTTTAATGGCAATCGGGTTATATCACGAGAATCCTTCCATGAAGGAAAAAGATTCGCATCCGACACAATCGTCGAGAATTTGATCAATGAACGGCGTAGGATAATTCTCTTTGGGACAAGCGGTGTTCAGATCGTGATAATCAACACAAACATGAATAGTGCCTTGTTTTTTATCAACGAGAACCGGATTGGAAACCCATTCCGTTAAGGGAACGGGGTAGATGAAGCCAGCGTTTAAAAGTTTTTCTACCTGAATCTTAATGGCGGCTGCTTTGCGTGGGTGGACAGGTCTGAGTCGTTGCTAGACTGGTTTAGCATTGTCATAAGTCTTGATTTCGTGCTCGACAATAGAAGGATCTATGCCGGGCATTTCGTCATAAGACCAAGCAAAGACATCGTGGAATTCTTTAAAAAGAGATGTGAAGGACGCAATTTCCTCGGGATTGCAGTCGGCTCCAATCTGAATATTTTCCACGATACCCGTTTTGACCGAGATATCAATGAGCAGTGTCTTGGAAAGATTACCCATGTTCCCTTCTGAATCGATAGTCTGAACAGTTGTATAAGAGGAGGGAATTATCTCAGGCTGGTCGAAAGATGGGATTTCAGTTTTCATCGCGTTCGAGTCAATCATCGAAGCACGATGGTGAAACTCTCCCCAAGGTCGTTCTTCTAATGACATGGTCTCTCGAATAGCTTTGTCTGTAGGCCAGACTTCATTGAGGAGATCGTTAGAGAGAACTGTGATGGGAGGGAGGTTTGTACCTGTGGTCGAAACCATATCAGTGGAGGGTTCAGATGCGGTTTGGATGGCTTGATAAGCCAACTCGGCCGGCGAAAGCGGCATCTGATCTCCATAGGAATCGATATCTAAAGGTGCCGGGATGATCCATGGGTCGATAGAGCCATCCAAAAAGGTGGATATCATTACAACCGTGTTTGGGATCTACAGTGGCGGTAGAGGAAAACAACACAGTAGGGAAGATGCCTTCAGAAGACCGGTACCGATACTGACGTAAGAGTCAGTGACACCTCCTATTAGGGGTATAGTGCTAGTTGGTAAAGTGGCATAATCAGGGGTATGGCCATCGAAAGCTAGCAAGGTATCCTTTTGGGAGGAAGGTATGGCCATCGAAAGCTTTGAGGGAATTCGATGGCAGGGTTAGAGTAGGAGAACCTAAATTGAGCCAGCAAGCTTGTGACATAACGCAGGTCGAAGCACCTTCGTCTATGACAGTGCGATGGATTGGTCTCCCTTTCGACACTACTTGCACATGGAATGCAAGTTGGTGTGAGAGGCGAGGTTTAGCCTTTTCCATATCAAAGATAGCTAGCATGGAGTCCTGGGGGTCTATTCCACCAATTGCCGAAAGCAAGGCTTTCCTTTGTGCTGGGCAGGTTTGTAAAACTTCGAGAGCAGACATGGCAAACGGTGCCTGCGCCAAATCTTCTACAATATTGTAGTTTTGGGCAGCACGTGCAGAGGTGTTATGAGTCGTGCGTCGAAGTGTCCCTTTGAGGGGACGAATTACAAGTTCAGCAGTAGGCCGTTCGATGTGTACATCGTTGGGCGGCGGTGGATTCGAACTAGTTCCAAGTTCTTGAGCATCTATGGTAGGATTTCCATAAAGCTTGGCTCGAGTTTGAAGGTCAACACTCTCAATGCCATAAATGGCAGATGGTCCTTCGTCGGAAGGATGTGAACCACCATTTCCCCGTTGATGGGGTTGTGGCGGATTGTCAACCATGTGTTGATGTTGCTGCTGTTGATTAGGGAAAGGATTATGAAGAACGGCAGGTGTTCGCCCAGAATCCTTGTTGGCAATAAAATCGGTGCATTCCTGTAGCCGAGGACATTTATATGTTAAGTGGTCCTCCGCACAGATCTTGCAAGGAAATTTCATGGGTTTATCCTTTCCTTTGTCATTTCTGGCAGCATTTTTCTAATTAGGGGTGTTTTGATTATCCGACTGCTCTTCTGAAGAAGACGCCTTCTTCTTGTTCTTCTTATTTTTCCCGCTAGGTTTTTGTGAGGTTTGCACCGAGTTTACCTCAGCGGGAGGAAGAGGAGTCATTTGGTGGGGGGCGGTGGCAGCCGAAGATGGCTGGGAGGTTTTCCCTCGAGACTGCTTTGTGGCCACACCAGAGATTGTGTCAACGAGACCATCGGCATGTGCTCCGATTTTCTGAGTGGCCGGAGGATTTGGGTTACCAGGGGCATGGGGGAGCAGATCATAAAGCGTGCCAGATTGTGAATAGATTAAATCCAGGTGTTGGGCACGGTGAATACATTGATCTTCTATCACCGCACCAGAAAGGCCAATGTCTTTAGAGATATGGGGTAAAAGAGACTTGCAAAACCAATTGGCCAAGAGATGGTCTGGTATTGGCGCTTTTACGAGCCTCCTCCTACGTCTCCATTCATGAATATGATCAGAGATGTGGGTGGCGGTGTCTTGGCACAGCGATGTTAACAATTCCGTTTCGGTTTCCACTCTAATTGGTAATTGGAATTTCTTTAAGAACTCCGTCACTAAAGCGCTAAAAGTATTGATGGCGGCGCGTGGCAATTCAATGTACCACTTGGCAGCATTGCCTGTAAGGGTGCGAGGAAAAAGACGAAGCCGGACACTATCATCTACCATGGAATTGGATATGGACCATAAATGAAAGGTAGTGATGTGTGCGGCTGGGTCGTCCCCATGTTTCCTGTCGAACTTCGGGATGTCAGAAGGAATCTTATGCGGTACTGGAGGCCAAAGCGGGTTGTGGTTGATGGGGTCGTTCGTCAGTTTATGGATATCGGGTATGTCCAAAGCTGCCAAGAATGGAAATTGTGGATTTTCCCCCGAGTCTAACGAAGGTAGTATGGGATGACTACTTAGACCATAGGGTCCCCCCATCAACGTGTTACCAGGAGGGTAAGTGGGACTTTGATAAAAACCTCCCATAGGTGGAGGAGTAGGAACATACGGTTGTTGTCCATAGGGCATAGTGTATTGCAGGGAAAATGGTTGGTTGCCCCCAGTATAAAAGTGCCCTCCCATTCCAGATGGAGGTTGGGGTTGGTTAGTCCAAATGGATGCAATAGAGTTTCCCGGAGGCATGCTACTACTTGCATAGTTTGGCAATGGTATAGATCCTACACCTATGTTTGAACCACTCAAGGGGATAATATTTACAATGGGTTGTCCCATTTTTCCTAAGGAATGTAAGGGAAGGGAAATGTTCCCTGCTACCTGTGTGCTGGTGACACTACCCCCTGGTATAGTAACCAAGGGTTTTGAACTCAACAGAGGGTTCCAGCCGAAAGGGTTGCTGAAAGGTACCGAAGTAGTCGTACTCATGGGAGGAGCTACCATGGTTCCCGACGTGGTCACGGTAGCAGTAGATGCCGAGAGGTTCGGTAAGCTACTGATAGTTGTAATGACCGTAGGGTTGGGGTTAGGTATATTTTGACTACTAGGGTTACCCAGTGATGGCATAGAACTGACCACAGGCGGGGAGGATGGTGGCAAACCTGGGATGGTTGCCATGGGCATCAACCCTGTGGATGCTGGTGGTGAAGTGGATGTTTGTGCTGCCGAAGACATATCTCGGCATGGTGGAATCTGAATGATCACAGGCCCCAATGGATCAGTGAGTGGAGGGTTGTAATGAGGTACTACCCCTTCAGTGAAAGGGTCCTCCGGAAATTCCGGATGATAAGGGTCTATGTGATAATCAAGATTAGTCAGAGGAGACTGCTCTTCCGTGGAAGGCCCGGGTTCACCAAGGTTCAGTTCTTCCTCAATAGTGAGAGGAGGTAGACCTTGTTGTCGTCGAGACAGACGGCGTGGGTCAGGGGACGCCACGGTGACCGGTTTAATTTTAACAAATTTTATTAAATTGTGATGTATTATAAAGTCTCAATGACAGTAACCACACACCTAAAAAAGAAAAAACAAAGACTCTCTAAAATCAATCAGCAAGCAGCCAGAATAGGGTGCCCTGTCTGAGTACTACCGTTTGCTGGTGATGAAATCCAGTATCACAATAGTATACAGAGAGGGTTGGTCGAAAGTACAGTTACGGTCACTCTAGAGCTTCACCCGAACCTCAGACGATAGGTGTAAGCACTCTCGTGAAGACGAGTACCCTCCTAAAGACCGAAGACAGAGTGGGTCCGTCTGTTTCAGGTACCAGGACAGCCCGTCCCAATCACCTTGTGTAAGTCCCTAAAAGTATGGCCACTAAGGATACCTCAAATCACAGACATCATCAGGGGGGTCCACGGTCAAGGAAAGTGTGCTATATGGGCAGAATACCTAGATCCCCGATCTAGTTTCGACATCCCCGAAGGGAACCCCAATATATAACACACCCACCGGATGCAGTCGAAGGCGGGCTACCTTCTTGTGCACCCAAGTGTTGTCTCGCGCTGAGCTCTGGTAAAGGAACGGTCCCGATAATATGAGTGCAGCAGGATTTCACTCGTTAATGACTCTAGTTTCAAGTTTTGAGATCTTGGGTAATTTTCTCACTGTTCCTACCCCAAGATCCTAGCCTGAACTATTGTTTGTGTGAGCTCAAAAAAGAGTTGATTGATTTTATTATCGCTTTATTCTTAGTGTACTTGATTATTAGTCTTGTGGAGGGGGAGTGGACGTATGAAATGTGATGAGACTCTGACTCAAGAAACCATGCAAAAAATGCTCTAGATATTCAATTTGATGAAGAGTATTTCTATAAGGAGAGGTTTCTTTTCAACATCCATGCACTAACATTCAAATAACGCAGTTCAGCTTTCAAGATTCAGACTTCTGTCTACCTTTTCTTAACAGTCTATGAACTGAAACTTTCAGAATAAACTCAACTAAATGCAGAAAAATAAAATAAAATAAAAAATTCTTCTTTAAAAAGTAAATGCTTTTAATCACTAACTTTTCAAACAAGAACAAACAAAAATGTCAGCTCCATAGACAAGCACAGGGATTCAGTCGAGGAAAGATATTGATGACCAAAAACTCTGCAGCCAAAACACAGTCACAGTAGTGAACATCAAGGTTTTGGCTGAGTAACGCTCTGTCTGTGAGTAAATACAACGTTATAACGCACTGTATTTAAGCAGAGACAGCGTTATAACGTGCTGGAGAACCTACAAAGGTAGCATTAGCCAGGGTAAAGTACTTCAGATGGCCAACATAAATAGGATTGAACTCTGCGAGCGTTTGGTATGTCTACTGGGCATAAAAATGGTTGGAAGGATCAGTGAATAGAGGAGAGAAGAAAGAAGGGAAGAAATAGTCCAGAAAATATGGGGAAACTCCCCAGTGGAGTCGCCAATTCTGCTATAGGGTAAACTGCTTGGGTGGTTGTACTCAGAGAGACTCTTATCGGCTTTCGATGCAGAGAAGGCTTGATGGTCGCTGCTCTTTATTTCACAAAGATGGCATGAGCATGTTGATATTAACTTGAAATAACTTGATAGAATACAATATAGAATTACCTCTTCGACAACCTTAGAGTCCCTTGGAGAGCACTAGGTAGCGAAGCAAGAGTCCTTCTTCACCAGCTCCAAATCTTAGTCCTGCAATCAGTCAAAGCACCCGTGTAACTCCTAACATAACATATATTCTATCAATCAAGCCAATATATAATGAACTTCTAAATTATACACATCTGAGCCATTCATATCATGCTATGTAAATGTTCAAACAATAATGACAACATTAAGCATTGAATAGACAAAACGAACATAGTTCTATTAATTTGAAAGAAGGAGGATTACAACTGTCGGTTGTACCAAGCCCTCCTCAGTCTCCCAATCTCTCTTATCTCTTAAGTGAAGAAGTCTAAGTCAACAAGCTCTCTAGGAACCTCTTTGACTCTTGGCCTTCACACTATTCTCTATTCCACAAGTATGCAAAACCTTTAGCAATCCTTCCATGCCGACCTTCAATTAAGAGCCTTAAGCTCATTCTTATAGAGAGGAGAAATCATTATTTACTTTTCTCTTTCCACTAGTTTTGGAATGGAAAAAACTTAGATGTTTCCTTGATCTCTTTTCCTCCTTTTGGAGTTCGATCTTCTTGTAAACCCAATAATGAGCGGTGTGTTGCGTTTCTTCTATGAACGTCCTCTTGTGGGGGTCGGAGATCAAATCATTCTCGGTGGGCTTTTCCCGATTCAAACTTCTTCAGAGTAACTCTTCCCTCTGGTATGTGAGCATTGCCTTAGCCACTAACGTGCCCATTCACTGATTTTAGGCTGGGTATAACGCTCTTGTGTTGTTATGAGCCCAGGCGTTACCACCTGGCTAGAAATAGGTTTAATTTAGGTCTTTGTACTCCTTCCATATTTGTCTTCCCCTCTGAGCTGATGAGGAGGTATTTTTACCTGTAACAACCAAGAAATCAAATTCATGGAAGAGCGGGTCCCAAAGGAAGAGATGGAAGATGTTACAATTGTAACAAGTTTGGTCACTATGCAAGAGAATTCCCCAATAAAAGGGACTCTCCCCGATATGATGACTACAACAACAATAAAAACTTCAGAGGGAATGGAAATCAAAGGAACAACAGGTTCAAAGGAAAGAGGAAGGCTCCCTCTGATCGAAATGGAAATGGAAATGGTCAACCTTTCAAGAGGTCACGGAACTCCCGGTATGATGAATACAATGTTGTGCACTATCAACACAATCTTCTCCTTACCTTACATAGCATTCAATTTTGACTATTGTTTTCACCCACCTATGGAAATCGACTTCGTAGAAATTAGCTGAATAAATCACTTATTCAATGAAGATTAACCCGATCATACATCAATTTCGAATTGCATGCATAACACATAACCTTCTTCTACAATTAATTGTCACATGCGGAAAGAATAGAAGCGATAACACATCAAATCATCACACATTAACACAGTATGTATGGGGAAAGCTTATAGATGAAAACCCCGCAGCTATAGTATATTATAAATGGAGAGAACATGCAGCAAATACATAGTACAAACTCCTCACAAGTACTCAGTACTATCTCCCAAAGATACACAAAAACTAGCTTGGTTTTGAACAAGTCACAGGTTCAAAACACACCCACTACTTCTCTGCCTCTATTACGCAATCAAGGCTGGTCTAAATAGAGATCCAAGTTCGAATCTCACTGGCTTCAGCTGGCACCCAATTGTCACGAGCTTTTCCTCCAAGTGTAATGCAAATCCCATGCAAAACTGATCCTCCAACTGATAGCTATACTCACCCTTTCATCTACCTCTTTCACTGGTCTCCACTGAACTGTCCATGCACTGAGTTAAAATGATGTGTTCTTTAGTTTAATAATGAGTTAATAATTAGTGAATTAAATAATATTTAATTCACACAACTCATCTCTAGTGTATTAGCCAGTTAAACTAAATACAACTAGTTCAACTAGTTAACCAGAACACCACCTCCATTAACTCCTCAATCAACTCCACCAAAACTTTGCCACATGAGTCTAACTGAAGTCTAACATGCAAGATGCCATCAAACTCTAGGAACCACGTGATTCCTCTGTCAGTTGCATGAGCCACCTCCATGACTCGAACTGAAGTGCTCCAAGAGAGTAAACTGCTGTTTATAGTCAAAATATTATTAAGGGTAAATAATATTTGACTTCCATATTTTTAGGAGAGGCAGTCTAAAAATAGCCTATGACCTAAAAATATGAGTCTCATCTATTTTTACCAATATGTCGCATACTTCAAGAATCTCCAACTGGAATCCCCGAATCATGCTCCATATGTCTAAAAATAGACATAGTCTAAAAATAGATTTTTCGACAAAAATCACATGTGTGGTCCCCACCTAGTTTAGGTGATCACTTTCCAACTAGGATCAAGAAAGATGTTTCAGGAGGCCTCCTTCACTGTTTCTTGTTGCCATTTTCAACACTCCCTCTCAACAAGAAAGGACTGTCATTGCATGCGACATGCAACTCCATGCATTCGCCCTGCAACCTCCACAAGCGCCATGCAACTCCATGCATCTGCTCTGCAACTCTTCTGAAACTGAATAGGCTCCAAACAACTCAATAATTCTTGATGCATCTAGCATCTATCATCAAATTCTTCGACTTCTGCTGGTACCAACTGCACATGTCATCAGGAACTACTGCGCTGTTGAACTCTTGCACCCATGCACTCTTGCACTTGCTGTCAACTCTGATCCGCGCTCCAGTATCTGACACTGTCACTTTGATCTGCCTGCATCACTCCAACTGATCTGCTATTACCATGCTATGGGCACCTCGTAGCCAGGTTCAATCCATGAGATCCACACCATCTCATGAATCTGCCCAGAAATCTCCTCTTGGGATCAATCATGCATGTCGCCCCACCTCATACCTGGTGGTATAGCTGCATGCACTCCCTCTGCCCGTCTGGCATGAAATTTCTCTGCATGAGTGGTCTCTTCCACTCCATGATCCTCTTGTGGCTGCTCCACATCCTGAGGTTCACTATCACCTACATGCAAAACCCACTCCCTCTCAAGCTCCAATTGCATGTCTTTCTCGCCTGCATGCAACACTTGCTCCCTCTCAAGCTTCAGTTGCATGTCTTTCTCCTGCTTCCCAACAATAGGAAGCTCCATAGACATCCCATCTACTTCAAGTCTGTAGAGATTCTTTGCTCGAATCCCAACCTTCTTGACTTGTCCCGTTGCCTTGTGCCGAAGGAAAACTTTCCCTTCTCTAAAGACAACTTCATACCCTTTATCCTCTAACATTGCAACTGAGATCAAATTCTTTTTTAGACCTGGTACATGCAATACATCTTGTAAAAGAATGAGTTTACCTGACTCCCTCTGAAAGGTTATGGTACCAATTCCGGTCGCATTGTATCGTCCACCGTCGCCCAACTCAACATGCATCTGGAGACCTTTCTCCACCAAGTCACTAAAAAGATTTGCATCTCCCGTCATGTGAAAGGAAGCGCCACTATCAATATACCACCCCGATCCCAATGCACTAGACAACATGCATGCGATCAATGAGAAGTCCAGCTCAAATTACGAGGCAAGAGCCTCACCAGCTGCAGTTCCCGCAGCCTGCTTGTTCTTCTTCTTCTTTGGGCAATTCGTGGCGTAATGTCCATGATCGTGACAGTGAAAAAAATTCACTTTGGACATGTCACTCTCTTTACCATCCGCACCGGATTGAGAAGCCTTCTCCTTGCCCTTCCCCTTCCTTGCTTTGGCAGCCAAAGCGCAGTCTTCTTCATCAGATACCTTTGATGAAGATCCATCTCGAGTAGTCCTCCTGATCTCCTCTTGCATAAGATCCGACCACAGTCGCTCCCATCCCGGCAACTTCTCCCGACCATTGACACTATCTTGATATGCATGCCAAGCCTTCGGAAGACCAAGGAGAGCCAGTTCCACCATATCCTCATCTTCGACAGTCACCCCCACACTTCCCAGCTCATCTCTGCACTGAGTGAACTTCGTGAGGTATTTTGCGATGCTGTCGCCTTTCTCCATCTTGATGTTCCTGAGTCTATCTTTGAGCGCCAACTTCCTTTGGTCACTCTTGCTTTGGTATAGATCCGTCAAAGCTTTCCACATCAAATATGGAGAAGCCTTTCCATGCAGGCTAGATACTATATGATCCTTGACGCCCTCCAATAGGATCCTTCGACACTTTGCTTGTTTCTTTCGCCATGCTTCCACAACATCAGCATCATTAGAAGTAGGCTTTGGAATCTATTTCTCCACGAATTCCAACAGCCCATGATCATCTAATACAGCCTCCATGCGGTCCTTCCATGCAACATAATTCGAACTGCCTTCCAAGGCATATTCTAGTCGCAAACCGATGAAAGACATTTTCGCCGCGACACCAAGAACAAAAATCTGCAAATTCAAATTTCACCACCAGCTGATAACTCAATCGCTTCCGATCTACACTTGAGAACAAATTATTTCCAAATCATAGATTGACTGCATGGGCTTTTACCAGACCTTTCACTTTCCAAAGAAAGATGAATCCGGAGGCTATCTGGCCCGTATGCAGGCTCTGTCCGAGGAAATAAGTTTGCAATCACCGTAATAGATCTCGACAATTAATATTGCTCCGATACCATGTAGAAATTAGCTGAATAAATCACTTATTCAATGAATATTAACCCGATCATACATCAATTTCGAATTGCATGCATAACACATAACCTTCTTCTACAATTAATTGTCACATGCGGAAAGAATAGAAGCGATCGCACATCAAATCATCACACATTAACACAGTATGTATGGGGAAAGCTTATAGCTGAAAACCCCCAGCTATAGTATATTATAAATGGAGAGAACATGCAGCAAATACATAGTACAAACTCCTCACAAGTACTCAGTACTATCTCCCAAAGCTACACAAAAACTAGCTTGGTTTTGAACAAGTCACAGGTTCAAAACACACCCACTACTTCTCTGCCTCTATTGCGCAATCAAGGCTGGTCTAAATAGAGATCCAGGTTCGAATCTCATTGGCTTCAACTGCGCAATTGTCATTGGTAATTTCCTCCAAGTGTAATGCAAATCCCATGCAAAACTGATCCTCCAACTGATAGCTATACTCACCCTTTCATCTACCTCTTTCACTGGTCTCCACTGAACTGTCCATGCACTGAGTTAAAATGATGTGTTCTTTAGTTGAATAGTGAGTTAATAATTAGTGAATTAAATAATATTTAATTCACACAACTCATCTCTAGTGTATTAGCCAGTTAAACTAAATACAACTAGTTCAACTAGTTAACCAGAACACCACCTCCATTAACTCCTCAATCAACTCCACCAAAACTCTGCCACATAGTCTAACTGAAGTAAACCATGCAAGATGCCATCGAACCCTAGGAACCACGTGATTCCTTGTGTCAGTTGCATGAGCCACCTCCATGACTCAAACTGAAGTGCGCCAAGAGAGTAAACTGCTGTTTATAGTCAAAATATTATTAAGGGTAAATAATATTTGACATCCATATTTTTAGGAGATCAGTCTAAAAATAGCCTGGGTCCTAAAAATTAGGGTCTCATCTATTTTTACCGACATGTCGCATACTCCAAGAATCTCCAAGTAGAATTCCCAAATTATGCTCAGTATGTCTAAAAATAGACATAGTCTAAAAATAGATTTTTCGACAAAAATCACATGTGTGGTCCCCACCTAGTTTAGGTGATCACTTTCCAACTAGGATCAGGAAAGATGTTTTAGGAGGCCTCCTTCACTGTTTCTTGTTGCCATTTTCAATAACTTCATCAACAACTTCTTCATTTCTTCACTCCACACACAACTTCTCTAAATCTAGTTTATGTAATATTATAGATAAATGTTGTGTGCAGATTTAGTAATGTCTTACATTTCAAGTGGTCTCACCACCCATCATTAGGGACACGTATTCTCTGGGAAGCTATCAAATATTTCTTCCTTCATAACCTTCATTCACGGTGACTCACATGCCCCCTGAGCTCTAGAACTATTAACAAATGGTATTATGATGATGATTGTAAAGCTATATATAGAAGACACAAATATGATCTAGATCTTCATCCCAAGATAGCACAACCACCCATAAGGAGTATAATTGACCTTACATAGAAGAAACATAGTTTCTTGAATTCTCAAGAGGAGAGAGCTCCTTCCCATCCTTCACAGATCTCCCAATCCCTTTTGGCACATACACCTCCCTCAAAATAAATTACTATCAACTGACATTGAGCCCTACACTTGGTGGCCACACACCTCCTTCCTCTACAATAATCCTATCCATATTCCCACTTAGGTATCCTCTACCCATTTCTCTTGTCTCCTCTCCATTTGATGCACATAATGAATAGTAATCATATTTAAATCATTACTTATGCAAGGTCATGGTGATTTTGCGATAATAGTATCTCTTAGAAAATCATGCACTATGCATCAAGAAGCATTTGTATATATAAGAAAAATAATGAGAAGATATTATCAAAAAAATTTAATAAGATTTGAATGTAAATTTATCACAATCAACTATAACAAATTTCAAGAGTCTATCCTCCTAACCACCTCTGTCAATATAATTCCTTGTTAAGAACAATAGAAAATCATTTTTTTAATCAAAGTGCTATATTTTGGATCAAGGATACAACATATTTCTTACTCAAGTAAGGCTCTAATCTTATTTTTGGGGTGAAGCAATGCAAAAAAGAGAGAATTGTTATAAAACTCCACATATAATATTATAACTATTATAATACATTAAATAATTAATATTTCTAATATGAAATATCAAAACCCTAATATAAAAACCTCATAATAAAGGGCACATACAAGGTTGGAAGGAGTGAGAGATTGTTTGAGAGTGAGATTGCCAAGAGCATCATTTTCCCAAATCCCCAGGAATCTATGTGTGTGTGTGTGTGTAGAGAGAAAGAAAGAGAGAAATTATATTTCATTTATATTCATAAAAAAGATCTAGAATGCAAAATTGGTTGTAGAATATATGAAAACCTACATATTTGTACATCAATAAAGATATAAATGGAATCCATGGTAAATTAATTATTAATCATTCAAGAATCAACCTTATATAAACTAAAGTCTATCAATTACAAGCAAATAGAAAAATTTTTAAGCCAAATAATAGAAGCTAGACCATAGCTACAATGTGTAAGACATGAATAGTGCATATGTGGAAGAGAATTCAAATGGAAACAAAAATGAGTAGTACATGTAAACCTAATAGGGACTATGATAAATATCAATGAGAGGATGATAAAGTATCAAGAAGAGCAGAGCCATGTGAAAAAATAACTGTTGTAGAGTGTTGGGAAAAATATTGAGAGGGGGGGGGGGTGAATCAGTATTTTGAGCTGACTAAAAAATTTTACTTTTCCTTTATCTTAAACCATATGCTACATTACTCAATCCAACTTGTATGTCCAGAGATCTTATTATGTCTTTACATAGATCATTGTATCATTCATTCATCAAATGTTTAGTAGTAAACATGAACAGAAATAACAGAACAAACCATCAATCATAAGCAACACATATGAACACCAGTATTTAAGGTGGAAACCCAATTTGGGAGAAAACCACCGCTGCTGTTATCTTAGTCTTCAATATTTATTATAAAGAAAACTTCTTACAATTTATGCTGGCTCAGACTTATACCAGCACGTAGGCACCCACCTGCAGAAAGGTTACAACCTTTTCTCGTTCTCCAGCTACTACTGGAAGGGAGCTCCAACCCCCTGATTTTAACACCTGCTTCTACTGGCAGGATAATTCCATTTTCATACAGAAGACTTCAACCCTTAGATCCACCAGATTTCTTTAATTTCTTCATCAGACTTCCATCAGGTCTTCATCATTTCTTTTTGCTGATCATTGTAGAGATATATCCATAGGTGCATCATATATACAGATATCTCTTAAAGAGATTTATTTATTAACAACCCTTCCACACACACGCTCTAAACCATAATATGCTTCTCCTTATATAGTTTTGCCTTTATCAATACCATGAGTAGAAAACCACTCAACCACTAATGGTATTCATATTAAAAGTCAAACCAATCCAAATTGAAATCCCAATCTTCGTTCTTCCATGCATGAATTGTCACAAAGGTAATCTCTATCTCCGCCAAATAATACTATAGCCAAGGTTAAGTAATATTAACATGCCACTAATGGTTTTCTTTCTTTTATTGGAATTTTATTTATCAAATTCGTGGAATTTGATAAATAAATAAATATTATTCACAACCTTTGGCAATTAAATATATGATAGAAATTTATATTAATAACCAACACTTTTATCAAATGGCTTTTAAATAGACCTTTGGTTCTGGCCCCACATACATAATCAACGACTTAATCAATATAATTTAAAACCGGGCCCATCGCTAATGATCGTTTCCATCTGATGGCGAAGAGCACATTGCTCGGTCTTCAGACGATCCGACGGTTATCGTTCGTTGATGATGCACGGATGATAACACGTGATGGCGCGCCGTACCTTGGGTAACCTTCGTGCATCTATAGCAAATGAACACCGTCCGATGACCCCTTCCCAGATCAACGGCGCTCAACAATTTCACTAGGCATCCTGGATCGAACAATAACGCGTGATGGCACGCAGTGATAAGAAGTTTTGTGGAGTCATACAGGGACACGTGTCGCCTGTTCTATGGAATCTCTCCCCACCTCTTGAATACCGCTTGCCCGTCAAGAGCGATGCGATAAAAACCACTTCCAACCTAAACCACGTTCACTGTTCATTCGCAAGGTTCCGCCCCTCTACTCTAGGTTCCGTCAGCATACTTTCGCTAATTCATTTCTCCATGTTATCAGTTCATATAACCATGAGTACTGTTATACAACTCTGATGAAATCCTTTCGGATTGCTCGTAATTCCAAAGAGTTGTTCCAATGAAATTCTAAGTCACCGAGTTCCGTGTTGGTTGCAGGAATTCACAATTCTTTCATCAAGAACACGTTCATATATTACACTTGCTCAATTCAATAAAGGCACAGACAATTCTGAGATCAATCCCAACATTGATCCCAATTTACCTTCAGTATTATATTCAACGAATGTATATAACTCCACTATCTACCAGCTTGGGATACACAGTCGACCGTATTAGCAACGGTGCCTCGAACTACATACAGAGCACCATTAATCCCCTCATAGGTTTTTCTTATGGATTTCAATTATCCTCCATCAGGATGCATACATATGTTCACACATGGATTAATTCCACAGGGACACAAATATCCTTCCTACTGAATTCAATTTGATCCTTGATTGATATTGCTCTCTGTAGATGCACTCTTTCTCTATTCTTCTCTACTGACCTTTGTCCTCTGCTGTGTTTCTTTTCTCTGTTCCTAGTTACTGTTTCAGATGCCAATTCCTTTGCCACTTCCTTTGCCATCAATGACAATATTTCCAACAATCTCCCCCTTTGGCATTGATGGCAATACTCTTCCTCTGATTGTCTTATAGAAGCCCTTCGTTGCTTTTCCTCCCCCTTTGACATCAATGCAAAGATTTGATCAAGATCCTTTGAACCGACAATACCATGATCCCCCTGAGATCATGCTGCATCTTCAAACATAATATAACAAAATGACTTATAGATTCCAAAAATGCATCCTTTTCATATGACCAATGCTCCCCCTTAGCCTGTGCATTCAGAGATGCCCAACAACACCTCACAACCAATTTAATATTCTGTATTTAAGTAGATCTGATCTTCTGCATGGAAGAGACTACTCCCAGTTTCTGTCTAAGATATTCAAATGCTTCCCTAGGTATAGGTTTGGTAAATATGTCAGAAACTTGTTCTTTGGAGGGAACATACTCCAATTTAACCTTTTTTTCAAGCACTTGTTCACGTAAGAAGTGATATTTGATGGGAATGTGCTTGGTCTTGGAATGCATAACAGGATTCTTTGAGATACTGATGGCACTTGTATTGTCACACATAATGGAGATAGGAGGTGAACATTTGATTTGAAATTATTGTAAGGTTTGCATCATCCAGAGAAGTTGAGTGCAACATGATGCGGTAGCCACATATTCTGCTTCTGTTGTAGATAAGGCAATAGAGCTTTGCTTCTTGCTAAACCAAGATACTAACCGGGGCTTCATATAGAATGCACCACCACTAGTGCTTTTCCAATCATGAACATTTCCAGCCCAATCTGCATCAGTATAAGCATGAAGAGTAAGATCAACATTATTTGGATAACATAGTCCAAAGTCTTGAATTCCTTGTAGATATTTGAATATTATTTTCACAGCCGAAGGTGAGACTCTTTTGGATTAGCTTGGAATCGTCCAACAATCCCAACTGCATGCATAATGTCTGGTCTTGTCCCAGTGAGATAAAGTAGGCTTCCTATCATAGATATGTATTCTGGTTGATTCCCTGTGGGGGAATCATCATTAGAACTGAGATTACATCTGGTTATCATTTGTGTACTTATAGGTTTGCAATCTTCCATGCCATACTTCTTCAAGATTTTCTTAAGATATTTTGCTTGTGATAACAATATTCCATCTATTGTTTGTTGCACTTGCAAGCCAAGAAATAATGTTAGTTCTCCAAGTAAAGACATTTCAAATTCTTGCTGCATATCAGAAGAAAATTTCTGACTCATAGACTCTTCATTACTTCCAAAAATTATATCATCAACATATACAACCACAATCAGTAGTTTATCATTTTCAGTTTTTATGTATAAGTTGCTGTCAGCAGACCCCTTAGAAAATCCTTGTTGATGAAGATATTTGTCAAGACGATAGTACCACACCCTTGGAGCTTGTTTGAGACCATATAGAACATTTTTAAGTGTACAAACAAGATTTTCATCATTTCCC
Source organism: Pinus albicaulis (assembly GCA_034641835.2). Taxonomy (NCBI): domain Eukaryota; kingdom Viridiplantae; phylum Streptophyta; class Pinopsida; order Pinales; family Pinaceae; genus Pinus; species Pinus albicaulis. The sequence continues at coordinate 604,632,830 of CM076580.1, forward strand.
AAAATGAATCCTTCAGGTTGTTTTATATAAACTTCTTCTTCTAGATCACCATTGAGAAAAGCAGATTTAACATCCATTTGATAAACTTTGATTTGTTGGAAGCTTGAAAAAGAAAGAAACATTCTTATGGCTTCAAGTCTAGCTACAGGGGCAAAAGTTTCTTCAAAGTCTATACCTTCTTGTTGAGGATACCCCTTGCAAACAAGTCTAGCTTTATTTCTTATAACATCCCCATTCTCATTTAACTTATTTTTGAATATCCATTTAGTTCCAATGACATTTTTGTCATGAGGTCTTGATACTAATTCCCAAGTGTGATTCTTTTCAATTTGATCAAGCTCTTCATTCATGGCTTGAATCCAACATTCATCTTTGCTGGCTTGATTGACATTTTGTGGTTCAATAGTGGATAGAAATGCCAGGTAACTAGAAGATCCCACAAGAGTCCTTCTTGTTTGTACACCTGCTCCCTTTTCTCCCAAAATATGAGATTCTGGATTATTATTTTGAACATATCTGGATGGAGCCTTTTCAGATAAATCATCTTCGGGTTCTTCATTGGGTTCACTGTTTATATCATTATTATTTGATGTAGAAGGATATATGTCATCATCATCGTCTTCATTTGTTGTTTGTTTTTCTTCTTTTGGAGCTGCAGGAGACTCATCAATAACAACATCTATACATTCAAAAATCCTCCGAAGTCTTTTATTGTAACATTTATATGCCCTACTCCTAGAGGAGTAACCAAGAAATATTCCTTCATCTTCTCTGGGTTCAAACTTGCCAAGTTTTTCATCATTATTTTTGATAAAACGTCTGCTTCCAAAAATTCTAAAATGCTTTACAGTGGGAGAATTACCATACCAGAGTTCATATGGAGTTTTATCACTATTTACACGAACATGTGCCTTGTTAAGAATATTTACTACTGTATCTGCTGCTTCTCCCCAAAATGTGTCAGGTGTTATGGAATCATCAAGCATAGCTCTAGCCATTTGTTTAATTGTTCCATTCATTCTTTCTGCTACGCCATTCTGTTGTGGAGTGCCAGCTATAGAAAACTGTCTTTTTATGCCATGTTGTTCACAAAATTCAAGGAATTCATTGGATGTATATTCTCCTCCTCGATCAGATCTAAGGCACTTGATTTTTAGATCTGATTCATTTTCAACCAGTGCTTTGAAGATCTGAAATTTCTCAAATGCTTCATCTTTGTGTTTAATCAACCCAATCCAACACATTCTAGAGAAATCATCAATGAATAAGATATAGTATTCTTCACCACGTGGTGACTTTTTCTTCATAGGTCCACATATGTCAGTATGAATGAGTTCAAGAGGCTTACTTGATGATCCTTCCTTGGCATTAAATTGTACTCTGGTTTGCTTACCGAACTGGCAAGATTTGCATATGATATTTCCAGGTAGATTAATATTGGGAAGATCACGAACAACTTTGAGTCTTCTTGATTTGTTGATTTGAGAGAAGCTCAGATGCCCCAACTTTCTATGCCATAGCCAGTTTTCTGAATATTTACTCAAGTAACATTGTTCTTTGTAGCTTTTCAATACATACAGGTTTCTTGGAGTTCTGTTTCCTTTTATAATTGTTTTACCTGTATCAAGATCACGTACCACACATTCTTTTGAACTAAAGACAACTTCAGTTCCTTGATCACACATCTGAATTACACTTAACAAGTTATGCTTTAATCCATCCACATACATGAAATTATTAGCTTTCACCTTTTCTTTTAGAAAAACAGACCTTTTTCCCTTAATGACAGCAAGAGTATCATTTCCAAATGTAACATTCTTTTCTTTTTCTAGAGCACTATATGCAAGAAGTTTATCTTTTTCACCTGTCATGTGTTTTGAGCATCCACTATCAATGTACCATTGATTTTCTTCGCCTTCTGCAAATAAAGCTATGCAACAATTTTCAACCTGTAATTCCTTCTTTTTCCACACTTTCGAGTTTGAAGCAAAATGTTCTTTTAGGTGAACTTTGCTCCTACATTCAGATTCTTCATGACCAAATTTATTGAAATAAGCACATTCAACTTCATTTTGAAGAGGAGAAAAGTTGTTATATGTATTCTTCTTTGTTCCAATATCAATCCTTTTCTTTCTTGCTTCTCTTGTCATGATGGTTTTATATGCAACACATTGAACAGATTTATGACCAAAATTGTGACATGAGAAACATTGTCCATTGAAGAAGAAATTTCTGCAATCATGAAATCTCCTACTTGAATTTACCTGTTGATTGGTGTTTCTTTGAAAGGTACTTCTGTTAGTGTTTTTTGAATTGAGATGGTCATCCCTTATCTGTAGAGATTCTTTACTCTCTTAGTGAGGGGCAGAATGTTGTGTATTGGCTGTAGCTGCTTTTAGATAATTTGGTGCTGAAGCCTGAGGAAATTCTCCGATATATCCAAGACCTGTCTTTAGAAGAGGATAACGTTGTACCTTGATAATCTCATCCAAGGTTTCAGATCCTTTAGCAAATCTAAGATTCAAAATCTTTACTTTCTCAATTTCCTTTCTTAGACTTACTATTTCACATTCTAATTTCTCATTATGTTTCTCCTTTTCTTGAAGCTGGTTCTTTAGAGTTTCTATGGATATTTTAATTTCTTCTAAGCATATTTTGAGTTGATTGATTTCATCAAGAAAATCATTGTCCTCTAAAGCATCCATAAAAGTATTCTTTTCTTCTCTGGTCTCTTTTTCAAATGCCATGAGAAGTCTAAGATCTTGTTCACATTCTTCCTCACTGTCTGATAACCCATCACTGTCTTCATGAGTATAGTAAATTTTTCTATTGCTAAACTGATTCTTATTCCTTCTTGCTACTTCCTTTCCTTTTTCATGTGTTTCTTTGTGAGGACACTTAGCAGCATAATGACCAACTCTTCTACAAGCAAAACATTTGAAAGGAAGCTTACTTCTGAACCGTCCTGTACCAAGTTGGAGTTTCCTTACAAAATTTACCTCATCTTCCTCTGAGATATACCCTGATCCTTTTGTCTCTTGTACTTATTTCCCTTTTGTAGAAGCTATAAAGACGACTTCCTTGTCTTCATATGCTCCTCCTCTTCTCATTTCATATGCAGTTAGTATGCCATGAAGTTGCACCACAGTAAGATTTTGAAGATCCTGCTTTTCTTCAAGAGTAGAAACTTTTGACTCAAATTTTATCATTAGTGATCTTAAAACTTTCTCAACCAATGTAGATTCAGTTATTGTTTCTCCCAGATTTCTCATACGATTTACAATGTCATCAAGATGTAAAAATAAATTGGCAATGCTCTCCTCATTATGCATTTTTAGGTTCTCATATTGAATTTTGAGAGTTTGGAGTTTAGCACTTTTTACCTTTGCATCACCTTCATAACTTAGAAAGATTTTGTCCCATATTTCCTTTGTTGTATTCAGCTGCATGACTTCGAAAAATTCTGATTCAGTTAGACTTCCTAATAGAGCATTAACTACCTTTTCATTTGTTTCATAATTATTTCTTTCTGTTGGATCTGTTGGTACTGTAGCTGGATATTGATATCATGCTTCAACAATAGCCCATACATCTGCACCCAGAGACTAATGATAGGATCTCATCCTTGTTTTCTAGAAGATTAAATTGCTTCCGTTGAAGAGCGGAGGCCTGATAGAAGCTGTTCCATCTTGATTTCTCATCTTGTTTGATCTTCCTTCTAGCGGTTAAGCTTTTTCAGAAGGACTACTCTGATTCCAATTGTTGGGAAAAATACTGAGAGGGGGGGGGGGTGAATCAGTATTTTGAGCTGACTAAAAAAATTTACTTTTCCTTTCTCTTAAACCATATGCTACATTACTTAATCAAACTTGTATTTCTAGAGATCTTATTATTTCTTTACTTAGATCATTGCATCATTCATTCATCAGATGTTTAGTAGTAAGCATGAACAGAAATAACAAAAAAAACCATCAATCATAAGCAACACATATGAACACCAGTATTTAAGGTGGAAACCCAATTTGGGAGAAAACCACCGTTGCTGTTATCTCAGTCTTCAATATTTATTATAAAGAAAACTTCTTTCAATTTATGCTGGCGCAGACTTATACCAGCATGCAGGCACCCACCTGCAGAAAGGCTACAACCTTTTCTCGTTCTCCAGCTACTACTAGAAGGGAGCTCCAACCCCCTGATTTTAACACCAGCTTCTACTGGCAGGATACTTCCATTTTCATACAGAAGACTTCAACCCTCAGATCCACCAGATTTCTTTAATTTCTTCATCAGACTTCCATCAGGTCTTCATCATTTCTTTTCGCCGATCATTGTAGAGATATATCCATAGGTGCATCATATATACAGATATCTCTTAAAGAGATTTATTTATTAACAACCCTTCCACACACACGCTCTGAACCATAATACGCTTCTCCTTATATAGTTTTTCCTTTATAAATACCATGAGTAGAAAACCACTCAACCACTAATGGTATTCATATTAAAAGTCAAACCAATCCAAATTGAAATCCCAATCTTCGTTCTTCCATGCACGAATCGTCCCAAAGGTAATATTTATCTCTGCCAAATAATACTATAGCCAAGGTTAATTAATATTAACGTGCCGCTGATGGTTTTCTTTCTTTTATTGGAATTTTATTTATCAAATTCGTGGAATTTGATAAATAAATAAATATTATTCACAACCTTTGGCAATTAAATATATGATAGAACTTTATATTAATAACCAATGCTTTTATCAAATGGATTTCAAATAGACCTTTGGTTCCGGCCCCACATACATAATCGACGGCTTAATCAATATAATTTAAAACCGGGCCCATCGCTAACGATCGTTTCCATCTGACGGCGAAGAGCACATCGCTCAGTCTTCAGATGATCCGACGGTTATCATTCGTTGATGATGCATAGATGATAACGCATGATGGCGTGCTATACCTTGGGTAACCTTTGTGCATCTATAGCAAATGAACACCGTCCGATGACCCCTTCCCAGATCAACGGCGCTCAACAATTTCGCTGGGCATCCTGGGTTGAAAAATAACGCGCGATGGCACGCAATGATAAGCAGTTTTGTGGAGTCGTACAGGGACGCGTGTCGCCCGTTCTATGGAATCGATCCACACCTCTTGAATATCGCTTGCCCATCGAGAGCGGTGCAATAAAAACCACTTCCAGCCTAAACCACGTTCACTGTTCATTCGCAAGGTTCCGCCCCTCTACTCCAGGTTCTGTCAGCATACTTTCGCTAATTCGTTTCTCCGTGTTATCAGTTCATATAACCACGATTACTGTTATACAGCTCCGATGAAATCCTTTTGGACTGCTCGTAATTCCAAAGAGTTTTTCCAATGAAAGTCCGAGTCACCCAGTTCCGTGTTGGTTGCAGGAATTCACAATTCCTTCATCAAGAACACATTCATATATTAAACTTGCTCAACTCAATAAAGGCACAGACAATTCCGAGATCAATCCCAACATTGATCCCAATTTACCTTCAGTCTTATATTCAACGAATGTATATAACTCCACTGTCTACCAGTTTGGGATACACAGTCGACCGTATTAGCATAAGTTCCTCGAACTACATATAGAGCACCATTAATCCCCTCATAGGGTTTTCTTACAGATTTCAATTATCCTCCATCAGGATGCATATATATGTTCACACATGGATTAATTCCACAGGGACACAAATATCCTTCCTACTAAATTCAATTTTCTTCTTGAATGATACTGCTCTCTGTAGATGCACTCTTTCTCTGTTCTTCTCTGCTGACCTTTGTCCTTTGTTATGTTTCTTTTCTCTGTTCCTAGTTACTGTTTCAGATGCCAATTTCTTTGCCACTTCCTTTTCCATCAATGACAATATTTCCAACATAGAGTCCACTAGTAAAGATGCAAATTTCACTCAAGTGGAAAAATAATTTTTATGGAAGTAAAGATTCCAAAAAAATATCTAGAGGATCTAGAAAATCTTTTAATTCAACTTCTAAAACTCAAAAAAATGATATTATAAGATATGTAAGAGAAAAACATCCCAATGTTATAGTCTTCAAAGAAATATTAAGGGAGCCAGATCACTTAGGCTCAATGGTGAAAATAAATTTTCTATGTAAAGACTCAATATTAATTTGTGAAGGTATAGTGGTAAGGTTATTTTCAATGTTTAACGATAGAGTGATTTTTTTCGTTGAGAGAGAAACACCACTATAGCTTTCTTATGTAGTTATCCAGTATGACCATGACGTCAACATTCTAGAGATCTGTGACCACGTTTTGGTAGGCTTCGATATGAGAAATCCCAATGAGCTCTGGGTTGACCGTGGCTACTCCGGCTGCTGCGGAACTCAGGCTAAGAGAGGTGAATGTCTAGGTAACAATGATATTATAAAGGGATGGATCGGTGACCTGAAAATGGCCCATGTGAGGCACACACAATTGAAGCCGAGGGAGCTAATGGTGTTGGTGACATATTGCAAAGGGTGGGTGTTGAGGCCCTTAGAGAGTTTGAGAGTTTGACATACCTTATGCGCATACATTCAGCAATATGCTTTATTCATAGCCAGATAAACTTTTCAAATATTCTATTCCCTAAATGTACCTTTAAACCTTTAAAATCCATTACTAAATTATTAAAGATACATTTTTTTATCCTTATGTGTTTAATATATTTGAACTTAAAAGTCATATCGAATATTTGAAAATTTAAATTTTTCATAAAAGATAGTGTTACTAAATGAGTTATTAAATATCACCCTTCTAATATTCCTTTATTTAGTGCATGCACTTGAAATTCGACTACTTATATTTATTGTGATTGAGATACTAGCCAGTGATTGATCTGCTTATAGAATTTCCTTCATCCATGGCACTGATTATCAATGGGCCCCGAATGAATGAGTGATTGTTCTGGGGAGTCACCGAGACAGCCATCGGTTTGAAGGAGAATAATTGAAGTTAGTTCTGATATGTCGAGTTGCATTTGGTTGGCGATGGAACAGAATCATAAGTATGGGAAAAAGAATAGATTCTGTTCTTTAAATTTTCTCATATCCTATGCTATACTCTTTCACAATCGACAATAAAAAGAAATTGTAGGCTCATCACAGTCTGACATTGAGAAGCAATGCTCATCAAATACAAAAAAATATAGAATACATAATCAGAGTATAATTTTTTGCAGAAGTGATTTTTCACAGCAACTCGTTCTATTCTAGTTTAGACAAAAACTCATTCTATTCTAGTTTAGAAAAAAAATCATAGGAAATAAACGATTGACTATAGAAGCTCTCATTTCAAATCATTTCATTCATTTTAATGTAATTACATCCCTCTGTCTACTCTCATCTCAGAAATAAGAAACAGGGAGGGGAACATGAGAGTCGTCGCCAATGAAAATGCCACCATAGACGAGACCTACGAGGCTACCTCCGATGAGAGGGCCAACCTAGTACACCTAGTTTTCAATGAAGTCTCCACTCACAACGACAGGATTGAAGGAGCGGGCAGGGTTCATGAAGCCACCGTAGAAGGACCGGTTCCATGTGACCCGCCCAAAAAAATTCACTCACCTACCACTTATTTCAACCACAATCCATTGTGAACAAACTTGCAGGGGAAGCAGGTACGCCAAGCCACACAACATAAATGCCACCAATAGAATTAAGTACTTACTCATTTTCAGTCGGATCCTTTCGCTGTAATATTCTACGCTTGAATTTGACTTGAAACCTCTTGAAGTAGGCCCTGGTTTTTTGGGGCTTTCACGAAAACCATGGTTGTGGATCTCCTCTCTCCCGCTATGGCATCCTACTCCCTCCTCATTCATCAAAGTTAAATTCTAGACTGGGGTTCTACTAGTGGAGTAGCTTGTACTGGACCGATTGAGTCAACTGTGAAATCATGGAAGAGGACCATCTTCTGCTTCTTTTTCTACAATGGAATATCGATCGGGTGGAGATAGAGGGTTTGTATAGGTGGCTCGGTTGGAATACACCCTCAATGATGTATCCAAAGGTGATTTAATCTCTTTTTTTATTCTATTTCTTCAAAAATATTATAAGATTAATCGAGGTTGCTATTCTATTTCTTCAAACAATATTCTAACCTATTCTAACCACAACGTACAGTAGCAGAGAAATAAATAGGAAGAGTTCCTTGTTGATGGAATTGAACTCAAACTAGCAGGTGGATATTGATGGTGGTCTGTCTGGGTAGTGCCAATCCATGTGATATGCTTCCTGAGAATCACAACCTTTGTCAAGATTTCCACTGAACGCGTGACCGTTGGACATGAACAAGCTTCAAGGCCAAAGCATTTGCAGATATTTAACAACTCCTCTTTCTGACCTCTCTACTCATTGTGGGATCTCATGAGCTGCATTATTAGGGATAAAACATCGTCGAAGATGGTTTTTATAAACCCCTCTAGGAGACTTAAATATTTTATATTTCTGCCTAAAACTCTTTTTCTTTGTTTTGGGTTGGGTATGGTTTTTATTTTATTTTATAGTGTAAATCTTAAAAGTTGTTTTCTTTTATTTTTTTCTATGGGAAAAGTGAAACTTTAAAATCATTGCTTTCAATTTAAATTAAGATTCTTAATATACAATGGATTAAAGTGGGGAGGGGAAATTATGATATTGAACTAATTATTTTTAATTAAAATTTATAAATTATGTAAATAAAAATAAATTATTTTAAATAATTAGTGGTAATTTATGGTAAATATGTAAAAATTAAAAGGTAAACACAATAATTTGATGTAAACACAATAATTTGATTTCCTAATAATTAAGATAAATAAATCTTATTGACTTCTACAATTTTTTATATTGAGAGATATGGAAATTTGGACCATTCCCAAATCACCAAGATTGTTCCCTATTAGACATGGCTAATGTAAGCTACCAAACCATGGAAAAATTGAAATTGAAATTTATATTGATATTCTTTAAACACAAAATAGGTCAAGCTAGAGATTATACCCATCATGAGAAGCCCATATGAAAAGGTGGGGTGTGTGGTCAAGAGGCCCCACAAAGATGAGAAATAAATAACCATTGAAGTGAACTAGAAAACTAGTAAACTAATCACCATAAATGAAACAACAACATATCGAAACCTAGGCGTACAAGAAGTTTATCCCAAGGAGAAAAAAACCCAACATTAAGAAAATAATGAGACAAAAATGGATGAACACAAACAACCATGTCCAAATAGAAGTAAAATTGCAACCAAAAGAGTAGGGAGAATGTGGGAACCTAATTAGCATAATTTTATAGGTGCCACTAGCTCCAAGTAAGATTAATGATATATTTCTTAAAATATTACAATGTACAACGAACTTATGGCATACAAAAGGAAAAGAATCAAAATTTATTCCAAGATATTAATGACAACAATCTAATCAAAATGGAAGATTGGAATCCCAATATTTCCATCAAAGTAAAATGAAGTTCCCCTTGGAGATACATAGGACATCCATGGATTTTCACTTATATTACAAATTAAAAACAAAAGCAAAAGTGGTAATACCTAGAAAAACCAAATAATTTGATCATCGACTTCAATGTATTCATGATACTCCATATGGTCTTTCCAATAATGTACACATAAATATTGACCCTTCCCATAAAACATTAGATCTAGATATTCAAGTTATAAAGCTAGAAGAAATTTTAGTGTTGAATTCCCAAGAAAATTAAAAAACTCCTAGGCAAAGCATTTAACTTACTCTACAACTGGGGTCAAAAAATGATATTGAATTAGAATTTTAACATATCAATTTCAATTCATACTATTTAGTGTTTACAACCAAGTCCCTACCTCCTTGACAAAGGTCCATGACCTTTTGGGAACCCAGTTCTTCAACTTTGATTAAAAACATGAGTCCTAGTAGATCCAATTCTAGAATATCTGAATCCATTTCCAATATTTCCTTGCAACTTGAATATAATTATGAATCTACATCTTATGTATCTTTCGAGGAGATATAGATACCAACCAATTTATAGTCTTACAGAAGAGGATACTAATACAAGCTCCATTGTATATACGCTTCCACCTTTTTATTTGTTGTTTTTAAATACGTTTACGTAAATATAAAACATATTTTGACAAAAAAAATGAAAAAAATAATGGGTGACCTACACTAAAAGAAACTGCTTTTCTTGCATTCTTCAACTGTGTTGGAGCAAAAAAAGAATGACAGTCACTAGAAAAATATGCATACCATCAGGATTAGAGATTGGCTAAGCTAGTCCAAGCAAAGTCAGTGCCATGGGGCACATGGTTCTATGTTGGGATAATAAGGTATATGTATATAATAAGGTTAAAGGAGTACCATGTATGCTTATATGGCATAACTTCTGATCTAGTTTATCTTATCTTTAAAAACTTGTTATATGGGAAAATGATAAGAAACTATCAACCAACACAAAAAATATTAATGGGATTTCAACTTTCAAGGGACTTTATAGAAGTTGGTCCATTCAGTCATGATATATAAAGGGATTATCTAGTATTAAATACATAACATGATGCATATAAAAATGTATTATGACAAGAAATAATCATTACTACCTCCTATAGGGGGTTCAATAGGATGGCCAGTGTGGGCTGGAGAAGGCTAGCTAATAGCCCAACCAATAGAGTTCTTTCCTAAGCCAACACAGTTCTTTCCGGAGACAACTTTGGATGGTCCAGATGATGCTCCTTCACTCAATCGGGGGTGTGGGAAACATCCTAACCAATCTTGATATGTTACTATGAGGTAGGGGTGAAGCTCTACTCACTGGATGCTTTCAAATCATCATTGATTGATTTCCATGCCTAGGGATGGTATAAACCACTTAGACAAACTCTCCATACCAAAGCTAATATACAGGAAAGAAACTTGACCTGCTTACCTACTGATTGAATGGATTTCAATCCATGAATAATCTTTCTCAATCGTTGGAACCCTAACCCCATCTATGTTCGACTTCCCTACTACCGTTTGATTGAACTAAAAAATTTTGTTCCAAAACCAATGCATCGAAATCCACTCTGTGCGAAGCATGGATTTTGCAGCATAGTACCATGAAGATACTCAGTTGTACCCTCTTCATGTCTAGTCTCAACATCATACAATTCATACTTCCTTTTCCTTGAATTTAATATTCCAAAATTGGATCAGCTACACTATTGGGAATATCTCAAGATATTACCAATGTGGAGATCCAGCAATACATAAACACGACTGGAAATAGCAGTGAATAACATAAAATTTAGAAAATGCAATAATATCTCATAGCCGTCTTATTAATAATATGGTAGTAGGAAGTGTACAAGATCTTGAGGAAATTATCACTCAAGCTTAGGAAAATCCACCATCAAAGACACAAGTACAATAATCATGAAATACACTGCTACATATGATAAGCCAAGCTATGACTGCGCAATCTATGATGGAGAACTCCCGAAAAATAATGTAAATACATAGATGCAACAATGAATAGCTAAAATAAATAAGGGGGAGCAAGTTCTCAACGCCTGGAAACTACAATACACAATCCTTAAAAGGATTGGCTGAAATATATACAAAATGGCAATTCTGCAGAAATGTTGGAGTTGCTAGGTAGCAGCTGCAACTCAGAAACTAGAAATGGATGTAGATAGCTGATGATGCTGAAAATGATCGCTGAATCTCATCCAAAGGATCTCTCAGGTGAAATTATGATCCAATCCCTGAAGATCTCACCCTCCAAAATAGTGAAGCAAGTTCCCACTGCAATTGCACTCAGAAATAACGCAGTCTAGAGAAGTGACTGCGCTATTGGTGAAGGGAAGTACTTGGATTGATGCCAATGATCTGAAATATGCTCTAGAATCTCCCTCACTAACCTCCCATAGGAATAGAAGCTCCCTCCTCTGAAAGATGAGCCAAGGAAATGGTGTTGTGGTGTCTCTAGTGCAACACCCCGCAACACAAAGTTATCCTGCTTCAGGAATAACGCTGTGACTAAAGGAGGTGGCTTTGGCCTTGACCCAAGATATGTGGAGAATGAAGAAAAATACCTCAAGAGGCTTCTCAATAAGGAGAAGGAATCCTAAACAGGAATTCCCTAGCAACTTTGCTAAACAACAAAATAATGCACAATGTCTAAATAGACAATGAAATAAATAATCCAATTCATGAATGATAATGGCTGCCTTGCCCTCCTTTTAAACAAGTGAAAGCTCTCTCTGCATGGGCCCAATCATTAGGGTTTCCTCCACAAAATATCCTCTTCCTCATTCACACTACGTTGTCTTCTAAAGTGATCCATTCCTCCTATGGCAACGCTGTTGACTTGGTCAAACTTGACCTTGTCTTCATGCAATTGTCCCCTTTCACACATAAGGGTGTGAAATCCAGTTCTTATGTCTATCCCTTTTTACATGTGAGGGATTTTATTTAGGTTTTCAATAAGCATGGGCCTCCTTACCCATTTATTTAGCTGCTAGGCGATAAAAGAAAAATTTTAATATTCCATTTAGCTATGTTCTAAAATGGGAATATTAAAGTCCTCCCCTCCCAAATGTTGCTTGTCCTCAAGCAACTGCAAGGATAGAAATAGAAGGTCTCCACTCAAGGCATGGAGTCTAAAATAGGTTGAGGAACATCTTCCCCATGTGGATCCTCCATCCCCAAGAAATCATCCATACAAAATGTGTTACCTCCCAACATGGCAACTCTTGGAAATCATCTTCCACCTTTGGCTCATGCAATATAGGTGGGCTAAAAATCTGATCTTGGTATACAGAATACCCTACCCCATGTTTTACTACTCTCCACTTGGGATAAGTGTATATTATATTGTTAGTCATCCATAATTTTCACTATTTGAAGATGACTAAGTAGTGGTCCTAGATTTCTAGAAACAAAATTCATGAATATTGTGAGTTCTAGAAATCTCACTACCTTCACTATGCTGAGATAAAATTTTCACTATTTCATCTTCCTATATAGTTATGACTAGCCCACCACTCTATAAGACCCATCATGGGCTCAAGCCATTTATTTTAACCCCAACTGTCACCCATTTTTCACCATCTCTTGCCTTTTGGCCCAAATCCTATTTTTTGCTTACCTACAGGATTCCCTACTACTATTCAAACCTACCAATAAAATCGCCTTGCTGTCTCTTCCATAATATTCTTAGACTCTGATTGTCTCTATAGACCTTTTGGATAGTCAAGTATGCCAGACCATAGGTCTTCAAAACACACTAAGATTATCACAGGTCCTATCTTATACTTGGTGATCCCTAAGTCTAAATCTCTGTCCAAAATCCAAGTCCAAAGGTTCCCATTAGGTCACCTAAGGTTTCACTGAGTCATAGGATGGATTTGGTGCCCAAAAATTTATGTCTTCCTGCATGAAGAGGTTGCATTCAAAGGGGAATAAAATCAAGCATTTTGACCCAAAGTCATTCAACAAAAGCCTTCTTGGCTTAGAGCACAAACACTAGAAGGGACAACTGCCCTTGTTCAATTTTTTTAATGAATAGCCAAGGTGACCACCAAAAATAAGAAGAGGCAAGGTAACAGGATGTGATTATCACCAGGAGGCAGACACAGACAAGACAAAAGCAACAGGCCTATAAGTAAAAGAGTATCAAGGTTTGTTTGGTAGATTAACAAAAGAGTGATGACAAGAAAAATCATCTAACAGATTTCAAAGACAGAAGCCTCCTCTTAGGGTTATTTCAAAAATAGAATTTCTTCACTTGCACTAAGAGAATAAAGACAAAGAGTATCAGTTTAAAGGGGATCATTTTACCAAAGGGTAGAAAAACAGGGTTTTTGGAATATAAAGTTGGGCATAAGTTATTGTCAAAACAAGCCTAAAAAGGAAAAATGTAACCTCAATATGCATCTCAGCAATAGAATCTCGTCAAAGGTCTCCATATCAATAATATTGTTCAAACAAGATGAAATTAGTGAAGGCATAAATAAATTTTTTTTCCAAAATGTGTCAAAGTGTGTTCACAGCAAATATTAGTCAAAAGCACAATAAAATATAGGAGACATTAACTTTACAAAAGTGGGTTTGATATTTTAAATTTTCTTTTCAAAATCAAATATAAAGGTCACTTGAACCTTCCCCATGCATCATTTGTCATTTTCAAGGAGAAGAAAGCCGTTGAGGAGAATTATTTTTGGTTTTCAAACCGAACTGTGAAAATTATCGGGTGCTATGCACCGAGGCCGGCGTTACGCACCTGGCCTTTGGTGCTACACACAGGATGGAGGAAAGCAGTGTAATAATACAATATGCTACGTGCTCATGGCTCGATGCTGTGCACCTGGCCCGGCGCTACGCACTATCCCAGAAAATACCGGAGGCACCCGAGGCACCGCCCAGTCCGCCCGGCGCTGCGCACCTGGCTCGGCACTATGCACTATCCCAGAAAAGACCGGAGGCACCTGAGGCACTGTCCAGTCTACCCGGTGCTGTGCACAGGCGTTGTGCACATGCGCTACACTCCGACCCTCTTTTTTTTTATCTAGACAGTGATAATGAAGACCAAGGGATGAGTACAAAATTTCTCCTATTAGAAAAGGATGCCCAGCTTCAAGAATGGGAAAATGACTTTGAAAGGGTACAAAGGGTCATCTACTATTATAAACAGGAGCACAAATATTTCGAAGAGGTGAAGAGGGGCCTTTCCTTGCAGAAGAAAATGTTCAAACACTATGCAAGGAAGAGCATGCTTACTAATTCCAAACTCAATCAAGCCCTCATGGAGCTAGAGGAGCTAAAAAAGACCAAAGTGCATGATAGCCTTGGAATCTTCGATGATGCTTCTTAGCAGGAGTCCAAAACCCCTTGAGGGGTCTACATGCTGAGGCAAATCCAGAAACTTTTTATTTTTTCCAAATTTTGACCCCTAGGAGCGCAACACCCTAGGTGCTACACAAAAAATTGGGGCATACTCAACTATTTGATTTTACATTTTTTGATTTTTCATGTCACCAATAGTATACCCACAAAATTTTAGGTCGATTGGAGCATTTTTTCCCCCTCAAAAGGTCAAAAAACACCTCAAAAATGACCTTTCTGCCTCCTTTTTAGGCCTGGCGCTGCACACAGAGAAATATTGGGAGATTTGATTTTTGAGATAGTAAATGAAATCCATTGTTGGGTGTGGAGCCTGATTATCTTGTTTATTTTGTATCACAGCATTGGACCCCCTGTACCTTAAAAGGGGGCGGCAACGCCGCCCGTAATTAATCGCTGCCGTGGGGGGTCCAGGGGGGGTGGTAGCACTTTTCGGAGCCCCCCCCTGGTGGGGGCTTTCGGGGGCAGCGCCCCTGAAGCTAAAAAAAGATGTAAAATTTCCTTGTAAAAGTATAGTAATTTCTAGTCAATCTGGGCCGTTCATAGGCAAATGATCTGACGGTAGAAGTTATGTTTAGATTAGGATTTCTTGCCCTAGAAGGCAACCCCTCGTTTTTATGAGGGTATTGTATTGCGGCTGTGTATTGTATGTGCATTCTCGGAGCGAGAAACAGAGAGGGAGACTATGAGAGAACAAAGGATATTACAACAGATCTGTTGTAGGTTGTGTCTCTTCATTTTGCTGGATAATAGAAAGGAAGGAATGGCTGTTCGTGGTGGACGTAGCCCAAACTGGGTGAACCACGTATATCTATGTCTCTTTGGTTTTATGTGTTTTTTGTGCTTGTATTTTCCGCATATTTTATGTATTGCATTGCTCTATAATATATAATTTTCTAACAACTGGTATCAGAGCTGAAGGTATATTTGGCTGATAGACTCGCAGGAAAGAAGGGTTCTTGGTTCGAGTGGGAGCAATGGCAGAAGATGGTAAGTTTAGGGTCGAGAAATTTAACGGCCAAAACTTCCCGATGTGGAAGATGTAGATGGAATATTATCTGTATCAGAAAGATCTATACCTACCATTGAGCGGAAAAACAAAGATGCCGACGACCATGACAGATGAGGAATGGAACATTCTTGATAGGAAGGCACTCGGAACAATACGGTTGTGCCTTGCGGCGTTAGTTGCCTTAAATATTTCGAAGGAAACAACAACAGAGGGTTTGATGCAGACGTTGGCGAAACTATATGAAAAACCCTCGGCATCAAACAAGGTATTTCTTATGAAACGACTATTTAATATGAAGATGTCGGAAGGTGGATCTGTTGCAGACCATTTAAATGAATTCAATACAGTTACCAGTCAGTTAAGTTATGTAGGGGTAAACTTTGATGATGAAGTTAGAGCTCTGTTATTCTTATGCTCATTACCAGAAAGTTGGAATGGTTTGGTTATGGCCATTAGTAACTCTGTCTCCGGATCTAATACTTTAAAGTTTGATGATGTTGTCGGTGCTATCCTTAGCGAGGAAATGCGACGGAAAAGATCCGGTGAGACATCGAGTAATGCTTTGAGTGCAGAGTCTAGGGGAAGAAGAATGGAAAGAGGAAAGAGCTCAGGATATCGAAGTCAGGGATAATTTTAAGAACCCCCCTAAATTTATATATATATAAAATAGGCGAATCCCCATGATACATAGGAAAAATGGAAGGCGATTTTATTAATAATATAATATGTATATATAATTTTTTGGCGGATCTCTCACGAGATTATATTATCATGTAAAATCATGGCGAATCACCAGTACAAATGGCGAATCACTACTACAAAATGGTGAATCGTTGTCTAGTGGAGTTCGGAGTGTTGGTTCCAATGAAGATATGGTAATTGAACCAGGAGTAGAAGGAAGAGAACCACCGATACCAAACATGGCACATGGTGACTCGTGAGGGAAGTAGTTCTCATGTAGTTTGGAAAACACGTTCTTCTAGTTCTGCTAAGCGTAGTGTTGTTTGTCATGCTACTACTAGCACTGATATTGAGGTTGGAGAGGAGTTTGAGGAAAGGTAGTAGTGGTGGAGAATTACAAAGAGTACCCCATGATGGGCTCCATTTTTCCCTTTGGTATTTGTGCCTGCAAGACCTTCTGTCCATTGAACCAACAATTAGCCATTCAACCAACAATCAACTTGACTAAGTTGATTAGGTACGAGTCAACTTAGACTAATCTTCAAAACTATGCTTTGCACTATCCCATATTTATCATACTAATGCTACACAACATTGTGCATTTGCACCTAACTCTCAATAATTCTTTTCCAAGAAAAATATATAATAAGAAAAATATTTTACTATATTCTAAAAGGTGAAGATGTCGAAATCATGCCACAAAGTGAAAGGAAATAAAATATCTTTCCTCAAATATCCATTGACTTGTTATGACACAGGTGGTGAAGAAGGTCCAGAATCCAATAAAGTAGCAAGATAACCCAAATCATGCATGCCACCATATCCTCTAATATCCTTCCAGCTCTTCCTGAAGAACTGCTGATCCATTGACATGAATTGTTGCTCTTCATGATTATTAACACCCAACTGCAAAATCTAATGACTTTATAGCTCAACAATGTAGCTATACTAGACTCAAAATTAACATTTTTTGAGTTCAATGATAGATCCATCCTCACCCAGCTTAAAAACCTGGACCAATTTCATTTTGGGCCCAGAATGTATCTGACGAATGCCCAAAACACAATCATCATACTAATTAAGTATGGTCCTCTATTTTCTATCAAATATGGGAACCCAACTCAAGATCTGTGACAATTTCCCTGGGGGATCCATTAAAACTTATCTGGTTACTCTTGATTTCCCAAGCAGAGAAAAACAACAATATTTCTCAGTATTCAGATCTCAATTCTCTTGTCAGATTTCAATCCAAAAGGTTTAATGGTTTTCATATGGGATCAAGTAATTTAGAACCTTGCAACATATATTGTCCAAAATAATTTCACCATGAAGCACAAGTTAGAAATGAAGCCCCAAAACCTTTACTCTTATATAATTTCTGAAAAAAAAAACATATAGCAATAGAGTCTATGGTAGTTTCAAGTAGCATAAATATCCTTGTATATGCACAATTCAGTCCTTTTATTGACTCATGGTCCTCTGTTAAAACAAGCTCACTGCTTGACATACTCAATATATATTGTTAACAAAAACATCCAAACACGTTTTACTATGATACCCCTATACTCAACTGTGTATCGACATATATAATGCATTAAAAAACCCTTCTCTTCCCAATACCAATCCTGATGAGAGAAATTCCAACCATATACATATGAACTCGAACATTGAAACCCATCTATAAGTAAATGTCATAAGTCATAGTTTTTTAAAGGAGTATCCGATCAAATCAGTAGATCAAAAAAAATATTTAGATTTTATGGTGTAGATGGTTCTGCATACAACAAATTAGTGAAAATATTATGACCATAGTTCAAATTGTTTCATCCCACTCAGCCAAAACATCCCTTACTCAATAGTAGCAATATGTCCTTTATATCTTAAGGAAATATTTTTAGTAGTTACTCTTGCAATATTTAGTGACTGATCATAGAATAGTATTGTCGACCATGAGTCATTGAAAAAGGGTCTTGGCGATCCAAATCACAACCAATCAAATCATACAATGATATGTTATCTATAGTATCATTAAGGGTAGATCAATAAAAGGCACTCAGCGTCACTGTAGCAGAGAAAATAAGCAGAAGCCTCATACTCCAAGGCATCACACTAGAACACTGCCAAAACCAAGATGTAAATATCTAGCAACTAAAATCATGAAGCCTCCCAATGAAAGCAACACACATTATAGATGGAAATATTTTTTTAGTAAAGAGAATGGGCAATGCCAACTACATAGAATAAGAATAATCTTTTTCATTTGTATTCTTATGCAACATTTCTGTTTGTGATTCAGGAAAACAAAATGATGGTTTCAACCATTTAAGGATTTGGGGCTACTATTTTATCAAAATTGCATGAATATCAACTAAAAACACAAGTCCAAAGCCCATTGATGTCCACTCATTATGAAAAGTTAAGACTTGGGTCATATGGAAAAATGGATAAGATTGATCACAAACATAAAATGAAGGAATACACCAGAGAAACCATCTCATTTAAGTCCCTGTAAAGTTCTTTATCTACATATCCATTGACTTGTTATGACACAGGTGGTGAAGAAGGTCCAGAATCTAATCAAGTAGCAAGATAACCCAAATCATGCATGCCACCATATCCTCTAATATCCTTCCAGCTCTTCCTGAAGAACTGCTGATCCATTGACATGAATTGTTGCTCTGCATGATTATTAACACCCAATTGCAAAATCTAAGGACTTTATAGCTCAACAATGTAGCTATACTAGACTCAAAATTAACATTTTTTGAGTTCAATGATAGATCCATCTCCTGCTTCTGAAAAACCTATGGACCAATTTCATCTTTGGGCTAAATGTATACAGCCAAATGCTGAAAACCACAAATCATCATACTAAGTATGGTCCTCTGTTTTTTCTGTCAAATATGGGAACCCAACTCAAGATCTGTGACAATTTTGCCTGGGGGATCCATTAAAACTTATGTGATTACTCTTGATTTCCCAAGCAGAGAAAAACAACAATCTTTCTCAGTATTCAAATCTCAATTCTCTTGTCAGATTTCAATCCAAAAGGTTTAATGGTTTTCATATGGGATCAAGTAATTTAGAACCTTGCAACATATATTGTCAAAAATAATTTCACCATGAAGCACAAGTTAGAAAATAAGCCTCAAAACCTTTACTCTTACATAATTTCTGAAAAAAAACATGTAGCAATAGAGTCTATGGTAGTTTCAAGTAGCATAAATATCCTTTTATATGCACAATTCAATCGTTTTATTGACTCATGGTCCTCTGTTAAAACAAGCTCACTGCTTGACATACTCAATATAGATTGTTAACAAAAACATCCAAACACATTTTACTATGATACCCCTATACTCAACTGTGTATCGACATATATAATGCATTAAAAAACCCTTCTCTTCCAATACCAATCCTGATGAGAGAAATTCCAACCATATACATATGAACTCGAACATTGAAACCCATCTATAAGTAAATGTCATAAGTCATAGTTTTTTAAAGGAGTATCCATCAAATCAGTAGATCAAAAACAACATTTACATTTTATGGTGCAGATGGTTCTGCATACAACAAATTAGTGAAAATATTATGACCATAGTTCAAATTGTTTCATCCCACTCAGCCAAAACATCCCTTACTCAATATTAGCAATATGTCCTTTATATCTTAGGGAAATCTTTTTAGTAGTTACTCTTGCAATATTTAGTGACTGATCATAGAATAGTATTGTCGAACATGAGTCATTGAAAAAGGGTCTTGGGGATCCAAATCACAACCAATCAAATCATACAATGATATGTTATCTATAGTATCATTAAGGGTAGATCAATAAAAGGCACTCAGCGTCACTATAGCAGAGAAAATAAACAGAAGCCTCATACTCCAAGCCATCACACTAGAAAACTGCCAAAACCAAGATGTAAATATCTAGCAACTAAAATCATGAAGCCTCCCAATGAAAGCAACACACATTATAGATGGAAATATTTTTTTAGTAAAGAGAATGGGCAATGCCAACTACATAGAATAAGAATAATCTTTTTCATTTGTATTTTATGCAATATTTCTGTTTGTGATTCAGGAAAACAAAATGATGGTTTCAACCATTTAAGGATTTGGGGCTACTATTTTATCAAAATTGCATGAATATCAACTAAAAACACAAGTCCAAAGCCCATTGATGTCCACTCATTATGAAAACTTAAGACTTGGGTCATATGGAAAAATGGATAAGATTGATCACAAACATAAAATGAAGGAATACACCAGAGAAACCATCTCATTTAAGTCCTTGTACAGTTCTTTATCTACATATCCATTGACTTGTTATGACACAGGTGGTGAAGAAGGTCCAGAATCCAATCAAGTAGCAAGATAACCCAAATCATGCATGCCACCATATCCTCTAATATCCTTCGAGCTCTTCCTAAAGAACTGCTGATCCATTGACATGAATTGTTGCTCTTCATGATTATTAACACCCAACTGCAAAATCTAAGGACTTTATAGCTCAACAATGTAGCTATACTAGACTCAAAATTAACATTTTTTGAGTTCAATGATAGATCCATCTCCTGCTTCTAAAAAACCTATGGACCAATTTCATCTTTGGGCCAAACATACGACCGTCACGAAAACCACCAATCATCCTTACTAAGTATGGTCCTACGGCACACTACCTTCGAGCCTGGGACAACTCCAAGATCTTGTGACAATTTTTCTACAGGGGATCCATTAAAACTTATGTAGTTCTCTTGATTTCCCAAACGGTTATGTACAATCTTTCTCAGTATTCGGATCTCAATTCTCTTGTCGTTCAATCCAAAAGGTTTAATGGTTTTCATATGGGATCAAGTAATTTAGAACCTTGCAACATATGTTGTCAAAAATAATTTCACCATGAAGCACAAGTTAGAAAAGAAGCCCCAAAACCTTTACTCTTACATAATTTCTGAAAAAAAACATGTAGCAATAGAGTCTATGGTAGTTTCAAGTAGCATAAATATCCTTGTATATGCACAATTCAGTCCTTTTATTGACTCATGGTCCTTTGTTAAAACAAGCTCACTACTTGACATACTCAATATAGATTGTTAACAAAAACATCCAAACACATTTTACTATGATACCCCTATACTCAACTGTGTATCGACATATATAATGCATTAAAAAACCCTTCTCTTCCAATACCAATCTTGATGAGAGAAATTCCAAACATATACATATGAACTCGAACATTGAAACCCATCTATAAGTAAATGTCATAAGTCATAGTTTTTTAAAGGAGTATCCGTCAAATCAGTAGATCAAAAACAACATTTAGATTTTATGGTGCAGATGGTTCTGCATACAACAAATTAGTGAAAATATTATGACCATAGTTCAAATTGTTTCATCCCACTCAGCCAAAACATCCCTTACTCAATAGTAGCAATATGTCCTTTATATCTTAGGGAAATCTTTTTAGTAGTTACTCTTGCAATATTTAGTGACTGATCATAGAATAGTATTATCGAACATGAGTCATTGAAAAAGGGTCTTGGGGATCCAAATCACAACCAATCAAATCATACAATGATATATTATCCTATAGTATCATTAAGGGTAGATAAATAAAAGGCCTTTCAATCAGCACAGTAAGCGGAGAAAATAAGCAGAAGCCTCATACTCCAAGGCATCACACTAGAAAACTGCCAAAACCAAGATGTAAATATCTAGCAACTAAAATCATGAAGCCTCCCAATGAAAGCAACAGACATTATAGATGGAAATATTTTTTTAGTAAAGAGAATGGGCAATGCCAACTACATAGAATAAGAATAATATTTTTCATTTGTATTCTTATGCAACATTTTTGTTTGTGATTCAGGAAAACAAAATGATGGTTTCAACCATTTGAGGATTTGGGGCTACTATTTTATCAAAATTGCATGAATATCAACTAAAAACACAAGTCCAAAGCCCATTGATGTCCACTCATTATGAAAACTTAAGACTTGGGTCATATGGAAAAATGGATAAGATTGATCACAAACATAAAATGAAGGAATACACCAGAGAAACCATCTCATTTAAGTCCCTGTAAAGTTATTTATCTACATATCCATTGACTTGTTATGACACAGGTGGTGAAGAAGGTCCAGAATCTAATCAAGTAGCAAGATAACCCAAATCATGCATGCCACCATATCCTCTAATATCCTTCCAGCTCTTCCTGAAGAACTGCTGATCCATTGACATGAATTGTTGCTCTTCATGATTATTAACACCCAACTGCAAAATCTAAGGACTTTATAGCTCAACAATGTAGCTATACTAGACTCAAAATTAACATTTTTTGAGTTCAATGATAGATCCATCTCATGCTTCTGAAAAACCTATGGACCAATTTCATCTTTGGGCCAAATGTATACAGCCAAATGCTGAAAACCACCAATCATCATACTAAGTATGGTCCTCTGTTTTTTCTGTCAAATATGGGAACCCAACTCAAGATCTGTGACAATTTCCTTGGGGGATCCATTAAAACTTATGTGGTTACTCTTGATTTCCCAAGCAGAGAAAAACAACAATCTTTCTCAGTATTCAGATCTCAATTCTCTTGTCAGATTTCAATCCAAAAGGTTTAATGGTTTTCATATGGGATCAAGTAATTTAGAACCTTGCAACATATATTGTCAAAAATAATTTCACCATGAAGCACAAGTTAGAAAAGAAGCCCCAAAACCTTTACTCTTACATAATTTCTGAAAAAAAACATGTTGCAATAGAGTCTATGGTAGTTTCAAGTAGCATAAATATCCTTGTATATGCACAATTCAGTCCTTTTATTGACTCATGGTCCTCTGTTAAAACAAGCTCACTGCTTGACATACTCAATATAGATTGTTAACAAAAATATCCAAACACATTTTACTATGATACCCCTATACTCAACTGTGTATCGACATATATAATGCATTAAAAAACCCTTCTCTTCCAATACCAATCCTGATGAGAGAAATTCCAACCATATACATATTAACTCAAACATTGAAACCCATCTATAAGTAAATGTCATAAGTCATAGTTTTTTAAAGGAGTATCAGTCAAATCAGTAGATCAAAAACAACATTTAGATTTTATGGTGTAGATGGTTCTGCATACAACAAATTAGTGAAAATATTATGACCATAGTTCAAATTGTTTCATCCCCACTAAATAAACATCCCTTACTCCAATAGTGGAAATATGTCCTTTATATCTTAGGTAAATCTTTTTAGTAGTTACTCTTGCAATATTTAGTGACTGATCATAGAATAGTATTGTCGAACATGAGTCATTGAAAAAGGGTCTTGGGGATCCAAATCACAACCAATCAAATCATACAATGATATGTTATCGATAGTATCATTAAGGGTAGATCAATAAAAGGCACTCAGCGTCACTGTAGCAGAGAAAATAAGCAGAAGCCTCATACTCCAAGGCATCACACTAGAAAACTGCCAAAACCAAGATGTAAATATCTAGCAACTAAAATCATGAAGCCTCCCAATGAAAGCAACACACATTATAGATGGAAATATTTTTTTAGTAAAGAGAATGGGCTATGCCAACTACATAGAATAAGAATGTTTTTGCCAATGCTCTGGCCATATGATCAATTCTTACCTACAAAACAGTTTCAAGCATTTCATATAATATTATTAGTTTCCATTATTACAGGAAAACTCTGAAGAGCCCATTCCACAGTAATCTAGATGAAGCAACATGAACATATCATTGATGGTGACAACTTTATCATGTTGTACAAGTGCAGAAATACAAATATGCCAAGGGCTACTTGCAAAAAGCATTTGTAGGTAGGGATTGAGCTCTGTCTTCTACAGCTGTAGAGAGCAGCTGAGGTGACTGCTAAGGGCCAACAAAAGGAAAGTATTCTAGTCGAAGTACCCTGCAGGTTGACTTTCTAAACAGCTTGCCTTGTGCAGTCAAAGTTTTCACTAACTGGCATGCTACAAAATATACAGGGCTCATACAACAATGTGATCTTATTGTAGCTTCCAGAAGCACAATTTGCTCATGGATTTCCATGATGCAACTGTAGAGAGCAGCTGAGGGACTGCTAAGGACCTACAAAAGGAAATTATTCTAGTGAAAGCACCCTGCAGGTTGACTTTCTAAACAGCTTGCCTTGTGTAGTTATAGTTTTCACTAACTGGCATGCTGCAAAATATACAAGGCTCATACAACAATGTGATATTATTGTAGCTTCCTGAAGCACAATTTGCACATGGATTGCCATGATGCAACTGTAGAGAGTAGCTGAGGGATTGCTAAGGACCTACAAAAGGAAATTATTCTAGTCAAATTATCCTGCAGGTTAACTTTATAAACAACTTTCCTTGTGCAGTAACAGTTTCCACTAACTGGCATGCTACAAAATATATAGGGTTCATACAACAACAAGTGCCCTCTCATGCAAGCTCCAAGAGATGGGAAGTTAAGTCTCCACCAACACCCATTACTCCAGAGTCCATACTACTCTCTCATCGACATGTGAGCTTATGTTCAATACAATGGTTGAATTGGAAAATGTATGTGGGTTTATTTTTATGTCAATTCTGGAAGGACTCAATGCCATTGATTTCACCCCTATTCTCGACCTGCACAACATTCTAACACTAGTAGCAAGCAAGGGTATTCTGCTCTAAGAATAATGTCGTGGAATTTTGTTAAATCCCAAGGCAACTCTTTGCAGTGCTAAGGTGAGGGGTAACCCAGTCTGGAACTTGTCTTTCTCTTCAGTAAAAATGGGCCACTATCATTGTAGGCATAAATGATGCAACTTGTATGAATTTTGAGAGGTTCAACAAGGGGTTAAGTGTTGTGAGCTTGAGGTTGTTCAAACCCAATGATGTGTGATGAATTTCACCATTTACTGCAATCAATAGCAAGAGGATTGTGAAAGTACATTAGAAGCCAAAAATAGGGCAAAGGTCCATGTGCAATGGAAAATACACCCTGACTACAGAACCTTAAGGAAATGAAGGAGATCACCAACTTCATGCAGATTGAAGCTAGAGTTTCAGATTGGTTCTCTAAAATCCCTAGTTAGTAGAATCTCGAGTCACCTCTACCTCCCATAGGAGATGGTTTCATCTCCTACTCCGTCAACTTCTAAATTGTTGAGGACTCCTCATTTTGCAACTTTCCCATGGCCAGGGATGAGGATTTGTGCATCTAACACTCCAAAACCAAAAGTGGAGGATCCTACAAGTGAAATCAACCCTGTGGAACAATTTGACATGTAAATGCACTCAACAAAAGCAACAATGGGGACTCAAGTGGGACTAAAACCTTAGAGCATTTCTAATCTGTTTTGTATATCTATAGTATTTTGTCATTGTTTTAGTTTGCAAGGAAATATTCCTTCGAAGCCGACAGAGAATAGAATAGGGTGGGCAAGAATAGGGAATTTTGGATACAAGACTGTCTCAGGCTGCAGAAAAACACTAATATATATGTGTGTGTATTATACCATTGTTCAGTTTGGCTGCAGCTTTTTCTAGTTCAAAAGGACTGGATGAAGACAACGAGTATGCAAACTCTTCTTCCAATTTTTTAAAAGGCAGTTCATCTCTAAACTTAAATGCTTTACCCATCGTTTAGTACATTGTTGAACCTTTGCATATACTATAATGAAACAGAAGGTTTAACTTTCCTCTATATCAGGCTGAATATATCAAGCTATCAACATGTCTTTGGACAAATGTATTACAAATCAAGAATCTCCTGCACTTAAATGTATGACTGGGGCATTTTTGTATTTTCATGTATTGTTAATGTAAATATCATTGTTCATGTTAAAAAGATAAAAGACATAAATTTGCAAATCAAAAGCAGAGCACTTGAATCTCTTGAATAAAATTTTAATTGGACAGGTAGTAACTTACGCTTGCACAAAGCTCCAATTGGCAATGCCTCCGGTTGAAATATTTGACATGGGAGACCCTAAAACCAAGTGAAATTTCACCATATGTAAGCTAAGAAAAGGTCAAATCACTGTAATCGTAAAACTTATAGACAATTCCCTTAGGAATGAGAAATATAAATGAATGTCCAGCATTTTTGGCTGCATTTTTCATACCATGCCCATAAAGATGTATACAAGAATATTTTCAGTCAACTACAAAAGGGCATCTCCAATCAAACAATAATGAATTTCCATTAGCCTCTGCTGGAGTATCTTCAGTATCTAATCTTTTGAATAGGCACGAAATGTCATAACCAGAGGTTTACCTGCCAAAAAGAAATTTTTGATCTAAGGATGGTATGAAATCTATCTACTATAAACAAATAAAAGCCAACACCCCAGAATTCAAATGGAAAAGCCTTCAATTAATTTAGGCAATAAAAGTGTCTTGTTTATCATACGGCTAGACCAATCAAGAGGCATGAGATCCTTGACACTCACATAACCTCACAAGGTACAACTGACGAGATTCATCACCAATGACCAAACTAATCAACTCTATCATCAAATAGTTCATGACCAAAAATTCCAATATCAACCATGAAAGGAAACCCAGGTCAGTGAAAGAAAGCACTGCTGTGGACCACACCAAGGTTAAATCCTCAAAATAAGTGGCCAATGCACCACCTGCAAAGGGACCATTGATCTACCCTAAGGACCATTTAGTTGAACCAGGTGATTGTACAATGTATGCAGCATCCCACCTCTAAATAGGTGGAAGAGACTTGACACTGCAGTATTAAGGGAGCATCTTAAAAAAAGTCAATATCAAAACTAACCAACTACTAGAATTAAAGAAACTACATATTTTCATTCTCTTTGTATAAATTCAACATTGACACATGCCTATTGCACATTTTTTATCATTTGCTATACCAAGTCTAGTAATTTCCAACTCCTATGATCCCACCCTTAATCGAAACAGTAGGGTATGTTTTTGAAAGTGTCCAATTGCCAAAACGTTCTGGGGATAGTTTCAAGCAGAATACAGTACTTGTTCACAACTACCTAGCTTGGAGATGACCCCTTCTAGGCAACACTTGGATGACCCAGGATTTTCGCAAAGAGCTCCAACATATGATGTGAATGTCTGCTAGTGCTTTGTTTTGGAAGAGGAAATACATAATAACTCTTCAAAGAAACAAGTCCTGCATACAATTGAGGGATTTCAGAGCATTTTAAACTGAACTGGCACTCCGTGTCAATGCAAAAATTGATGCGCTTCAAAAGGATGTATAGTCCTTACCCCTTAGGGCATAGGGTTATTCATGTAATTCTAATGTCTCTCAATTGTAACTCTAATGTCTCTGGTGTAATTCTGGTGTCATTTTGAGTAATATAAGGTGCATTTTCAAAATAATAAAAAGGGATGTTTGATATCAAAATTAGATATCTTGACATCCTACAACTGATAAAAATGAAATAAAATAAAATTATATAAAATAAGAAAATAAGAAAAAATTACTCTTACCATGGCTTACAACCAAAATCCATTAACTACATATATATCCAAGATTCAAAGTCACATTAATGCAATATGTCGGCCCATATCCATTTATGGTTTCTGAAGATGATAGACCTTGTTGGCCCTAGCACCATTTAAAAGATGACAGATTTGCAGCTTCTCTAATTGATTGTTCAACACTTGAAACTATCATAGTAAAATAGATTAGCAGGAGGGTCATACCATCAGTTCTGATTTCAAACCAAAATGTTAAATCGTGTAAAACACTGGAATTTTATATTTTGAGATGATGAAATTCAAGGTGCACATCCATGCATATTACAGTCTGACATTCTAACAATTTGGTGCCCACGATCTAGTGTGGAATAACCAAGGCTTTTAGGCTAACAGAAACAAAGTTCCAAACCCATCATAAACAATTTTTATTTCAGAATAGAAATTAATGCCACCTTAGGAAAAATAAAGATATTTCGTCTAACCATACCAAACAACCTGGCTAGAAGTGTATAAATGCCACAATCACTATCAGATAAACGCATCTTCTAATGGGTTACAATTACGACAAGGTGATTCTCGTTTCAAGCATGATTATAAAACTTAAAGGAGAGGAGTATTTTCATTTTTCAGAAAAAACAAGTCAGTAAAGTACTCCACATTCCACATCGCTTTTACTGTGTGGATGCAGAGGCACTTGCCAACAACCCTCACTACCCCACCTTCTATCTCCATATGTCTCCCATGCAAATATTTCAATATACAAATGGTTATGGTTTAAAATGACATGTGATTTTCATTAAATATTCTATGATAGCAGCTAAACAAAAACAGAATATTTAAGGCAAATGTCAGCACATAACATGACATCTATTATTTTTATATTCAAGTGTTTTTCATAATCCTTTGAGAATTGTAAAGAATTTATCTAGGTACTTGATTTTTGCATTTAGAAGTAGAAATTGGAAAAAATGTGTGCATATTACACTGATCATAAAATGATGCAAAGGGCAATAGTTCATACAATTTAAGGACTGTAATTTGGGAAGAAACCGATCAGTGAATTCTATTGCATTTGAAATGCTTGCACAAACAGATCCACCAGGGAGTTTCTCTTACAAACCATTCAATAAAAATATAATTCATGATGTCCGTGAGTAGTAAACAAGAAAAAGATGTCTAGCTTATCCACTACTCTTCAGCTTACCTATCAGCATAGAGTGTGAATTTGGGAATTTTGGAAGCCTAAAGAGATCATAAAGCATAGCTTGATCTTTTGAAATCAAATAATCCATCTCATCGATAATCAGAAACCTTTTCAAAAGATAGCAGAGTAGAATTAGAACACCAATGAAGTTGACTTGTTTGCATGCACTAAGAGATCACGATGAAGTTGACTTGTTTACATACTATAAGCAAATTTACCAAAAACAGAAATACATCAATGAGGACTTATAAAGTGTTTGGCTTTAACATTGCATATTTGATTGTCGAAGGCTTAATAGAAATACTTATCTTGCACATCAAAATTTAACAAGAAAACACATAGGGAGGAGTTAATTTACAAAAAAATGCTACTAATATATAATTCTTACATCATCTTTTTGGCAGATGACTATTTCTTCTCACACAGAAAGCTTTTCAACTCCTGAAATGGAGAGCTATTTACCGAGCATTTTTTATTTCCTTGGCATTGCTCCAATATCTGTTATAGAAGCAGAATATCAATTAATATAGCATATCAATCCTACATTTTCTCATCAGTGTAATTCAACTATCCTTCATTGTGTATTTCTTAAGTCTATTATGAATGTAAAATGCTAAAGTTGGGGCTGTCATTCATTGGAGCAATCCCCTGATTTTGTCTTGTACTTACCCTGCTGAATATGTCTGAAGTGTTTGTCAAAGAAGTGTAGTTAACACCTCAGATGTTATGTACTCTCACAGATAGTACTTTGCATAATCTTTTCAGATGATGAGCTATGATTTCACAAATAGGTTTCTTGTCCATACGCGATGTGATGATTTCTTGACTAGTCATGAAAGTAATGAACTTTAGGTATGATCTAATAACACATCTTAACAATAATGATTTTTTTATTTTGTCTTGTGTACCATGGAGAGACATAATTGTCCTTAGACAAGTGTTATCATGACTTATGACAACTCGTACTACTGGTGATCTAGTTGAGTAGTGTACCACATATCCTAACCATACCTAACATTTTCAATTAGGCTAGAGGTAAAGAGAAAGAAGTTGGTTTATTAGTATCATTTCTCATCTTGATTGGGGGCATCAAGCTATGTTTCAATTACAGTAGTTGGTTTACTAGTTTTTCATTTCATTTCAGTTATTTTAGTTCTCATCTTAATGTTGAGGCGCCATGGAAGTTGGAGCACCCCTTCCCCCTCTCCCTGCCCCCAAACCCACATTTTTTTTCATATGAGCTTCTCATGACTAGTGTAATCTTGAGTTCCTTTGAGTCTCGACCTATCTGGTCTTCAGTGCACATTAATATATATAACAAAATAGACCAGTGGGTTGACTTAAGTTGCTGAGTGATTTTACAAAAAGGACGCCTTGGGGTCAAGTTCACGGGCTGGTTGCCTCTATGAATATTGTGGGCCCTTACTCAATGTCCTTGCCAGATTAGGTTGCCAAAATCGCAACCTGCTATATATATATATATATATATAGAGAGAGAGAGAGAGAGACACCAGTGGGTTGACTTAAGTTGCTGAGTGCTTTTACAAAAAGGACATCTAGGGGTCAAATCCATGGGCTGGCTACCTCTCTGAATATTGTTGGCCTTTACTCAATGTCCCTGCCATCTTAGGTTGCCAAAATAGCAACCCGCTGGTTTTCCCTAGGAACCATCCTTGACATGAAGGGAGTGCCCAGTGGTCCTTTTAAAGACTTAGTCAGATTTAGGGTAAAGAACACAGATCCTAGACCAGTGGGTTGATTTAAGTCATCGAGTGCTTTTAAAAAAAGGACATCTCGCAGTCAAGTCCACAGGCTGGCTGCTTCTGATAATTGTGGCCCTTTACTCAATGTCCATGCCAGCTTAGGTTGCCAAAATAGCAACTTGCTGGTTTACCCTAGGAACCATCCTCGAAATGAAGGGAAGTGCCCAGTGATTTTTTTAAAGACTTAGCCAGATTTAGGGTAAATAAACCCACAAATCACCCCCCATCCTCCTGCCCCACCCGTCCCCCCAATGGCCTAAGTTCTATTTCCTATATTTTGTATTATGCATTGAAAAAATGTGGTTGAGAACTGATATCTGAAATTCGGTATTATAGCATGAATTTTACATTTTTAAAACTGAAATATGTGATCAGAGTCATGTTTATGGTTAATGATTTGTTTTTTGGTTATACAGTCCAAGAATTACAGAACTTTCCACAAATGCATTGTAACTATTTCTACCACCCATGAGGCTCTTACTCATTGCAGCATTACAGATTTAAGAAACAAATGCACCTTTACTTGCAACTAGTTTTGTGTTTCCAAGTTACTATACAGCAGCTAAAGCCAACATTCACCATGAAAGAACACTATTATTTGTGCTTACAATACCTGATGAAATTAAAGTTTAAACCATTACTCCAACTTATAACAAACATCTCTGATCTAAATTTTCATACCATCTCTTCCAATAACGAGTTTGAACTTGAAGCTTGTTCATAAAATGGGCTGTGGTTGTGAGGTAAAGTTAAAGCATTACTTGGAGTTAAAACTCACAGTTCTTATAAGAGGCCTCTCCTGGAATTTTTTATGACATTCACAATTTTAGTTTTGTTTAAGTACAGCAGCAACAACTTCAGTTCCATGACATTCATACACAATGTTTACCCTAACACCACAGCAACTGTACTAACATATAAAGCTTCATTCATCGTACATCAAAACTTACTATCTAATTCCTGTTTCTTAGCAGCGCATGTAAAGAGCAGGAAAGATACAAGAATTAACTCCTAGAAACTTATAATATATATTAACCTGAGGTGAAGCTCCAAAAGGAAGATGTTGACCCCCAACACTGAACCAAAGTTCATCAGCCAACTGGAAAAAACAAGTTATCACAGCAATTAAAAAATTATCATGAAATTTATAGCATGTAACAAGAAAAAGCTTGCATGATATTTCTCATTAGACCCAGAATGTTTGGACCAATAGAGATTGATGCTCAGAAAAGGTGCCCAAGAGCAAAGAAAGACACATGATCACTCAGCCTGCCTACAGCTGCAACGTATCACAAAGCATATAAATAATATGTAACCAACAATGTAATCCAGAGCATATCAACAATATCAATGCTATTTGAAATAAACTAACCTTTGCATGTACTTCCTCCATATACAAACTTCCCACTGGCAATGGAGGAAGGACGGCTTTATTCAATGAAGCTCCAACGCCAACACTACCACTGGATTTATCATATATACAAATACGGGAAGTGACTGGTGTTGTCCTGTCAGGAAACTCTAAAGGTAACTCCGCTGCTTAAAAGCAGAAGAGGAAATTAGATGTATTTTCAACTGCACATTTTCAAATCTAAAACACTGATGTTCTATTAAACTAGCAGTGGTATACAATGGTAATAAATGAATTCAACATCTCACCTTGACGGTCCACACAATACTCATACTGAGGCGGGATTGGAAATGCAAATGACAAGCCCTGATAGCAAAGCATAATCTCATCTTTAATGTTTATTTCCACCAATCTCAAAACTAAAGAAATCAGTTAACTAAAGCATATCAGACTGTGTCACTACTTACTGGATAGAAAAGTGTATAGATCCTCCTATCTGCATCATAAGTCCCAGGATAAGTTGGTCCACATGCATCATATACAGCTGCAAATGTAGTAGTATTGGGGCCACTGCAAACAAGGAAGTATATTTAATGAAAATTAGTAAATAAAAAAGCCCGTTAGATAGATTGACTGAGAAATAAATTGCATACAGAAGAGTAAGGACAAAGGTTCATACCCAATTAAAGAATTTGCATAGTAACTGCATAGTAAGAATTATTCACAGGAACCGCATCTTTTAACAGTCCTCTCTGTCTTCCAATAAGAGGGGCACCCAATTCAACTCTTGTTTTCACGGCATTTTGAATTGTCTCGCCCCTTTTCACCAGGTACTGTGGAACCAGTTGTCGTCAATGCGTGCAACTCACCAGATCCACCACATCTGAGCCCAGGCATCCAACCACTCAGCCACTCATGCGCAATGAAAAAAATAGGGCGAAACACTCTAAACCCTCCCTCCGACCTGTAAATCCAGGTGAAATCTGCTCCAACAAAGAAAATCGGGGGCGAATATCATTTTTTTCATTTTTATGCGTTTTTTATGGGTCGGCTAATATTTAATAATTAATTATTTTTAAAATAATTATTGGACTAATTTTATTAAACTATAAAAAAATGGGTTTTATATAAAAAATTCGCCCTATTAAAATTTTAAATCCCTTAAAATTCGCCTTTGGGCTAAAATTCGCCCCTAAAATTTTCCCTGATCGAAGTAAATCAAGGAAAGGCAGATCCAAGTCTAGATCGGGGATAGTGTGCTAGAAATGCGGAAAGAAAGGACACCTAAAGAAAGACTGTAGATCTCGGAAGGGAAAAGAAGGAGACACACATCAAGAAAACAATCATGAAGCAAATGTGACAGGTGATGTGTTACAAGATGCTTTGATTCTTTCTTTTGAAAATGTTACTGATTCTTGGGTTGTAGATTCAGGGGCTTCATTCCATGCCACACCTGATAATAAATATTTTCATGACTATGTTCAAGGAGATTTTGGACAAGTCCGTTTGGGTGATGATAAACCCTGTAAAATTGTTGGAATGGGTAAAGTTCTTGTAAAACAAAAGAATGGAAACCAATGGCTATTAAAGGAGGTAAGGCATGTTCCAAATCTGAAGAAAAATATGATTTCAACAGGGCAGTTAGGCGGTGAATGTCGTGTGACAACTTTCACAGATAAAACTTGGAAGGTCACCAAAGGAGCCCTGGTAATAGCAAAGGCGAAAAGGTTGGTACATTGTATTTATGCAATGGTATTTCTAACTCTGTTAATGCTTTAACTTCCAAAGGAGCAGATGCAGCATTATGGCATCATAGGCTCGGACACATGAGTGAGAAGGGAATGAAGATTCTTCACTCAAGAAATTTGTTGCGAGGTTTGAAGAATGTTGATTTGGATTTCTGTGAGAATTGCATTTATGGAAAACAAAAGAGAGTCAGATTTCTCAGAGTTGGGAAAGAAAAGAAGAGCGAAAAATTGGAGCTTGTGCATACGGATGTATGGGGACCTGCTCAGGTATCATCTCTCGGTGGCTCTCGTTATTATGTTACTTTTATTGATGATGCAACTAGAAAAACATGGATTTATTGTATTCATAATAAATCTGATGTATTTGATACTTTCAAGAAATGGAAAGCTTTGGTTGAGATTAAGACAGGAAGGAAGTTGAAGTGTCTCAGATCAGACAATGGAGGTGAATATTGCAGCAAAGAGTTTGATAGGTACTGTTCAGAGCATGGAATTCTTAGAGAGAAGACAGTTCCAAGAACACCACAAGAAAATGGTGTGTCAGAAAGGATGAACAGAACAATCATGGAGTGTGCAAGGTGCATGAGATTGCATGCGGGATTTCCCTTACAATTTTGGGCAGATGCTGTAGATACTGTTGTTTATCTAATAAACAGAGGGCCTTCAAGTTCCTTGGATGGTGGTATTCCAGAGGAAGCATGGACAGGTAAAAAGGTAAACTACTCTTTTTAAAGCCTTTTGGTTGTGAGGCCTTTGTCCATATTAATAAAGAAAATAGAACAAAGCTTGAGGCAAAATCAAAGAAATGTACCTTTATTGGATATGGTGCTAATGATTTTGGTTATCGCTTATATGATTATGAAAATCACAAAATCATTAGGATCAAAGATGTAATATTCAATGAAAAGGTCTTGTATAAGAATCAGCTGCAGGAAAAGAAACAGGAAAAAGAAAGCAAGGAATACACGGTTCTTGATGAGATAACTGAAAAAGTAAAGGTGCCTGAAAATAATAATAATCAACAACCACAGCAACAGCAACTACCACAACAGCAACAGGCACCTCAAACACTTGAAAGTGGTGTTAGAAGATCTACCAGGATAAGTAGACCCCCTGAACGATACTCTCCTTCATTATATTATTTATTGCTGACCGATTCTAGTGAACCTGAATGTTATGAAGAAGCAATGCAGGTTGAAAGCAGGAAGAAGTGGGAGCTAGCCATGGAAGAAGAGATGGACTCCTTGATGCATAACCAGACTTGGGACTTAGTCAGGTTGCCTGCAGGAAAAACTACATTGCAGAATAAATGGGTTTACAGGCCGAAGGAAGAAGATGGAGGAAAACAGAGGTACAAAGCTAGAATTGTGGTGAAGGGGTTTGCACAGAAGAAAGGTATTGATTTTGATGAAATATTTTCTTCTGTTGTTAAGATGAATTCAATCAGAACTATCTTAAGTATTGTAGCAGTGGAAGATTTACAACTTGAACAGTTAGATGTAAAGACAGCATTTCTCCATGGAGATTTGGAGGAAGAGATATACATGAAGCAACCAGAAGGATATGAGGTAAAAGGGAAAGAAAAATTGGTGTGCAGGTTAAAGAAGATCTTGTATGGCTTAAAACAGGCTCCAAGGCAATGGTATCTAAAATTTGACAAGTTTATGTCTGAACAAGGTTATACTAGATGTCACTCTGATCATTGTGTTTATCTAAAAAGGAAAATTGATGGCAGCTATATTATATTGTTATTGTATGTAGATGACATGCTTGTTGTAGGATCTAACACGCAGGAAATAAATGTGCTCAAAAGAAAATTGGCAAATTCATTTGCAATGAAGGATTTGGGAGCTGCAAAACAAATCCTTGGTATGAGGATAACTAGAGATAGGAAAAATCACAAATTAACACTGTCTCAGTATGAGTACATAGAAAAGGTGTTGAAAAGATTTAATATGCACAATGCAAAACCAGTTAGTACACCTTTTGCTAGCCATTTCAAACTTAGTAAGGAGATGTGCCCAAAGACCCAAGAAGACATGGATTATATGTCTAAAGTTCCATATGCATCAGCGGTTGGAAGCTTAATGTATGCAATGGTCTGCACAAGGCCTGATATTGCACATGCAGTGGGAGTTGTAAGCAGGTACATGAACAATCCAGGAAAAGAACATTGGATGGAAGTAAAATGGATTCTCAGATATTTGAGAGGTACCACAAATCAAGCATTATGCTTTGGTGGTTCAAACATTGCTCTACAGGGATATGTTGATGCGGATATGGCAGGTGACAGAGATAACAGGAGGAGCACTACAGGATATGTATTTACTGTAGGTGGAACAACTGTCAGTTGGGTTTCAAAAATCCAAAGTGTTGTTGCACTTTCAACAACAGAAGCCGAGTATGTTGCTGCTACAGAGGCTAGTAAAGAAATGATTTGGTTACAAAGTTTTATGGATGAATTGGGTAAGAAGCATGATATGGGCACACTATACAGTGATAGCCAAAGTGCTATTCATCTTTCAAAGAACTCAGCATTTCATTCCAGGACTAAACACATACATCTCAAGTACCATTTCATACGGTCAGTATTGGAAGATGGAGAGTTGAAGCTGGAAAAGATACACACTAGCCAGAATCCTGCGGATATGCTAACAAAAGTTGTAACCAGGGAGAAACTGAGAATGTGCTCAGTTTCAATTGGTCTTCAAGGATGATGATGAAGATGAGGAATAGCCAGGTCCAAAGAGGAGTCATTGTCCAGCAAATGAAGCAGCGGTGGAGTTGCTACAATCAGTCTCCAAGTGGGAGAGTGTTGGGTGTGGAGCCTGATTATCTTGTTTACTTTGTATCACAGCATTGGACCAGCCTTAAAAGTAGCGGCGCCACCGTAATTAATCGACTGATAAGTCCCGAGAGATATTGACACCTTCCGGGCCCCCTGGCGGGGGCCTTTGGTGGCGCCCGGGGCTAAAAACATATGTAAAATTGCCTTGTAAAAGTATAGTAATTTCTAGTCAATCTGGGCCGTTCATAGGCAAATGATCTGACGGTAGAAGTTATGTTTAGATTAGGGTTTCTTGCCCTAGAAGGAAACCCCTCGTTTTTATGAGGGTATTGTATTGCGGCTGTGTATTGTATGTGCATTCTCGGAGCGAGAAACGGAGAGGGAGACTATGAGAGAACAAAGGATATTTTCATTGCTCTGTAATATATAATTTTATAACATCCATTTAGCACAAATCAAGTATTTTTGGAAATTATACTTATCAAGCTTTCCAACGAGCCATCACAGGGCCAAATCTAATGCCAGGAAGGGGTCCAAAACTCAGCTGTAACAGACCCTATTATTTTTTGTAATAGCGCTACGCACAGAGATAGCGTTTTTCCAAAAGTCAACAGAAGACATTGATTAATGACAAATCATTTTTTTAATGTTTTTTTTGGACAAATCACTCCTGATTTGATTTTGGAGTTATGTTTTTATGTTTTTCATTTATTATCTTATCTTTTATGTTTCTTGGGCCTTGCATGGTCATTAAGCATATTTATGACATTTATGACTAAATTAGGGTTTCCACCTTCTGATTTGCTCCATAAATAGAGCATGAGGCTCTTATGTATTAGTTGGATTTTGATGACTTATGCTAAAGAAAATACGTAGTCTCTTGTAGTTTTCGATAACAATTTGATGTCTTGGAGCTCACGCATGCCCTGGTTTTCTTGTTGATGGATAGAGATTATTTGCAGGATCCATAAGCTTGGTTGATGGTGAAGTGTTTCTTATGTTTATGTTTTCTAGTTTTCCATTATGTTTTCCATCTTGCTATGTTGCAGTAGGACAAAAAATTTAGATTAAGAAATTTTTCCTAATAGCACCTTAATTTTGTTTGTCCTTCACTGCTTTAATGTTTTCTTCTATTGAGATATGTTAGGGAATCCATCTCTTTCTCTCTAAGAAGTTCTTAGCTTTTCCATTTATTGAATGGTTTAGATCAGTTAGTGTCAATTATGATTTTTGCTAGCCCTGCACATTGTGGCCACTGAAATACTCTGTCCTTGGAATCTCCTCTTTAAAGCAGCTTTGCCTAGGTTTGTCAAAGAAGTCTGTTTGAATCATGCTCTTTGCCTTCACAGCTGTAACTTTATATGTTCAGAGTTTTCTCTTCTTCTA
Source organism: Pinus albicaulis (assembly GCA_034641835.2). Classification (NCBI taxonomy): domain Eukaryota; kingdom Viridiplantae; phylum Streptophyta; class Pinopsida; order Pinales; family Pinaceae; genus Pinus; species Pinus albicaulis. The sequence goes on from CM076580.1 coordinate 604,671,139, forward strand.
TGGTTATAACAACTTGTGCATCTTAAATTTCTTTCTACTCTTGATAATGAAATCTATGAAAGTTAAATAAGTTTCTTGCCTTTCTATAATTTCATTTGAATGTTTGTCTTGGATAATCATCCATGTTTAGTTTGAAATCAAAAGGATTAGATTTCACTTATGCCTTTGATTCTCTCTCCCTGCTTATGATTCTCTAACTCCCTTAGCCTAAAAAATTATGAAGGATTGAGTTCTTCCCTTCACTATATTTTATTCTCAAGTTTAATGTTCATCTCATCATCCACCACAACCTCAAATACCTACCAACCAAGTCAAAATTTCCCTGCAAATTCTCTTGAAACCATTGATGAACTCATTATGACCTTGTTAGACTCCATTGCCCAATTACTTAACAATCTTCCATGTTTTCTATCTAAATCCATCTGAGCATCATACCCAACCAAAAACAATCAAAATACCCTACACTTAACATCTAGCCCTAAATCAACCTTAATTAGAAAACAAGTTCACATCTTTACACCTATTAGAGAGATCCCTCTCCAAATCCAGGAAGGCTAGGTCCTTGGATTCCAAAGCTTGGTTTGATGTTACTCTGTCCATTTGTATCTCAATCAATCTAGCAAATTACGGGGAGCTAACATATATGTTGATCTTGGGCTATAATACTGTTGCCCTCAAATGGCAAGATGAAGACTAGAACTCCAATGATCTCTTCTCCAACGTGATGAAACATGCTGTCCCAAATCATCTCATATGTGATGAGTTAGAAGTCACCATCATATGGCATCCAGTCAATCATATGGCTCACCTCAAATGGAAAAAAATGTTTTTATGTAGTGGCCATATACTCTCTCATGCTCCCATTAGAACATGTATTGCAAAATAATGTGGGAGATCTCTCCCCCAAGGGACACATCCAACCAATATGCCATTCCCCCAATCATGCTCCCAACAAGTATAAAAAAAATAGCAACATAAGGAACCATAATGAGAACCATTCTTGCTGTCATGTGTAGCCAGGAAGAAGGACAATGGCCCCTCAATTGTAACCAACGCAGTTTGACCCTCAACTGAAAAATACTATGATAAAAATTGTGGCTTCTCAACCACTTGTTTGCTGTCCCACTCTCCTCATATGTATGGAGAAAGTGAATGATGTATGGTGCAAGGTGAGCATGTCCTCCAAAACACATTTCCTCCCCAAGTCCTCCTAGGGAGTGGTCACCAATATTGCTCATGGCCTCAATTATACCATGGGGTCTAAAAAAATAATGTGTCTCCTTGGAGCAACATCTTGTACATGTATGGTTAAGGGATGCATATATACATTATACAAATCATTATGCAAATAAAAAATACCCTTACCATAATTCTTGTTCATGCAAATGGAGTGACCCAAAGATGAGCCTCCCCTCAACCTCAAAGAGAGAAGAGGTGGCTCTGCTAACTCCTCCAAAGAGTTATGTATCTCCTCAATCTGCACATGATCCATGCATCTCCTCATATGCTGATCTGTCAATAGCATGCAAGTAAAATGATCCTTGGAATACTCTACCAACAACCGGGAGTTCCAACATGGATCCATCCTCCATAGTGATAGTGTTGATGATTCCCCATGAATTACATCTGTCATATGGTTATCTCTACCTTTGACATCTCCCATGACAAAGATGCAAGTTGGAAGGCTGCTATCCTTCCCCTGCTGCTTCTGCCACAACGCAGAATCTTAAATGAGTGTGGGTAAAGATGATGTTGAGAGAATGCTTCTCTCCTCCTTGAGCCTACCCAAGACTCTCAGCGCTATAAGAATACCTCCCAAGGTCTCCACTCCTCTGAAATCATTTAATGGTGCCTCAAAATGTGAGGCATATCTCATCCTCTGCTGGTCTGGTGGTCTCCTTGGTGAAATGTCTCTATGCAATGAGACATCATCATCAAGAGTAGACTACATACATGAATGGAAAAAATTGTCCCTACTTTCACTGCGCAATCCAGTCTCCCTCTTAGGTGTATCAAACTCATGAAATATACAGGGATGTGTGCTCCTCACCACATCATGATGGTCATCCTCCCTATATTCTCCTTGGGTCTCCATGGTTCCACACCTCCTCATCAATGGCACATGTAGAACATGAGTTGTGCCTTTATCTCCACATATGAGATCCTGTGGAATTTCCTACAATGATACAAGGGTCCCTATAGTGGGAGCAAGAGCTCCTCCTTCCTCTACATGAGGTGCTATATCAACTCTAGATCTAACAGTGTTGTTGCCCTTAGCTTCCTCATCATGAATGGGAAACCCTCCAATAATGCTGCTGCAAATATGGAATTTCTCCCAAGGTGGAAGTAATTCCTGATCTTAAAAGGCCAAGGAGTATCCCCTTTTCACCATGATGGTGCCATCTCCTACTCCTACAACATCATACAAGAAATGAGAGCAAATATTCCCTTTCTCTTCGAAGAACAACCCAAGCAACAAAAGTTCTTGCTGCTTCCTCATGCTCTCATCATACAAGGCATGCGATGAAGAAATAGTGAAGGATATGAATGTTGCATCATCACTATGCATCCATACTCTTTGTTTCTCCATGATGCCAGCATCCTGTCACATCTTCTCCATCCTCATACCCTTGGAAAGCATGTATGCCAAGTGATGGCCAAACTCCTTCAAGAGTAACCAGCACAGCTAAGCCTCCTACTTCCCGGTATCATAAATCTGCAAGTATCTTACCAGCTTCTTGTTGACCATGCACATCCACTCAACCAATTGTGGATGCCTCCTTTCACTCTTTATCTTTTTACTCCTCCCATGAGGGCTACCATCATCCCAAATCAGATTCCTTCATTTCATGGGATCTTGAAATGCAATCTTCCCGAGGATAAATTTGACCCTATAAGGATCCAAATAGCTGGTAGGCAAAAACCTCCCATCATGATGTGCATGGCTCAAGAAATGTCCAACACAGTCATGAGAGATGTTATCCATCCGAAGATGTCCTCCATCTTCTATCTGCTCCTGTGAGAAGGGAAGAACCTCCTCAAACTGTTGAAGAATATTGCACTCCATGATGTGCGAGAGTGCACCTCCATTGAAATCTCTCCTTGAGATCTCCTCCTCATGCACGGTCCTCCAAAACCAAAGAGGCCTTGGATATGCTGCCAGTAGAAGTCTCTCTTTGAGCTGTGGCATGCTTATTGAGAGAGTTTCATCTAGAGAGGAGAAAAATTTTCTTATCTCCAGATGTCTACTCCTTCTCACTGCTTCCTTCATGGCTCCTTGAATGAAGCTGTCCTTTGAGTGCTCTCATGAGGAATGGCTCCTCATTTCTCCATCATTGCTCTTATGCAGCGTAGTGCTATTCTGCTGCTCTAGGTCAACTGCATGCAATGATGTAGACCCATCCAAAGTGTTTTCTAAAATTACAAGAGACGGATTTTAACCATACCTTGGTGAAATGTGGAAGCTCCTTGCAGGGCTGCAAGAGTTTCCTCCTCATAAGTGTTGCCCTCCCAAACTGTTGAAGATGAAGGCTGCTCATCCATGGTCTCAATAGCACTGGTACATGCCTCATTGGCTGGTAGTGAGGGATCCACCCTCCTTTTGTCAAATCTTCTAATCATTATTTGGGAAAACTCAACAAGAGTTTAAACCCTTGCATGGCTTAGATGATTGATCCACCAAATATTTTCTTCACCTTCAAGGTGCAGCGTTGCAACTTCTACAACCTCTCTTTCTACTGTAGGATGTAGCAGGAATAAAGCCTCTAGATTTTTCACCCAAACCTCTATTGCACATGTGAGTGATCCATCAAATGTGGATAATAGAAATATATTGTCTCTCATCATCCCATAGCTATGGGGTCTTCTCTCTTCTTTCTACTGAATAAATTGTGGTAAAGCTAGAGTCTCTTTGAAGGCTCTAGGTTTAGCTCGGTATTCAACAAGGTACTAACTTATAATTTCAAATTCCAAGTGATCTTCATGCTTCAGGTCTTCTTCTTTGTGAAATTAGGAAGTGCATGGTCCTTCCTCTTCTCCTTCTTCAATATTCTTGACCTCCTCGGAGAGGTTCTCTCTGGATCTGAAAATTGATGAGAGCAAGCTCATATTCTTCATCATCTTGACCTTATTTGGCTGAGACTCATAGGATGAGCCAGAGATCATGCTTTGATACCACTGTAATATTCCAAAATTGGAACAGCTACACTATTGGGAATATCTCAAGATATTACCAATGTGGAGATCCAATAATACATAAACATGACTGGAAATAGCAGTGAATAACATCAAATTCAGAAAATGAAATAAGATCTCATAGCCATATTATTAATAATATTTCAGCATAAAGTGTAAAATATCTTGAGGAAATGATCACTCAAGCTTAGGCAAATACACCATCAAAGACACAAGTACAATAATCATGAAATACACTGCTACATATGATAAGCCAAGCTATGACTGTGCAGTCTATGAAGGAGAACTGCTGAAAAATAATGTCAATACATAGATACAACAATGAATAGCTAAAATAAATAAGGGGGAGCAAGATCTCAACCCCTGGAAACTACAATACAAAATCCTTAAAAGGATTGGCTAAAATATACACAAAATGGAAATTCTACAGAAATGCCGGAGTTGCTGGGTAGCAGCTGCAACTTAGAAACCGGAAATGGATGTAGATAGCAGATGATGCTGAAAATGATGGCTGAATATCATCCAAAGGATCTCTTAGGTGAAAGGCTGATCCAATCCCTGAATATGTCACCCTCCAAAACAGTGGAGCAAGTCCCCACTACAATTGCACTCATAAATAATGTAGTCTAGAGAAGTGACTGATCTATTGGTGAAGGGAAGTACTTGGCCTGATGCCAATGATCTACAATATGCTCTGGAATCTCCCTCACTAACCTCCCATAGGAGTATAAGATCCCTCCTCAGAGATATGAGCCAAGGAAATGATGTTGTGGAGTCCCCACTGCAACACCCCGCAACACAAAGTTATCCAGCTTCAGGAATAATGCTCTGACTAAAGGAGGTGGCTTTGGCCTTGAGCCAAGATATGTGGAGAATGAAGAAAAATCCCTCAAGAGGCCTCTCATTAAGGAGAAGGAATCCTAAATAGGAATTCCCTGACAACTTTGCTAAACAACAAAAGAATGCACAATGTCTGAATAGACAATGAAATCAATAATTCAATTCATGAATGATAATGGCTGCCTTGCCCTCCTTTTAAACAAGTGAAAGCCCTCTCTCCATGGGTCCCACTCATTAGGGTTTGCTCCACCAAATATACTCTTCCTCATTCACATTGCGCTATCTTCTAAAGTGATCCACTCCTCCTATGGCAACGTTGTTGACTTGGTCAAACCTGACCTTGTCTTCATGCAATTGTCCCCTTTCACACATAAGGGTGTGAAATCCAGTTCTTATGTCTATCCCTTTTCACATGTGAGGGATTTTATTAAGGTTTTCAATAAGCATGGGCATCCTTACCCATTTATTTAGCTGCTAGGTGATAAAAGAAAAATTTTAATATTCCATTTAGCTATGTGCTAAAATGGGAATATTACATTGAATAATTCCTCTTCTTGTGAAGGTTCATTCCAAATTTTTTCACATCAATCAAATTTGTTTCTCATTAGGCATTATCCATATTCCTTGTGCTCCTCATTTTTGGGGTCATCAAGGGGTTTCCTATTTGTTATACAAGGTTGTTTTGTGCTCACTCTTTGGTGGAATTTAAATTTGTCTTATAGTCCTAAGAATGGGTGGTATTGGTGAGGTTTATTACTGCTATTCTTTCTTCACCAATATCATTTTCCTTGGCCATGCTATCTGTTTATATGAAGGTATGATGCTCCACATATTTATGGAGGCCGGTGTTGGTAGAGGTGATTTTACAGCCCCTTGTTGTCTCTCATTCCATGTTGATATTACTTCTTATGTTAGAGGGTGAGATGCGTGCATTGATTGGTAAGGTAGATGCTAGTTTCAGAAAGGTGGTTTCCTCATTGATCCCCTTCCTTGTAGAGCCTCAAGCCTCTCACTTGCACACTTTTTGGGGAGAGGTAGGGGAATATTTCAAATCATAGATAGCTCTGACCAATCAGTAAACTAACCAATAATTTTCTCTAATGGTTCCCTCTCATGGAGTCACCCCAACGATCTAGCTAGGAGGGTAGAATTGTTTTCTCCTCTGCCCAAAGATTTTGACTGTGGAACAATTAATTTCTTACAATAATTTCATTATTCTAAGATGGGGCCATTCCTCTTGCCCTTTTTCCCCCATGTGGATTTCAATGCTGAAGAGGATGATTCTTGTGAAAAGTATGTCAAATTTCTTAGTTCAATCGATGCTTTATTATATATGTAATTATGCTTTTTTTATTCTTTTCTTCGAAAATGCTTTATTATATATGTAATTATCCTTTTTCCTTTTTCCAATGGTCCTTGCATATATTATATCTGTAATTATGATTTCTTCCCTAATTATATATGTAATTATGATTTATTATATACGTAATTACGTTTTAGTAGAAAATGCTACTATTATATATGTAACTTTTAAATTATTATATATGTAATTACACTCTCGAATAATTGAAAAAATAATTGATCAAAAGAGATTCTAATCCCCAAACCTTGTGCTAGAGGAGAAACCCTCATCCATATGAACTATTCTCGCGTTAAAAACCTATGGTAAATCGAGCAACTTGGTCTAAAGTTATGACTGTGTCGGTGGCGGGGAGAGAATAGGGCTCAAGAACCTATTAAAATACATTTGATTTTATGCCAAAAACAAAGGTGTAATTACATATATCATGAGATATATCCTTTTATATGATATTATTCTATGATTGAGTCACTTACAGACAGATAGGAAGGTACCCTACCCAAACATTCACCTTTATTTAAGGACCTTCTCAGAGCTAGTTTGTACACAGAAACACCTTCAAGAAATATCATAAACAATAGCCTTCAAACAAGCTATGCCACCCACTACCGCTATCACTCTTGCTACTCACATTGAACTACACCTATTGACCTTACTACACTTGATTCAATCAACACTTGCTTCATATGGTAGAACTGGCTTGTATGCATAGTGAATGTTGATTGTGTCTCTAATAGGATCAGCCTTAGATCTAGTTTTTGATGTAGTGGGTTAAGCATGTGATGAAGGAGATAAATATCGAGGACCAAAAGGCTGTAAAGCTAGTTCATATTTTCTAGTTACTCCGTCATTCCCTCCTTGCAAAGGCACGTAAAAGTTGGGTTTTATCAAATAGCAGTACTATGAAAGTCATAGGTGAAGGGGGTAACTTGAGTTTTGAGGGTCGTTTTATAAAGCCAACAAGATGCATAGTCATATTTCCATTGAATACGCATGTAGAGTGTTGCTATTGTTGTTACGTTATATGCCTAAATATTTAGTATCCAGTGTAACAAGTACATGTAACCTTGTTGCACCATTTTTTGGTCATCTAAACTATTATCATTATATGTGTTAGTTCCCTGTAATTAGCAAGATTGGAAAAAGTCTGATCACAGGGAGAAACATCGTTTCAACCACTTTGGGATTCTAGGATCTAGCCCTCTTGAATCCGGAGAGGGATCTCTCCAATGAGTGAAAGTATGGATTTGTCTTTGAAGTTTGGGGTAATGATATTAGGCTAGTTATGAAGGCCGAGGGTTTGTTTTGTTTTTTGGATGGTTGAGCATGATTACTGTTTGAGGTGGAGAGTCCTAAATGCAAAGAGTTTCAAAGGTGAGAATTTGCAAGCAAATAGAACAATCTTTGTCCAGGAATATAGATAATTGCAGGTTTCAGTCCATTGGGCTATGGAGTCATAATAGGGTTTAATTAGAACAGCAAGAGGCAAGAGTGGTCCATGGGGCAAGTCATATATGTCTAAGGATCTCTTTGAATTTTGATTTATGGAATGAAATGGTACAATAAGAAGGAGAACTTAAACAGATGTAGAACAAAGAGTAGCCCAAGATCTGGTAAGTACTTTTAAACTAGCCAACTTTTGACATACACTTAAGAAAAACATGAAAGTAAACTAGGATCTGGTAAGTACTTTTAAACTAGCCAGCCTTTGATACACTTTCAATAGAAAACATTTTAAAACAAAGGGAAACTTGAAGAAAACTGTTGGAGTAGAAACTAGTGGGCCGGGCTCACCATAAATCCTCTCCTAGCTCAGCTTTACTTGGTTACTTTCAAGACACACACAAAGATAACACAGAATGGCTTAAGATCTGGTAAGTACTTCTAAACTAGCCAGCTTTTGACACATTCCAAGGGAAAGATTTAGACAGTCTTTGGGGATAAAACTAGGACCAGGGCACACCATATCTTCCTTAGTTCATCTCTACTTAACATATATTGAACATAACATTTAAGAATAATATTCAGCTAAGACAATAAGACAAGGGAACGCCAGCATTCATATTCTTAAACTGAATTGAATCATTCCCAAATAACACAGATTGGAAGAAAACATGTAAATAAATATTTTCAGTCAGAGAAGGGTACTGATATACAGTAGGTCCTAAATATATGCATGTTGTTCTTTATAAGAGAAGATGAAACACAGTGAAAACAAAAACAAAATAACAAGTTACAATGAGAAAATCATCACCGTCAACATAGACCAGGATCCCATAAATCAACTTGTATTGATGCTGCAAACCAGTTACAGCTTTAAGTCCAATGCTTTAGTTTAGCAATCATCTACTTATCTCAGCCTAACTTATCTATCACAAGCAGAGCTCCAAGAGCCAGCGAACACTATTTACAATCATAAGTTTCCAGCTCAATTACTTTTCAAAGTTCAGCAACCTAATCAACCAACCCCTCGCTCATCTTCTACAATAGTATTTATAGAAGGATGAGGAGGTGAGATCTGATAAAAGATCTCCAAAGATAATTAATATAGACTTAATGGCTTCTCGGCCTTTGGGAGGCTCAATGAAGAAGCTTACATAGGTGTCTTCTGTATTAAATGATTTACATAAATATTTAAGCTCGGTGGGAGCTCTTTTTGACCTTTGAGGCTCTGTGTGATGTCAAAGTAACTATGTTGATATTTTGTCATTAAGTTTGTTTGCATAATTTACTCTTTGGTTGCATTGTGAGGCAGATTTCTGGTCCTGATCAATAACTTTGGCCTCTGTTTGAATGGTTTGAGGCACGGGTGGCATTGTGGTAGCTGGGAGGAATCAATTTTCCTCAGATGTGGCGGTGGAGGCTTTCTGTCTAATGAACATTTATGATTTTTATTTTAACTATGTTTTAATTGGGGATTACGATTTTGATAAAAATTCTTAGACGTAATCCCCACAGGTATGTCTTCAATCTTCTGTCCTGGTACATTTTTGTCTTCAACACTGATACTCTTTGATGTGCAGGGCTGCGCAGGGGTCGTGTGGCATCTATGCCTCATGAATCATTGACGAAATGTGGATTTTGAAACCTGCAAGTGATTCCATTTGATAAATCGAAGGCTGGAGGATCATCACCCTCTGCCTTTGAATTTTCTTCAGCATAGCGGAAAAAACCATTGGAACCCTGCAAAATACGAACAATGTTATAAAATCCTGCATGTATATTTTTACTGCTTCAGAAGGCATGTGGAAAGAGAATGGCCGTCGGATGGAATCATCCAACAGTTCAGATTTATCATAGGGAGTCAAAATGAAATGGGAGAGGAATTAAATCGGAGCCATCAATCGCGCAGAGATCGACGGTCGGGAGTGGATGCAAAAGGTCAAAGTGAAAACAGAGAAATGGTTTAAAACCTTTGTTTTGGATAAAAATGGTCGAAAATCATGTTCAAGGTTCATGACAAACGTGGGCCGTCAGATGAGATTGTCCCACGGGATCAACGACAGAGTACAGGCACCAATAAACCTTAGAAACAGCCTGGACATCAAAAAATTTAATAAAATCTAGATGAATAAAACCCCCGAGTTCAGATTTTCCGACTGTGTGGGGAAGCAATGAATATACGCCCCAATTAAAACTCGCCGCATGGATGCTGATGTGGCACTGGGGGCCTGGGTGATGGAGTGTGGGCCGTCGATCTTAAAATCAGATCGATGGCAGAGATGCTTTAATGACTGTGTCGTACCTTGGTTATTGCACGAGCATCTTCAGAGAGCGATCACCGTCCGATGAGTAGCCTCAGATCGGACGGTGGACATCAATATCACGTCGAGCCCATGTTCGGACTTTAATGTGCTATGAGGGTAGTATTTAAAATTTGATCGAGGCCACGTGTCTTTCGGTGAATGGAATCATTGCAAAATAGAAAAAACTGCCTCCCTCTTAAAAGCGGTGCGATGAATTCCACTTGGTTTTGCAACAGTGAGTGGCTGACGGGGACCATCAACGCGAGACATTGCGTGCCGTCGATCTGCGGATCAGATCGACAGTGGAGAGTGACTAGAAATTTGCATCGGCGAAAACTTTAGGAAATAATAAAAAACCCACAAATTAATATAAACAAAGGTTTATACTTTGGGGGCGGAATATTGATTTTCAATACGGTTTGGCGCCCGTCTGCGGGGCTGTGGGTTATATGGAAAACCATATGACCGAGTGTTTAGAATGGAGGGCTAATCAGCATTGGGCGATGCGATAAGCACTTGGAGGGCTAGCGCCTGGTTCTGGCACCAGGGCGTATGGAGGGGAAGGGTTAAAGACTTAGCTCAAGGGGCTTAAGTCCATAATATATAAAAAACATGATTTTTATAGATTTTCAATGATTTTCAAAGGAGTTTGAGGGTTTTGATAAGGCAAGAAAGGGTCTTAAACCTTATCAAAGGGGTTTCGATGAAGGGGAAAAGGGGAAAAACATGAAAATGAGGGATTTTATGGGGAAAAGAGGAGAGGAAATAAGGTTAGTTTTGGAAGAGGGGAGAGGGGGGAAAAGGTGTTTGCAACAGTTTCTTCTTAATGGAATCAGTAGAAATTTATGGGTTTGGGAAAGGAAACAACAGTGAAGATTTTGGATAGAGGCATCAGGCCTTCAAGAGTCTTCAAGAGCCAACACTTTTTAGCAATAAAATATATTCCTTGAAGGCTCCAAAAAGTTTTAGCCACCTTTTGCTATAACAAATTTTATAGGTGGCTAACAGTGGCTCCGCTTGGGGATGGTGCCTTCTTGAAGCCATCAAGAACTTCAGACTTGCATTCTCTGGGAGGATGACCCATGCCACATCCATTATGTTCTCTGGTAGGCTGACTTGTGCCTCATCCATTGGGCTGCCCTTCCTTTGATGGGATGATCTTGCTCTGAAAACATATTAGCATCCATAAAAACAATGGATCTTCATCAATACAAACTTTCTACCTACCCAATCCTACTGATCTAACATTTTTTCTTCTTTAGAGTGCACTTGGATTGGAAAAATCTTTCCACAATATTTTATTCTTTTGAAAGCAGGAAATATAATTTATTTCTACTCCTTATTTCTCCCTAAACTCAGATTAAACAGTTGAGTTCAAATGCTTCTCTACCTAATCTACTAATCTGTTAGGATTAAACAATATAACAGATTTTTATTTCTCTAATTTCTACAACAGAAATTTAAAAGCATACAAGTCAGGATTTAACAATATAACTTGATGCTAATCTATGGCATAAAAGACGAGCTGCACATAGACATTATTTTACAAAAAATTAAATCAAAATGGAAGGCCTAAGACCTAAAAGTTTCTCATCATGGCCTTCTCTTTTCTTTACAGCTCTGTTTTTACTTTTGTTTGAGTTGTTCCTTCTTTGTTCTCTGGTTCATATTTTGAGCTAATTAGAACCAGATTTACATATCTTTTGACTCAGAAAATAAAACAGATTTGAGTCATCTCTCTTTGAAAACTTAGGTTCAGATTTTGAGTATGTTTGAAACCTTAATTTCTATCCTAATCTATCTACTGATAAGCCAATATTAAATAGTTTGGCAAATCGAATTCAATATCCTATCAGAAGAAAATTTAAAACTAATTAGTCAAGATTAGGCTGTTTGACTAACTAGAAGTGTGTTCTTTAGGAGTGTCATTTGAGCTTGCACACTTTCATATTTGTTTCTCTTTTTGGTATGGGCCTATACCTTCCTTTTTTTCACAATCTGCCCTCTTTTCTTTCTTTTCTTTGTTTTTGTATTTTTTATTTTTATAACTTTGAATGCAATGACGGGTGGAGTATTTATAATGAGAAAAATATAAAAAGGCTTTTGGAACATAACATGGATGAAGAGAAGTAATGCTTAAGCATCCTGTCATTGACAGGACCCCCAAACAATTCTACTCCATCCAACTCCTGTAAGAAAAATGCATTATTACTAGCAGCTAAATGGATAGAGTAAGGTCCAAGCCATAAGTTGTCAAATTTCCCGTGCTTGCCCTTGTCTTCCCTCCTTGAGTCCCAGTTCAACACTTTGTCCCCAATCTTGAAATTTCTGGCCTTTGTTCTTCTGTCAAAAATATTTTTAATACTGTCCTGTTTCTGTAATTCTTTGTTATAAACCTCCTCTGTGGTTTGCTGAAGTTGAATGGTCTGATTTATTCTTCTAATCATGTCATTTTATTCAGTTTTCAACTCTTGAATCAACTTCATCACTGGTACACCAAGGCTGTTTGGAAAAATTGCATCAGTAGCATACACAATCTGGAAAGGCAATATGCCAATAGATTTCTTCAAAGTCAATCTGTCAGCCCAAAGTGCATGAACTAGCTTTGTGTGCCAAGACTTTTTGTTGTCCTCCAACAGTTTCTTGATTATGTTCACTAAACTTTTGTTTGAGGATTCTTCAAGTCCATTACCTTGAGGGTAATAGGCCGTGGAATTCCCCAATGTTATATGATATCTATGACAGAACTCAACCATCTTTGTTAGTGTGAATCCTTTGTCGAAGTGTACGAAAAAGGACCACTTTAGCTACGCATAACTAATAGCCCTAACAACAAAAGTGGCTGCTAATATCTTTAGATCTGCGGTTAGTTGAACAAGAAAAGAGCTGCAAAAAACCAGATCTATGCATGGAAAGAAATTAAGCAGTAAAAACAAGGGTTTGCTCCATATACCAATAGACAAGACAAGAACAATTTTTGAAATAATTTTTGTATTAATGGGGCACCTGGGAGGAAAACAAGGAGGAGTATCCAATTCCCCTCAGTGGGATGGGTTCTTGGAAGTCCTCAACACTTCAGATCTAAGATTTCTCTCTCTAGTTGGTGTAGAAAACCCAATGCAAAGAATAGAGCTCAATGGGAGCAAATGATGGAGATATGTGACCAAGTGTATAGATCCAGAGTGATCTAATAGGCAACAAAAGGTGAAGAATGGTAGGGAAAACCCTCCTATTTATAACAAAATATTGGGTCATTCTAGATCTTGGTCCATGATTAAAATAATGTTAACCAAATCTAGATCCACCTTTCATGGAATATTTTATTATATTTGTTGGAGGGAAAAGGTATTTGACTTGGGTCAAATCCCTTGATTTGTCAAAAATAAATAAATAAATGATTTATTTATTTTTTTAAGGAAGTGGTTGGAAGATAATCAAATAAATAATGATTTATTTAATTATTTGTGGGTGATTTGGTCATATTTAACAAGGAATATTATCTAAATAAGATTTAAATAATTATTCCTAGGAAATAATAAGATAAATAAAGGTTTATCTAATTAATTTCTTTGTTTTTGGGTTAAACATGACTGGGAATAATAATTAAATTATGGTTTAATTAATTATTCCATGAGGAAAATCAAACAAATATAGGTTTGTTTAATATTTCCTTTTGGGGTTTCTTGTTTAGACCATAAACAACCTAATAAATGTGGTTTATTAAGTTATTTAACATAATGAAGGCAATTTTACTTAGGGTAAAATTGGTCTTACATGGTGTACTTGGGTCCATCTAATGATAATAGGTTAGATGACCAAAAAATGGTGTAACAGATTGCCCCCCAGCGTGCGAGTGTCAGGAGCAAATCGTATGACCGAAGTACGTTGTAAGAACACAATCACTAGACAACAAAAGGGATGTCAGAGAGAGAAATGTAAGGTAGATAGTGTGCTGAAGGACTAGACCCTGAGGAGACGAGACTCGCAGGTGCAACAAGTCTCTTTTTTATGAGAGGGTACCTGTGCTGAAGGCGGCGGGGGAGGCATACCTATGCCCGCCGAGACAAAGTACAAAAGAATAGTGTGTCCAGTAAACAAGGGACCGAACCATAAAGTACAACCGGCATAAACATGAGCCAGATAAGAATACAATGAGGAATCCCACATACATGCGGTGCCTGGGATAACAGCCAGGACTTATACAATAATATCTGAGTACATGAGATACAAATACAACCCAAATGCCCCCTATAAGCGGGGAAGGGCTCACAAAATCTGATTGATACATGCAAATCAAAGAGGCGCTGCAAGCGGCTAAGGCCGACATCATCAAATATATGGAGCTGCATCGAAGGCTGCAATGAAGAGGTCATCCGGGCATGTGGGGGGCTACCTGCAGGGCCAACCCCTCATGAGGGCTGAGACATCTCACACACACCCGGGAATCACCAAAAGCTACGGCTGCATCACTGAACCATCAAGCATACGGATCTCGATCATGCTGAAAGGAGCTGGAGTGGAGAAACAATCAAGTCAAAGGGAAATGAGAGATCCCTTTGCCTGATCCGAGGCACCGAACAAGAGTGGAAGCTGGAACCAAGGTACATCGCCCTCTAGACCTGGCTTCTGGAATGAATGAGCTGATGTCGACAGAAGGAGGTCCGCCATAGGTGAGGCAATGAGAGATCCTCAACTAAGGCACGAGAGAAAATAGTAGAGCGACGGACAGACTGACACTAATGATGATAGTGAAATGGAAAGGACTGAGTAGCGAATGGACGACTTCCCTTGTTAGAGAATAAAGGGCATGAATGACATGGCAGCGACTGGCACAATATCATAAGGGATAGGGGACAGTGGGACTGAAGGTCATAATGTGCGACACAAGAGAGAGACCAAGCAATGAAGGATGGAGGGCTATGGCGGGGTACAAAGGGACTCGGGATAGACTCCATGAATGCGATGATGACTCAACTTGGATGCTCTAAACAAGGGCGACTCGATGGTGCTGCCACACAGTAAAGGCCCAATGGGGGACCATGAAAACATGAGTACAAGGGGGGAACTCATGACGAAAATCGACACAAACATGGACAAGTATGGAGGTGAAGTGGTGCCCCAAATACAAGTATCGTAAGTGAGGAAATTCGATTTAAAGTGGAGGTGAAGTGGCCCTTCTTGGACAAAATGGGTCTGGGTGAAGTAGCGAATCATAAAAATGAAAAAACAGAGGCTGGCTATCTAAAAGAAAATAAAACATGCATTTCAGAAGGGAAATGCTAAGGGTAATATTTCTTAAGATAGAGTGCATTGCGAGGATTAGGAAGGGGATGGCCTTCGAAATCTTCTAAGAGGTATGCCCCCTTACCGAGATCCTTACTGATGATGTAAGGGCCTAGCCATAATGAGTCGAACTTCCCATTACCAAGGACATCATGGGCCTGGTCATATACTAGAACAAGGTCGCCTTCGTGAAAAGTGCGAGGCTGGACTTTTCGGTCATACTGAGATTTGGTGCGTTTCTTGGCCGCTTCCATGGTTTGCAAGGCAACACGGCGGTCTTCGGAAGCACGCTCAAGCATGATAAGTCGTTGTTCTAGAGGTTGGGTGTCAGGGAGAAGTTCAACGGCCAGATGTAGGGAAGTAATTTCACACTCGATCAGTAAGACTGCCTCCTCTCCAAAAACTAGGTGGAAAGGAGTAAACCTGGTGGCGGTTTTAACAGAAGTTCGATAGGCCCATAAAGCAGGGAAGAGCATGAGATGCCAGTTGGTTTTGTGCTTATTCACTGTTCGTTCAAGCATAGTCTTGAGGATTTTGTTGACTGCTTCAACTTGGCCATTACCTTGGGGGTAATAGGAGGAGGAATATTGGTGCTCAAAACCCAACAGTGAGGATAGCTCACACCATATCTCATCTTCAAAATGTCTGCCATGGTCAGAGACCAGTTGTTTGGGAACCCCGAATCGAGCGATAACGTGGTTAAAGAAGAAGAGGGCCGCGGTAGCTGCCGTGTTGTTGAATGTTGGCATGGCCTCGGCCCATTTGGTGAAATAGTCAACCGCCACGATGATATACTTGTGGTTACTAGCGGATGGCGGGTGACACTCCATAAAATCGATGGCCCATTTATAGAAGGGACCAGTTGAGACGACCGGATGGAGGGGAGCTGGGGGAGCTCGCACCTTAGGGGCGAAATGTTGGAAATTGGGACAGTGTTTGACTGCCTCAATGCAATCACTGAAGAGGGAAGGCCAAAAATACCCAGCGCGCATGACTTTCTTGGCAGTAGCAAGACCGGAGAGGTGGCCACCGCAAGCGCCGCTATGGCAGGCATTAAGGACCTGTTCAGCTTCAGCGTGTGTGAGACAATGACGAAGGACAGTATCAATCCCACGACGATAGAGGTCGTCACCGATAAGGAGGTATCGGGGGGACTGGTGTCGGATATGTCGGCGAGCCTCACGATCAAGGTGGAGGGCGAACTTTTGGGTTCGCAAGTAAGTAAGAATATCGCCATACCACGGGTCGTTGAAAGTAATGGCAAATAAGTGTTCATCAGGAAAATCGTCATTAACGAGAGGGTCTTGCGATCCGGTAGGGAATTCAGAAATGAGCTCAGCGAGGGCTAAGCCTTTCTTACTCTTTGGTGTGACAAATTCAAGGTCGAATTCCTGAAGAATAATGACCCAACGGGAGTATTTCCCAGTGAGGATATGACGACTCAGTAGGAAAGCCATGGGGTTGGAATTAGTCACAACCTTGGTGGAGCGCATGAGGATATAATGACGAAGTATGTTTTTAGGTGTTCCCTCTTCTATGAATATAATTATCAGTAAATATTTTATGTTTTCTAAGTCCTTTAGAATAAAATATTTGAGGAAATAGGGCGTTCCCTGAATCTTAGATTTCATTTTGAAAGTTGTCTTGAAGTCATTATTTTCTTAAATAATGTTTGTAGAATTTATGGTTAGCCCAGTCTATCAAATATCTCTTTATTGTTTAAGTTATGTTTTCAAGTTCCCTTTGTTGAGAATTCAATTTCTCTTTCCAAATCATTAATGTTCATCCCATTCCAAAAACAAAAGGATCCTATGGCCAAGTTAGATTTGCCCTTTGATATCCCATATCCTTTGATGAGTTTTTTATGACCTTTTCTTGACTCTGTTGCCCAATGAACCAGATGTTTCTATGTCCTATATATCTTTCATAGACCTTTCATGTTCTGCTGTATCAATTCAATCCAACCAAAAAAACAAACACTTGCACTTAATAACTAGTCTAAAATCAATACTCTAAGCACACAAGATAAACTTTTTCAAAAAAATATTCAAGAGATCCCTCTATGAGAACAGGAGGACTAGATCCTGGGACTCTAAAGATTGATTCTGATGTTTCCTTGTCTTTTGATTTGCCAAACTATCAAAACACAGGACACCAACATAATGGCGATCACGGTGGGACATTTCTGAGTCAGTGACAATCTAAGTACCCCTTAGGACTCCAGAAATCCCTTGTTTTCAAAAACTATCCAGTGATTGTCAGCCACCTCATCACCACCAACATAATGGCAATCACGGTGGGACCCTGAGTAAAATCTTCAAAAAAAAAACACTCACTGTCTAGCATAACATAAGTAACCTTCTTCAAGCACTACCAAGCATAATGGTAATCATGATAGGATCTTTGAATCAGTGACAAACTAAGTAACCCTTAGGATTCTCATAAAGCCTTGTCAAACCTTGAAGATTTTAGTTACCAAGCCATAAGAGTAAACTTTGTACGTTTTGACACCCTAGCTAAGTGTTAAATCAGACTTAGAACACTCTCTTAACCTATAAGACCAAAATAACTCAGAAAACCCAAAAAAAAAAATTCAGTTTGGCTTCATAATAAACATGGTGGTGGACCATAAAGCCTTTTTACCTCCAAAAAGAGATAAAAATTCCCACCTGACGACTCCACAATCCTAAAAAATCAGACCTTAAGACTCCACTAGGAAGACCCCAAGTCTTGATAGCATCTTACAAACTCAACTAGAAGGCTTTAAGATTAAAAATTTCCTTCTTCTGAAAAGATCAGTTAGCCTATTAAAGATTGTCATATTTGGCTAAACTTTTCTTTTTAACTGTATCTGAAAAACATAGCATAGTGGCTCCTAGAAAGATTCATACTAGAGCCTACCCCGACCCAAATTTACCGGAAATAGTTGAAAACCCTGAAAGTATCCTTAGGAAGTCTCCTAAGATAAAATTATCAACTATTTTCAGATCACCCTTGAGAGCTAATTCAGTTCCTGAAAATCTTTCAGCTCTACAACAATCTCAAGTTGACTTAGTAAATCCATTTAGAACTAGGTCTCTTGGTGATTTAGATCAATTAGATTCTGAGTCTTCACTATCATCTCTTGAAACAAGTGAACCTCTGGGTAGCAGAGAAACAACGCCTCCCGATTTACATTTCCTTCACAACTTAGGTGTCTCTCATCCTAGATCAGCTCAGTAGTCTATTCCTATTCCATCCACTTCTGCTCACCCTTCATCCAATGTTCAAACCACTACACCGTAGCCAAATGTTCCTGTTATTAATCTGCTCCTTGTAAATCCACCCCCACCACCTATCATGGCAGCATGGTACGCTCCCCTAGTCCTTCCTATACCGTTATTCAATCTTCCACAGGACTATCAGTCCAAAATTCCATTATATGATGCTAAAAATGCTACCACTTCATCACAACATGTGGATAAGATGAATGACTACTTTGACAAAAATGAAATTGATGATGATTCTATCAAGCTTAGATTATTTGCTCAGAGCCTAGGGGGAGAAGTAAGAAAATGGTTTAAAGGTTTAGCCCCCCATAGTATTAATGTTAGGTCCCTATATCACTAGTATAGCCCCTTATTATTGTTAGTTTAAACCCCTTATTGTTATTATTGTACCCTTGTAACCCCCATTTTGTTATTATTGTGCCCTTAAATTATTATTGTTAGGTCGGCTAGGATTACATTGTGGCCCACTAGGATTACATTATGGCCCCATGGACTCCTATATATAGAAAGGAGGTTTTGTGGATTGTATCATCCAAGAATTGTTCATTTATGTAATGTATTGGAGGTTTCCCCCTCGAAGTGGCTCATTTCTAAGGCGTTTATATCTCTTTTCTTCTCTTTTTGAGTTGGTTACACAACATTTGGTATCAGAGGTTTGGGATTCTAGGGTTTCGCTGCTCCAAACAGGTCATCGTGGAATTTTCGCTATAACTTTTTTTTCTACGAAGCTTCAGAAGCTGAAATTTCTAGGGTGCGAAGCTGAAATCTTGAGGAAGGTTGTCTAAAAATTTCAGATCTTGGTTCGAAATATTTGAGGAGATATCATCTGTGGAAGTTAGGTATCTTTTCAGGCTCATAAACAGGTCATCGTGGCATTTTCGCTATAAAGTTTTTTGTACGAAGGTTCAGAGTCTGAAATTCATATGGTGCGAAGCTGAAATCCTGAAGAAATTCGTCAAAAAATTTCAGAGCTTGGTTCGCAATATTTTTGGAGATATGATCTGTGGAAGGTAGTGCTTTTTCAGGCTCCTGAATTTCATCTCAAAGAGGTGATCGTGGGAAACGTTCAATAACTCTCTCTCTGAAGATTGGATTGGAGTGCCGTAAAAAGTGGTCATAAGTACACAGCCTGTAGTTTTTTTGCTATCAATTTCAGAGACAAAGGACAAAACAGTGACACGTGGCAAGTCGTACAAGTTCGCTCTACTGAACCAGTCCAGAATTAGGTCATTGTGGGAGATTGGACACAACTTTATCTTGGAGCATCAAAATCAGGTCAGACCTGTGGCATTTGAAAGAAGCTTCAGAGGGCTACTACAGGGCTGAATTTCAGATATCGAAGATTTTCAAGCACAGAGATAATACAATTTCAATATCGAGCTCCTCAAAGCTAGTAAAAGGTGTGTATTGTTTTTCCGAATTGCATAAGTCTTGTTTGAAGAATCAAGTTGAATTGATTACAAGGGCCTATTGTAGAATAGATATCAATATTGGAGTCTAAAATCGCCCCTAAAAAGAATTCAACACCCATTAATCCTTTAGAAGGCTCTACTATTACTCGTGAAGATGAAGAATGGCAACATGACATGTCAAAATTACAAGAGCAAATGCAACAAATTTCGCTCTCGCAAAGAAAAACAAAAAATGAAATGGAAGTTTTGAAGAAAGGCGTGGAAACTAAGATGAATGGTTTGGAAGCTAAGATGGATGGCATGGAAGTCGGCATGGAAGCTAAGATGGATGATATGAATAATGATCTAAAAGCATACATGGAAGGCTTGATGACAAGCTTAAAACCAGAAATGATTCCTAATGGCGGAAATATAGGAGAAGAACCTCCTGATGAGAACAAAATAAATGTTAATCATGATTCCATAAACTCGAATGTTAGCGGGAAGAACCACCATATTCCAAAAATGGATATGAGGAAGTTTGATGGAAAGGATCCTGTAACATGGATACTACAGATGGAGCAATATTTTGATCTCCATAACGTGCAAAACACACAAAGGTACGCATTGCAACTTTACATTTAGAACAAAATACATTTGTATGGTATCGATGGCTTTGCTCCCGTAAAAAAATTGTCACTTGGTCAATTTTACAGAGGAAATGATAGCACATTATGAGGATACAAAGAGCAACACCTTCTTTAGCCAATTGATAAATCTCAAACAAAAGGGTTTAGTGGGGCAGCACATTGAGGACTTCCAAAAATTGAATATAAGGGTAACTGATATTCCAGAGGAACACGGGATTGATCTCTTCATAGGCACTTTAAAGGATAACATCCAACATGAAGTTCGCGTTTTGGAACCTGATTCATTGGAGAAGGCATTCAGGTTGGCAAGAAAAGTTGAATGTAAAATTATGGCGACAAGGAAGCCTACCACTCAATTCTATAAAGAAGGAAGTGTTGCTACGCCTAGATTTCCACAGCCTACAAGGTTGACACCACAACAATTGGAAGAAAAAAGAGAAAAAGGGCTTTGCTACAGTTGTGATAGAAAATACACTAAAGGTCATAAGTGTGCTGAGAAGAAATTATTTTACATAGATTGTGAAGAGGAAGAAGAAAATGAACAAGAGGATATACACCAGGAACCAGCCCTAGAAGAGGAAGAAATGAATCCGACCATATCATGTAATGCACTGGCAGGAATTACCACTCCTCAAACTCTCAAGATAGAAGGACATATCAAGAAGAAAAGGGTAATAGTGTTGATTGATTCGGGTAGCACCCATAATTTTATTCATTATAAGGTAGCCAAGGAATTAAATTTTTTCCTATACCCAGCACCAGAATGTCAAGTGATGGTTGCAAATGGAGGAACTATAAATTGCTCTGGAAAATGCCATAATATCAAGCTAACCATGGGGGAATATGTATTGACTAGTCCAATGCTTGCCATTCCTGTGGGAGGTGCTGATGTTGTACTAGGAGTACAATGGTTACAATCTTTGGGGACGGTAGCTTTTAATTTTCAAGAACTTTTCTTGAAATTTTTTTCAGAAGGAAAGGAAGTCGAATTACGGGGTATTGCGGGGAAGCCAAGAAGGATAATAAGCTCTAATGTCATGACAAAGCTTCTAAAGAAAGAACAGCGAGGCGTAATTGCACAATTATGCTCACTAGAAGTTCCAACATCAAAATCATCTATTTCTGCAGATCTCCAACAAGTCTTGGACAATCATTCCAGGGTGTTTGAAACTCCCAAAGGACTCCCACCTATTCGTGATCATGATCATGCTATTCATTTGATTCCAAGAAGTGTTCCTCCAAACATCAGGCCTTATAGATATCCTTACTTCAAAAAGAGCGAAATTGAACGTATGATTGCAGAAATGTTAGAGGCGGGTATAATTCAACCTAGTCAAAGTTCTTTCTCTGCTCCTGTAGTATTGGTACACAAGAAGGATGGATCATGGCGAATGTGTCCGGATTATAGGGAGCTCGATAAGCTCACCATTAAAGACAAATTTCCCATTCCTGTGATTGATGAATTATTGGATGAATTACATGGAGCAATTTATTTTACCAAGTTGGATCTTCGTTCGGGGTATCATCAAATTAGAATGAAGACTGAAGATATTCCAAAAACAACATTTCGAACTCATGAGGGTCATTATGAATTTTTGGTCATGCCTTTTGGCCTTACCAATGCACCTTCTACATTTCAAGGGTTGATGAATTCCATTTTCAAACCCTTCCTTAGAAAATTGTGCTAGTATTTTTTGATGATATACTAATCTACAGCAGGTCTTGGAAGGATCATGTTGAACATGTTGACAGGGTGCTCAAACTATTGCAGGAGAAACAATTATATGCGAAAAAGTCCAAATGTTTCTTTGGAGTACAAGAGGTGGAATATCTGGGTCATATTGTATCTCACGAGGGGGTTAAAGTGGACCCTAACAAAATTAAAGCCATTAAGGAATGGAAAGTTCCCACAACCATAAAGCAGTTGCGAGGATTTCTCGGGTTAACGGGGTATTATCGCAAGTTTGTTAAGAATTATGGGAGAATAGCAGCACCTCTAACAACATTATTGAAGAAAGATGCATTTTCATGGACTCCTGAAGCAACTAAGGCCTTTGAACATCTTAAAGAGGCAATGTGCCTAGCACCAGTCTTAGCTACGCCAGACTTCACAAAAAACCTTTATTGTGGAATGTGATGCCTCAGGAAATGGAATTGGTGTAGTTTTAATGCAGGAAGGAAGACCCATTGCTTTTGAAAGTCGTCCAATCAAAGGAAAGTATTTACAAAAACCTATTTATGAGAAGGAAATGTTAGCAATATTGCATGCACTAAAGAAATGGCGAACTTACCTAATGGGGAGACACTTCAAGGTAAAAACTGATCATGATAGTCTTAAACACTTTTTGGAACAAAGACTATCTTCAGAAGAGCAGCAAAAATGGGTCACAAAGATGTTGGGTTATGACTTTGAAATAATCTACAAAAAAGGAAAAATTAATGTTGTTGCAGATGCACTCTCAAGAAAGAATGAAGAGGTGGAAGCATTGCTTTGTGCCATTTCTATTATCCAACCAGATTGGATAACCGAAGCAAGAGATGAATGGAAGAAGGACAAAGATGTATGGACACTCATTCAAAAGTTGCGGCAAGATCCTAGTACATCTTATACATTTAGTTGGAAAAATGATTCCTTATGGTACAAAGATCACTTATATCTTTGTAATAATTCCCAACTAAAACAAAAGATTCTTCTGGAATTGCACACTTCTCCTTTAGGAGGACACTCGGGACTTTTAAAAACTTACCATAGGGTGAAGAAAGAATTTTTTTGGGATGGCCTTAAATCTGATATTCGAAAGTTTGTGGCGGAATGTTTGGTTTGCCAGCAGAATAAAGTGGAAACAATTAAGACCCCAGGACTTCTACAGCCTTTATCCATTCCAAGTCAACGTTGGGAGGAGATTTCAATGGATTTTATCACAGGTTTACCTAAGTCCGAAGGAAAGAGTGTCATCATGGTGGTAGTTGATAAACTTACCAAGTATGCACACTTTTGTGCATTATCTCATCCATTTAAAGCAAATACAGTTGCTACTACATTTATGGACACAATTCAAAAGCTACATGGAAGCCCAAGGGTTATTGTGAGCGACAGAGATCCCATTTTTGCTGGAAATTTTTGGACGGAGTTATTTTCTTGTTTGGGTACTCAATTAGCTCATAGCTCATCTTATCATCCTCAATCTGATGGTCAAACCGAGATAGTAAATAAATGTTTGGAAGGATATCTTCGTTGTTTTGTATCTGATAAACAAACACAATGGGTCAAGTGGTTACCTCTTGCTGAATGGTGGTATAACACTTCCTTCCATGCTGCAGCAAAAATGACCCCATTTATGGCACTTTATGGATATCATCCACCATCCATCACATCATCTTTAAGGGAAAATTCGAAGGTTCAAGCGGTGGAAGATCACATCGAGCATCAGCAAGAAGTTCTCCAACTCTTAAAGGATAACCTGAATTTGGCACAAAATCGAATGAAACAACAGGCAGATCAACATCGTAGCGAGAGAAGTTTTGATGTAGGAGATTGGGTATTTTTACGGCTACAACCATACAGACAAATGTCCCTCAAGCAAGCAAAGAAGGATAATAAATTATCGCCAAAGTACTATGGTCCTTACAAGGTGTTGCAAAAGATTGGTACTATGGCATACACATTGGAGCTTCCTGCTTCTTCGCGAGTACATCCAGTGTTCCATGTTTCATGCTTAAAGAAGGTTATAGGTGAAAATCTTCCAGTTCAAACAGTATTGCCCGAACTTGATGGGGAAGGGAAGATCATATTGGAACCTGAAGCAGTCATAGAAAAAAGAACTCGACAACTACGGAATCGATCAATTTCAGAGTATCTCATCAAGTGGAGGAACTTACCCACTGAAGATTCTACATGGGAGGATGAGAATTTTATACAGAAGCACCCGGAGCTACTCAAGTGTTGAGGACAACACTTTTTTTGAAGGAGAGGGGCATGTTAGGTCCCTATATCACTAGTATAGCCCCTTATTATTGTTAGTTTAAACCCCTTATTGTTATTATTGTACCCTTGTAACCCCCATTTTGTTATTATTGGGCCCTTAAATTATTATTGTTAGGTCGGCTAGGATTACATTATGGCCCCATGGACTCCTATATATAGAAAGGAGGTTTTGTGAATTGTATCATCCAAGAATTGTGCATTTATGTAATGTATTGGAGGTTGCCCCCTCGAAGTGGCTTATTTCTAAGGCGTTTATATCTCTTTTCTTCTACTTTTGAAGCTGGTTACACAACAATTAATGATCTCCAAGGCTTCCATCAAACGTTCTTAAAAAAATGGGAAGTAAAGAAGAACGCTCTCCAAGTCCTTTCTGACTACAAGAACCTCCATAGAAACACTAGGGAAAGTGTGCAAGCTTACTGCACTAGATTCAATAGTGTGTATAATGCACTTTCCCCAGAACTAAAACCTCCACAGGGCTCAGCTTTAAACAAATTTCCTGAAGGGTTTGACTCTGACATGACCTATCAGCTGAGAGAAAGAGATTTTTCAACTCTTGAAGATATGCAAAAGGGCGCTCTTTCTGTGGAAGTCAACTTGATGGAGAAGAGAGCAAGAATGAAAACTGAGAAGAGATTATCTTTTAGAGAAGAGTCCACTCCTTCTACTTCGAGCTCAAAAATGGAGAGAATGTTAGAAGAAATGATGAAAGAGATGAGCATACTTAAGAGAGCACAAGAAAATCAAAATCAAACTGCTCCTCGAAATAGAAATCAGAATTATAGAAGAGAAAACAATCAAGACAAACAGAACGAGAATGACCAACAGATTAGACCTCCCTTCCAACAAAACTATGTAGATCAATATGAGGAAGATAGGGAGTTGGAAAGGTTGGAAGAATCTCATGTAAACTTTATTGGATCAGACAGTGGGGATGATGTATTCCTCACCGAGGAAGAACAAGATTTCTTCTCTTATGATCAAAATACAAACACCTATGAATATTTTGATGACTATAGATTAGGTTTTGAAAATGCAATCATCGTTGGTTTGAGTGCATAAATCGTTCTTGCGACAAGACCGACCTCCCTAGTGTCAAAGACAATCTAGCAACAAACGAACAACTAAGTTTGTCTTTCTTAGACATATTCTTGCGACAAATAAATGTTATGAAGGTGTCGATCCTACCTTAGATCCAAATGCTTATTTGCGTCGTTGTGCTGCTTCCGTTGCATCAATAATCCTTCGTCGCAACAAGGGCCCTTTGTCACAAGAAAGTATTATCTTTTGTTGATCCGCAATCACAAAACAAGAAAATATCAATAGCACTGATAACAAATAATCGTAAAACATATCCATCATAGTGATCAAGGAATCTATGAAATAAATGATCAAACGACAGCTTATTGAATTAAACAATCGAACGACAATTTATTGAGAAAAACAAAACTTGATTGTATTAATCTTAAAATATACAAAATAACCTTACAACCTTAGCCTTGATGTTTGAAGGGCCTTCCCGGGGTCTGAAGTAGAAGTTTCCTCTACTTTGATAAGTCTTGCACTCTTCCTCCAGGAGCACAAAGAGGTATGTGATCTTTCCTCTCAAAAGCTCAACAGAAAGAAGTCTGAATCTCAACAGCACTTCAACTCAAAAATATTCTCCAAAAAACTTCTAATCCTCAATCTCCAAAATCTCCATCAAACTTAACTTCTTGAACTTCTTGACTTAACCCCAAAAGACTACCCAATGCCTCCTTTTATAGAAAAAATGAGGAGGTTAGGATTCCACCATTAAAGGGATAGAACCCTCCTTCAAAGGGATAGGCTCCTCACATCAAGGGATTAGTTCCTTAAGGTGTGGGATACATGCACCTTACTAAAGCGTACTCATCCCCAAAAAACTCATCCAGAACCTTCCAGAATTGACCAAAATTCAACTTTTTTGGTTTAATTTCGCGTTTTTTGACTTTACAGGCACTGCAGTATTACATCGAAAAGTGCGTTCTAACGCAGCTTATCTTCACATTACTCATGTACCCAAGCTAAAACGCAGGTAAGCTCCATATTAACTGCGACTCAAGGTTTTTTTGAGCTTTTTAGGTATTTTCTTCCAGCTTGTGGCATGGAATGAGGAACAAAGGTTGTAAGACTTGCAAAGGAGGCATGTATGAGTGTTTAATGAGCTCATACAGTCAGCAGAATGTCAAGGTGAAAATTTTTAGCGTAACAATCATGGAGATACACAAAAAGTATGATCTTAGGAGCAAGGGAAACATAGATAAATCAAAAGATAAGAACATTAGCACTGCTGTCAAGAAAAACGCAAAAAATCAGCCCAAAAAGACATCAGAAAAAACCAACATTTTAACTAAAAAACCAGATTCAAACAAAGACAAAAATACTCAGCCAAATGTTGAAAAAGTACCCCTAGCACTTCAGCTAGTGGTCCTACCAAAACTGTCCCAATTACCATTCCAAACAAGGCTCACCAAATCAAAGTTCGTAAAAAGAATTCAATTGAAAAAACAGATGTAAATACAAACAAGTCAATTATTCCTTTTAGCCTTGAGGGAGAGATCGCCAAAATAAAAGTCACCATCCCCCTAGTTGAACTAGTAACCCAAGAGGTGTACAAAAACCAAGTTTTGAAAGCTTTGAACTTGGGAAGTGATACAGACACTTTAAACTTGACAGATGACAAACCTGAGCTGTTGTTTGGTCCAGAAGTTGAAGGAAAATATCAGGAAGGGGTTGTCCCTCCCTCCTATGTTAGCTTGAACATACATGAGAAAATTTTACACAATGCCATGTTAGATTCGGGAGCTTCACACAATCTGATGCCCAAGGTGGTAATGGAGAGCTTAGGCTTAGATATTACTAAACCATACAAAGATTTGTATTATTTTGACTCAAGAAGAGTCAAATGTTTGGGTTTAATGAAAGATTTATGTGTTACTCTAGCTCAGATAGTCGCTAAAAGTCTAGTTATGGATATAGTTGTAATTCCATATTCCCCTTGGCATGGCATGCTCTATCAAGATTCAGAGCCAAACTTCAGGGAAGCCTTCAAATGGACATTTCTTATGCCACTATCCCTGTTTTTAACCAAAACAAAAGACTATACAGGGAATCTCACATGAAGTACATGGTAAACAACCTAGACAAACCAAGCAACACTCCAATCTATTATTCTCGGTCAATTTTAGATTCCTTTATCTTCTGTAACGAAGATGAAATTACTCAACAAGATAAAGAGAACATAGACCCCATTGATTCACCAGAGAAATCAAATCTTCCCTCAAGTAAACTACAAAACAACAACAGTCAACAGCAATAAGAAAACGAAAATGAATCAAACGTAATTTGGACAATAAACTTTGATGGATCCTGTAATAAATCAAGCGCAGGTGTAGGCGTATGGATCTAGAATACAAATCAGAGTTTCTCATATAAACTAGATTTCCCATGCACTAACAATATTGCTGAGTACGAGGAACTTCTTCTAGGCTTACAATTGCTCAAACAATTACAGGCCCAAAAGGTAACAATCTCAGGAGATTCTAAACTTATCATAAAACAAATCAAAGGAGAATACTCAGCCAGAAACCCGAAGCTTGGGGAATATCAAAACATTGCTCTCGATTTATTGAAAACATTTGAAAAATACGAGCGTTTAATCATTTAGCAAATGAACTCGCTTTTAATGCCAGCAACTATCAAATACCTAAGATAAATGAACAGCTTAACATAAAGGTAAAACATAGGCCTGCAGTGCCTGATAACGTAGATCACTGGAAAGTTTTTGATTCTGACCAACACATAGACGATTTCTTGAAGTCAGAAAACGATTTCGCCATACCAGCATCAGAATCGAGCCATAATAAAAACTGTCCATATATTGAAGAAATCCCAGAAGCTGAAATAACACACTCTGCTGATATAGGTTATTATGAGAATACGTTTGAAGCAGAGTCAATTGACAACGTGGACCAAAAAGACCTGGAAGTTTTAGAATGTAAAAATGGTTCAATTCCAAGAGGTCTCTCACCTTTGGAACACCTTTTCGACTTTAATGATGTAGCCAAAGAACAAAAAATGGAGCCTGTAGAAACAGACGTAGAAGAACACAACATAGGCTCCCTAAAGGAACCCAAGATGATTAAATTGTCTAGCACTCTTCCAACTCACATAAAATCTCGATACATTGATCTGTTTAAGGAGTCTAAAGATGTTTTTGCCTGGGCATACACAGATCTGAAGTCTTACGATACCAGCATCATTCAGTACAAGATTCCCTTGAAGGATAATCAAAATCCCTTCAAACAAAAACTGAGGAGAATAAACCCACTTTTATTACCTTTAGTTAGAGCTGAAATTGAAAAGATGCACATAGCATTATAGTACCTCGTTATATTTTCGTAATGGGTATCAAACTTAGTTTCGTTAGGAGAAAGATGAGATCGTACTATGTATCGATTTAAGAAACCTAAATGAGCATCTTAAAAGACAACTATCTGCCCAAGATGGACTGGGATATCAGAGGGTAGTTGGGTCAAAAAGGATATCCCTCTTAGATGGGTTCTCAGGTTACAACCAGGTGTTAGTGCTCCCAAGTGATCAAATAAAAACCGCTTTTACCACACCTTGGGGCACCTTTATGTACGTAAAAATGCCTTTCGGATTAATGAATGCAGGGGCCACCTTCCAAAGGGCCATGGACATAGCCTTCTATGAAGATATTGGCTATTTCATAATCATTTACCTTGATGACATAACCGTTTTCTCAAAAACTAATGAAGAACATTTGATTCACTTAAGAAATTTTTTTGAGAAGTGTAGGAAATTTGGCTTGTCATTGAATCCCAAGAAGACACTCTTTGGTCTCCAATAAGGTAAAATTCTTGGACATATAATTTCGGAAGAGGGAATCAAAATAGACCCTACAAGTATAGATGGCATATTGCAAATTAGCCATCCAGGAAGCCTCAAAGAGTTGCAATCTTTCATCGGAAAGATTAATTTTTTGAGAAGGTTTATCCCTAACCTTGTTGAGCTATTAAAAAACATCATAAAAATGCTTAAGAAATATGTGGGTATAAAATGGACTTTACCAGCTAAACAATCATTCGAACTGGTCAAACAAGCTCTTACCCAAACACCGGTCCTGATTAGTCTAGATTTTACCAAAGATTTTTACATCTTTTCTTTTGCATCAGAGCATACAACAGCTGCAGTTTTACTTCAAAAGATTGATTTGGGGCAAGAACAACCAATATCTTTCTTTAGTAGGGCCTTAAGAGATGCTCCTCTCAAATATAACATCATGGATAAGAAAGCCTTAGCATTATTGAAAGCATTAAAAGACTTTAAGGTATACATTTTACACTCTCACATAATTGATTTTGTTCCACATACTATTGTCAAGGACATTCTAAGTCAAGACCCTGATGGTAAAAGGGGAAAATGGGTTGCAATTATTCTTGAATATGACTTGGAAATTAGGCCCACCAAACTAGTTAAAGGGCAAGGATTAGCAAAACTTATGGCTGAATCTAACTTCCAAGCACTAGACATGAATATGGTAGACGTGTTGGAAGAAATAGAAGAATTTGATGCTCCTGTTATTGAAGAAACATTTCTAAATTATCCTTGGTATGCTGACATTATTTATGTGCTTTTATATTTAAATACCCCTCCTTATTTGTCTAAAACTAAAGCTATATTCTTGAAACGAAAGGCTTTGAGTTTTTGTATCTTAGATGGAGTGTTATATTGGAAAAATGCTATTGGAATTTTGCTTAAATGTTTACTTGAAGATGATGCAGGAAAGATCATGCATGAGTTAGATGAAGGAGAATGTGGAGGACACCTCTACTAGAAGGCCACAACAAACAAAATTCTTAGATCTGGTTACTATTGGCCTACACTTTTCCCAGACACTCAAAAGTTGGTCATGTCTTTCCATAAGTGTCAAATCTTTGATGGCAAAAGAAAAATCCTTCCCTTACCCTTACATCCTATCAGAGTTGAGGCACCTTTTCAACAATGGGAGTTGGAATTCATTGGGGAATTTCATCCATCCTCCTTAGCTCAACATAAGTGGATCCTCACATCCACTGAATTCTTTACCAAGTGGATAGAAGATATACCCTCCAGAAATGCTAATGAATCTGTCATTATCAAGTTCCTTGAAACAAATATCCTATCCAGATTTGGTTGTCCCAGAAAAATCATAACAGACAATGTTGCTGCTTTTAAATCTAAGAAAATGGTTGATTTCTGTTACAAATACCACATAACCTTGGGACATTCCACTGCTTACTATCCCCAAGGAAATGGCTTAGCTGAATGCTCCAACAAGAGTCTCCTCAATATAATCAAAAAAATGTTGGAGCAAAATCAGAAATCATGGCACTGTAAGCTGGTTCATGCCTTATAGGCTGATAGATTAACTACAAAGAAGTCAATAAATATGTCCCCCTATCAGTTGGTTTATGGCATGGATGCAGTTTTTCCTACTTCATTGGGAGTTCCAGTCATGAAACTCCTTCAGGAAGTGCAGAGTGAAGAAAATGACATGCAAAGAAGGATCAACCAAACAATCCATTTACAGCAGACCAGAGAAAAAGTTTATGAGAGAACACAATTAGTCCAAGAAAATATAAAGAAACTATTTTATAAGAGGACTAAGGTAAACAATTTCCAAATTGGAAATGTTGTTCTTAAATGGGATTCAAGAAGAGAAGAGAAGGGAAAACATGGCAAGTTTGAGAACTTTTGGAAAGGGCCCTATATTATTCATGCTGAGAGGGGTCATAATGCATTTTTCTTGAAAGAATTGAATGGAGAAGATCTATATGGAGGTCCGGTCAATGGCAGGATGCTCAAACATTACTTTTGCCAAGAATGTTAAGTTTCAAAGCATTTTTTCATTGTAAATATCATAATTCTAACAATTGCATTTCAAGGTTATAAAAATAAAAAATACAAAAACAAAGAAAGAAAAGAGGGCAGATGGTAAAAACAATAAAGGTACAGCCCCATACCAAAAAAGAGAAACAAATTCTAAAAGTGTGCAAGCTTAAATGCCACTCTTGAATAACACACTTCTAGTTAGTCAAACAGCCTAATCTTGATTGATTAGCTTTAAATTTTCTGCTAATAGAATAGTGAATTCGATTTGCCAAACTGTTAAATCTTGGCTTATCAGTAGATAGTTTAGGATAGAAATGAAAGGTTCAAACATGTTCAAAATATGAACCTAAGTTTCCCAAAGAGAGATGAGTCAAATCTGTTTTATTTTTCTGAGTCAAAAAGAAGAAAATCTGGTTTTAATTATCTCAAAATCTGAACCAGAGAGCAAGGAAGAAACAACTCACATAAGAGTCGAAACAGAGCTGTAAAAAGAGTGAAGGAAGTGCTTGAATTTTCAGATCTTAAGCCTTCCAATTTTGATTTAATTTTCTGCAAATAATAATATATGTGCAACTTGTTTTTATGCCATAGATCAGCATCAAATTAGACAGATCAATCCTAACTTGAATGCTTTTTAAATTTTTGTTTTAGCAAAATTAGAGAATAAAAATCTATTAGACTGTTTAATCCTAACAGATAAGTAGATTAGGTAGAGAAGCATGTGGGCTCAACTGTTTAATCTGATCCCATGGAGAAATAAGAAGTAGAACTAGATTATATTTTTTCTTTCAAAAAGAATAAAATGTTGTAAAGAGAGTTTGCCAATCCAAGTGCACTCTAATGAACAAAAAATGTTAGACCTATAGGATTGGGTAGGTAGAAAGCTTGTTGATAAAAGATCAAATGTTTTTCCATGGCTGCTAACTTATTTCCAGAACAAAAGAAGATCATTCAAGTAAAGAAATCAGCCCAATGGATGAGGCAACTGATCAGCATCTCAGAGAATGCAGGTCTGAAATTCTTGATGCCTTCAAGAAGGCACCATCCCCAAGTGGAGCCAATGTTAGCCACCTATAAAATTTGTCATACCTAATGGTGGCTAAATGATTTTTGAGCCTTCAAGGAACAGCTTTTATTGCAAAAAAGTGTTGGCTCTTGAAGACTCTTAAAGGCCTCATGCCTCTGTCCAAAATCTTCATTTGTTGTTTCCATTTTATACTCTGAGAATTATGCTAAATTCCAAAGAGAAAAAACTACTGCAAAAACCATCATTTTCCCCTTTTCCCACTCACAACTAACCTTCATTTTCTCTCCCTTTTCCCCATAAATTTCCTCTATTTTTCATGTTTTCCTTTCATGAAAATCACCCTTCCATAGTTGAAAACTCATTTTTAAAATATTTCGAACCCCCCGATTCCTTTGAAAACCATGAAAAATTCATAAAAAACACAAGTCTTTATTATGGACTTTAGCCCCTTTGGCTAAGCCACCTAACCACTTCCCCCACATGCCCTTACCATAAAAACCCAAGTGCTAAGCCCCTCACGGCACTTATCGCATCGGAAATATCCAAATGCGCAAGTCTTGTGCTGTGTTCAAAAGTTCCGATTGCGATTAGTTTTGTATTGAAAAACCCCCGATCGCATCATATTTTATATATATTTTCCTGTGGGCCCGCCTTTCGCGCTTAAACCATTGAATAAACCATGCCCGATCTATTTTTTCCTTCATAAAATACCAAAAACCCACTTTTCTAAAAGTTTTGACTTAAAAACCCAAATCACGCGTTAAATATTAAAATGGGTTGATTAAAAAGACCGATGCGCAATCGCATCGGAAAATTTCAATGGGTAGATTGAAAAGCCTCGGCCCGAAGGCCCAACCCTGATTAGCCCCTATATATATAAGCCCAAGCCTATCGGAAGTCTTTTTAGAAACAAGCCCCATAACTGGGCGCCTAATCGCATCGGAGATTTTCTTTGGTGCAGTTTCAATTTTCATTACTGCCGATTGCGATTGGCCAATCGCGCAATCGCATCAGCCCTCTCTCTGATTATCGCAATCGCATTGGCATGTTCTCTGATCGCGCAATTTCATTGCCTCATTCCCGACCTCCGATTGCGTTTCCCCTGATTCATTCTCAACCATTGATCTAACCTTTAGATCGACGGCTTGCGCTTCGTCGCATCGCAATGTTTAATCGCACGCATTTTGTTTGTCCCTACCGATCAGTCAGTCCCCCGATTCATTCTCCACCATTGATCTTGTCCTTAGATCAACGTCCATCGCTTAATTGCATCAGCCCCTTCGATCGTGCAATCGCATCAGATTTTTTGCATCGCACCCCTTTTCTCCTCCCACCGATTGCAAACTCCTGATTAGATCTGGACCATCCACGTGTCCAGATCCAATGGCTACGCTCCTCTCCTGCCTTCTGAAGCAGTGTAATCCATTACATAGGATTTTATAAATTTCATTTGTGTTTTTCGGGTGTTTTTTTTTATTTTCCATTATATAACAAAGAGAGGCCAAAGGCCAGGAAAGACGTTTCCCGTGCCTATTTTACATTAAAGGAAACCGTCCGCCAGGCTCTATTCCATTGTTTGTCAATGATCTATGAAGATTGATACCTTTAAGGCCCAGCACGCTTCTACACATTGACAAGACACTATGGTTTAAAATCGCATTTAAAAATAGTATCAGTGTTGAAGAACAGAACGCAGCAGAGATGAAGATTGAAGACAGATTTAGGGAATTACGACTTAAAATAAATTATCAAAAGTTTTAATTCTTGAATTCAAACACAATAAAAAAGAAGTCATAAGTGTTTAAACTGACAGAAAGGTTCCCACCACCTGCATTTGAGGCGAATTGATTCCTCAGCTACTACAAGAGCCACCTATTTCCTCAAACCATTCAAAACAGAGGTCGAAGTTATTGATTAAAGAAATATCTGCCTCCAGCACTGCCAAGAAGTTAATTCTGCCACAAAAAGCTAATACAACAAATATCTTCAGGATTACTCCACGTTATGCAGAATCTGGAAGTCAACAAAGCTCCCACCGAGTTTAAATATTAATTGTAAAATAATTAATGCAGAACCACCTGTAAACTTCTTCATCGAGCCCCTTAAAGGGCCTAGAAGTATTGAATCTGTATTAATTGCCTTGAGAGATATTTTATCACATCTCACCTCCTCATCCTTATATAAATAATTTTGTAGAAGATAAGAAATTTTTGGTTGTTATTTGATCACAAGTTGTAATACTGAAACTCTTTGAAGTAAATATATAGTCTGTTGAAGTTGAAGAAAAAATTGAAGTCTTGGAGATCTTGATGATGTTGTTGCGTGCTTGTTCCTGAGAAGGCTCTCTCATTGGATCCATGAGCTTGGTTGTTGGTGAAGTATTCTGAACTGTTTTATGTTTTCCCCTGTTTTCATTATGTTCAATAATTTCTTACTACAGTAGGTTTGAAAGTTTTAGGCTAAGAAATGACTCTTGGAAGCACCTTAGACCTGTTCATCCTTCACTATTTTATGTTTTCTTCTGCTGAATTATTTTAGAGGCTTTAATCTTTCTCTTTAGTCTTCGTTCTTGTTTATTTCCTTAATAGTTCGAACAGTTGGTGTCAGCATGATTTATGGTTCTCCCTGCTTGTCTGCTGCCACTTAAAAATTGTTATTGAAGTCTCCCTTTGAAGTTATTTGCTTACAGTGAATCAAAGAGGTCTGTTTTGATCTTGCCCTTTGTCCCCAGTTAAACAGTTGGCTTAAAGGTCGTTATAGCTATGATCATAGATGTTTTTAGGTGTTCCCTCTTCTATGACTGTAATTATTAGTAAATATTTTATGTTTTCTAAGTCCTTTAGAATAAAATCTTTGAAGAAATAGGGCATTCCCTGAATCTTAGATTTCATTTTGAAAGTTGTCTTGAAGTCATTATTTTCTTAAAGAATGTTTGTAGAATTTATGGTTAGCCCTATCTATCAAATATCTCTTTATTGTTTAAGTTATGTTTTCAAGTTCCCTTTGTTGAGAATTCAATTTCTCTTTCCAAATCATTAATGTTCATCCCATTCTAAAAACAAAAGCATCCTATGGCCAAGCTAGATTTTCCCTTTGATATCCCATATCCTTTGATGAGTTTGTTATGACCTTTTCTTGACTCCATTGCCCAATGAACCAGATGTTTCTCTATCGTATATATCTTTCTTAGACCTTTCATGTTCTGCTGTATCAATTCAATCCAACCAAACAAACAAACACTTGCACTTAATAAATAGTCTAAAATCAATACTCTAAGCACACAAGATAAACTTTTGCAAACAAATATTCGAGAGATCCCTCTCTGAGAACAGGAGGACTAGATCCTGGGACTCTAAAGATTGGTTCTGATGTTGCCTTGTCTTTTGATTTGCCAAACTATCAAAACACGGGACACCAACACAACCCTTTGCTCTTCAATGTTTAGTCTATAAATAGACATTATTTACAATGTAGATGATCTACCAAGATGGCTAGATCTTCGAATTCTACTCTGAAATGTATCATAACTAAAACTATTAACTTGAAACATAACAATGACAACTATCCTTAAAGAAAACAAACTCCTAATAGGACTCTATCTCCTATTTATTACATTCGGTTCTCCTAAGAGTGAAACAGTTACATAATTGATGTCACGTGTTCAAGGGATAATTCACCATAATTCACCACCACTTTACATCTTCAAAACACCCCTAGATCTGTGGAACATAATCCTACTTTATAGGGATGGATGACCTTCACTTTAAACACTGCTTTGAATGATGAGTTGGTTGTGTGGCACCTTTTGAACCATGAATCTCTACTGATATGGTCCACTGACATGTTGTAAGTCTCTAGTTGGTTAATGTGCTATTGGAATTCTCAAAACTCTTCAAAAAGCTCCTCGCTACGAAACAAGGCAGTTTAGATAGTTTTGTAGCGAGTTTTAGTAGCATATGAAAACTTGATTTTCCATTTATATTTTCAACACCTTTTTTTTTCAAACACCTTTAATATGCCAAGACACCTTGCAAACAATCAATATCCCTCCATAATACTTGAAAAAACTGAATTTAAAGGCAAAAATGTACCTACAGAAATTTTCGTAGCATTTTTCTGGCCTCAAGCCTTAGGTACGCTATGAAACTATCCAAAAAACCAGAATTTGCTGAGCTCAAGATTGTCTTCAAAAATTGATATCTAGAGGTAAAATTTAGGTTCTTTATTAGTGATGAACCTCATAAAACATATTCCAAATCAATTTTTTACTCCTGTGGTGTTTCATCTTCATTTAAAATCAATTGGTTGATGGGTTCTTCTACCACTTTCATCTTCACCCCTTTATTTTCTAACTCCACTTTAATTAAATCCAGCTGCTCCTAAAGATCTTCCACTTGGTATTTTAATTCTTTATTTTTGGATTGTAAGTGCAAATTCATCCTCCTAACATGTTTAACTTCCCCTCTTAATGTCTGATTCCATTTCAACAACTTTTCTGTATTGTCCAAATTTTTTCAAACACTTGTGACTTTATCTTCCCATATTTTCCTCATCTATTCAAATTTAACCTTCTAAGTTATGTGCTTCTTTGACTCTAGCTTTAAAACTGATATTTATTTACCTGCTTCCTTATATTTCTCTTTGAGAGTTTCTATTTCTGATTTTTCAATCATTTTCTATTTTCCCTTTCTTTTCCTGATAACTAGTTCCTCCTTTGTTGATGAAGACAGATATATGATGCTTGGTGGCTGAGTAGCTTCATTGATTTTATTAGTATCTTTACTTTCCATGACCTTATTTGCATGTTTTTTCATTGGATTCCTTGGTTGAAATATGAAACCAGCATCATCACCTTCAAAATCTAGTTTTTTAGTAGACTCACCTTTCTTCAGCTTTCTTCTTCCATCTTCAATGTCTTCAACTAGCACAATGGGTGACTCTTCAATTTCAATTGCATTCAAGATATCTTCCAAATTTCCTTTAGCCAATGTCTAGCTTCTAGTGACTCTCTTGCTTCCTTTTTTGCTGAATGTGTTTTTCTGTTTTGCAGGTGTTGCTTAAGGTGTGTCATTCTCCTGCAAAGGTTCTGCTTCCATGTTCACTGGTTCTAGAGGATATGATCTATTTTCTTCTTCAACTTCCTCTACCACAGCTAGTGATGAATTATTTCTAGGTATGGAGGCTTTCTTAGGAGTGGCCACATCAATTTCAGAACCACTCATGAACAAGAAATAAATCCAATCTCTGTCTAACCTCCTCAATTCATCTAACACTAACAACTTAATTAGACCATGATGAAAAAGAGAAGTTTCATTGCCCTCTATTTTGATTTGAACCTTATCTGACATTTTCCCTAGACTTTTGTATAAATAGAAAGGTAGGTCAAGTGACCTTTTACCTACAAAATGCAGAAGAAGTCTAAGATGATAGGAGTAGACCATGTGAAACCTTCCTTCATAGGTAGAATACTTTTGAATGACCATCAACAGCTTTGCATAATTCTCCTTCATGAAGCTTATATGGATAGCATTTCTCAAATCAACTCCATTGTTTTCTTGTTTGATAAACTCTTTACAATACTGGATTGTGAACTTGATACCTTTAAACCACTATTCACCACCTCTAGGGATTCCTATAGTTGATGATATGCTCTCTGGTGTCACTGTAAGCTTCATAATTCCGACTATTGAAGCTGTTCCTGTGAAGCTGGTGGCAAAATCCTTTGAAACCTGTAAATGAAAGCCCTGCAACCTTTGATAGAATTGCAAGCAGCCAATTCTTCTGAAAACCTCCATGCAAATAAGGTCTTCATTGAGTAAATTCATATCCGTGGGCTCATACCTGTGACAATGGCCACCCTTATTTGTTTTCCTTCTTGCAGCCATGGATGCTTTATAGTCTTCATTGCCTCGCTTGCTGATGACACCTGTAGAATTCGAACTTGCTAACCACCTGGTTGGCTCGATGAAGAAACTCTCCAGAAATCGACTCACATGCAAGGATAAATCACAATATGACAAAAGGCTAATTGATGTGAGGCTTAATAGTTTAAGTGACAGCTCGAACTTTAATCATAACAGATGTAGGTAAAAAAGGTAATGATGACATTAAGCATGACTATGTACATTTAAATTTACAATAAAAACCTTGAATGAACTCCACATTAACTCCTCTAATCATAAAATCACACCTCATAGAAATCTAAGAAGATAGGTTTAAAAACGAATTTTTGTAGCGAAATTAGTTAAGTTTCTGACAAATTCTCTACGAAACTATTAGGTAGTTTCGTAGCAAAATCTGTTGTTTTCCTGTGTAAAAAGCTACAAAAGTTTGAAAAACTGACAGATGTGTCCTTTTGAGTTTGAATGCATGGGGAATGAAAACTGACAAGATATGGGACTGATTTGAATAAAATGGCATAAATGAAGGTGATCATGAAACTTAGGATAGGCTAAAAATGAAAAACACTTTCCTATACCACATTGAAATGGCTTAAGAGACCTTATCCATTTGGTGAGTCACCTATATGACCCTATCAAGAAATGTTTCACAAATTAATGAGTGATAACAGTCAGCTTGATCTCAAGGTCATACTCTAAGAGGGATGCTATCCATCTATATCTTCTTCCTTTTGGATCTATTTGCATGAGTACTTTTTTAACTGCTGTGTTTGGAACATATGCCAAAACATGTGAGTGCAGAATATAAACATAGAATTCCTTGAGTGCTTTAACCAAAGCCAAGGCTTGTTTCTTGACCATGTTGCATCGGAGGGATGCATCCCTTATTGTGCAAATGAAGGATGTTATTGCTAGCTCTGTCCCATATTTTTTCTGCATTAGCACTGCTGCCAAAGTATGCTCAAAAGAAAAAGAAAATATAATGAAATCTAGAGAATAATCGGGACTTGTCAAAACTAGAGTAGTGGTCAAAGAAAATTTCACCGAGCTGAATGATTTACGAGCATTTTCATACCATTTTACATCATTCTCCCTCTTTATAATATTAGCTAATTCTTTAAGATGCTCTGCTAAATTGGGAATGAACCTACGTAGGAAATTCATCCTACTGTTGAATTCTTAGACTTCCTTCTTGTTACGAGGAAAATAATTTTTTTATATCACTTCAACTCTAGAAGGATCTATCCTGATCCCATATTTTGAGATGATGCAACCCAAAATTTTTCCTTCTTCCATAACAAATAGCCATTTTTTAGGATTTAGGGATATCCCAAATTTTCTACATCGTTGGAACACAACTATCAAATGGTGTAAATTCTCATCATTTGAATTTGAATAAATAGTCAAATCATCTAAATAAAAAACAAGGAAGACATCTTTCTTGTTACTGAATTCTATGTCCATGGCATGCTGGAAAGTGACCCCGTCATTCTTCAAACTGAACGACATCTTAGCATATTTAAAGGTACCCCATGGTGTAGTGAATGATATCTTATCCTGATCATCCTCATGCAAAAGGATATGATTGTACCCTGAGTAACCATCCAGCAATGACATCCTACTAGATCCTACAAATCGCTGAAGTATGTGGTCTAATTTAGGCAGTGGGTAATTGTCTTTCAGTGACACTTTGTTTAGATTTCTGAAATCTATACATAGTCAGATTTTTCCAGTCTTCTTAACACTGGAACCAAATTGGTGATCCAGATGGAAAATCTAACTGGAACAATAATACCTACCTTATAGAGCTTATTTACTTCCTTCTAAATGGATGGAAATAACTTTGGGTTTATTCTCCTAATCCTCTTCCTAAAAGGCTTTTGTTTTGGCTTTATCGAGATAGTGTGTTGAATGATATTTTTATCGTACACCTTTAGATCTGAGTAATCCTAAGAAAACATGTCATAAAACTTAGTAAAAAAAATCAACATATCTAGTGTTTACCTCGGGAGACAAAGACTTCAAAAGCTTGATGAACTTTGGCAGCTTCATTGTTCCAATATTAACATCTTCTAGGCCTTTTTCTATGGGAACCAAAGTAGGTTTTCTTGCCACATATTTTTGATCAAATAATTCTTCCAAAGGTATAAGACCTTTTGGAATATTATTGTCCTTGAGATGAAGTATGTCAATCTGATCTACCTCGATGACATGGTCATATTTGTCATACACTTCGTCCATAGAATAATTCTCAAACTCACCTTCACTTTGAAGGAAATTGTTCACCTGTTTATCATCCCAGAATACTTGCCGAAATTTCAAGTTATCAGGAATGGTGGGCCTATTCTTTATATGAATTTCAATTTTTTTATTTGAAAAATTTGTAGATCTAAAATTACTTGCAGCAATGGCTAATGAATCAACCATTATATTTTGCAACCTTGGCACTACTTTAAGTGTATATTCTAAAAATATTCTCAAAATATCAAGTGTTTCCTTCCTATATTGCCTAATCCTTGGGTGATTAGCTTGATAATCACCTTTGATTTGTTTAATTACCAGCTCTGAATCACTGTAGACTACAATTATTATAGCTCCCAATTTTTTCAAAATTTTCAGACCAATACAGATGCCTTATATTTGGCCTCATTGTTTGTATAATCGAATGCTAATTTTTAGGAACACAATCCAACATTATTTGGGACTTTATTTTGATGTTGAAATGGGCTACAGATCCATAAAACAATTCCAACCACGTCTTTGCTAACAACACCCAAAGTGTGTGCTCCAAGCACTATCTTCTTCCTCAAGGTGATAAAACTCTTGAATCTGATTTGACACAATTTTCTGATCTGATTCTTTATGTTGTTTTGAACTTTCATCTGTATTCTTTGATGGCTATTCAGATATATTAGGAAAATTCTCTTTCTATTTTTCTAGCATTGTTCTAATGCAATCTGAAATCTCAGGAACATGCTCTATTTCTCCTAATTGACAATCTACATCATTTAATCCATAATCATTTTACAAAATTAAGGAATCTAAGTCTATATGTACAACATTTATAGGATTATTATTAGGCCTTTCCTTATTTGTGATCATGTATTTCATTTTAGTCTCATGGTATAGTTTTCTCATTTGACCAAAGACAGGAATTTTTGCATAGGAAAATTCCAACTATAGTGTACCTCTCAATTTAGCCCCCAAGATCTTGATAACATCATACCAAAACGTGGAGGAATGTCTGCAACTACCACATCTATTAGGAAAATTTTGGTTGGGATCTATTATATGGAGACAACTAGAACTTTGATGAGACCCAGAAAATGAACATGACAAGAATCGAAAGAATATAAATCATGATATTGGTGGGCGATGTCAAGGCCAAGCTTGTCCATGATTTATTTGGGCATGAGGTTGTGGGAGGCCCCGGAGTCTAACATAGTGTTATTAAGGATAAATTGATGGAATTTGAGACTCAAGTAAAATGGTGGTACCTCACTATCTTTAGACTGACCATTGATTTTGGGACCAAATATTAACTTGGCTTGATCATCCTCTATATTAACCATGTCGGATAAAGGGTCAACCTTCAAGGTTTTGACTACATGAGATTTATATTTATCAGCTTTGACCAATTCATTAAGATTAATAGACAACTTTAACTTTGAAATTTATGACTCTGAATTAAAAGGTATAGTTATGTCTACCTCTTTTATGAGAATATACCTTTTCTCAACATGATCTCTCGGTGCAACTTTTTTCCTTTGAAACTATATTTATTTGATAGGTGCACTTGTAGAAGGCTGATTGCTTCTGTTTTGATTTGGAGCTACAATATCTTTACCCTTATTTTGATTGGCTTCAGAAACTTTCTTTCATGGTATTTTTTTCTGCTGAACTGTCTTCTTCAGAGGTGGATTGATTGGAACATCACGGGTCCTCAAGGAGTATTGTTGTAATAATCCCAAATGGGAAAAGTAGGAATATAGTGCATAAAACTGGAAATATCAGTGTAAGTCAACACATAAAATTTCAGAAGATCATATTAATATCATCACCAAAAAATGTATACAAGTTCTTGAGGAAATAGTCACTCAAGTTGGAAAACAAGCCTCAAGAGAACATGTACATGAAATATGAAGAACATTGCTACACAAAAAATACCCAAGGCTATGACAGTGCAATTTTATTATATATAACTTCTGTTGAATAATTTCAATACATGGATCTAAATTTATATGGCTCAAATAATTTTTTTAACAAAGATATAAGCTCCCAAGCACATTTCCAAGACAACTCGGGAAGGGTTTCCTGAAATACACAAAATGGAGAAAATAGAAATATGGTCCTATGGTTGAATAATCTCTCCAACTAGATAGACGATAGGAGGTTGCTGATATGATTTGGAAATGTATGAAAACTCCTCCTATAGATTCTCTAAATGAGAGGCTGATCCCCTCACTAAAAAATCTATCTCCCCCAACTAGGGCTCCAAATCCTATACTGCAACTACACACTAAAATAACATATTTTCTTAAGAGAAATGTGTTGTAACTGATAGCAGTACCTTAGCCTAATGTTAGGTGATGAAATAAGGCTCAGGGGTCCTCTTTATTGGTCTCCCAATAGAAGGAAAATTTCCTCCAACTAAAATCAAGAAAGGAAGTGACCCAAATCAACTCTTCATAGCTACACCCTGCAACACAACACAATACTCTCCAGAAACACACTATACAAAAAAGACGTAGCTTGGCCTGATGCCAGATAGTGGTCAATGTAGTGAAATACTCTTCCAATAGGCCTCTCAAGGAAAGAGGTGGGATTCCCAACTAGGAACACCCTATGCTAAACAACACATGCAATCTTAGTAAACAACTAAAGAGAGCAACAAGTCTAAACAAAACATATCAAAATAATAATCTCCAACCTCCCCCCCATGGCTGCCATCCTCTTCCTTATATAATTGATGAGCTTCCTCACCCTTGGCCCCACTCAATTACGTCACTACTTCCATGCATTCAATCTCCCTCCAAAACTACATTGTCCCACCATGAATGCCACTCCTCCATAACAACGTTGTTGAGTTGGTCAAAGTTGACCCAGTATTCATGCTCCAACCCCTTTTCACACCTAAGGGTCTTCAATACAGCTTTTTAGATGATCTACATTCACACTAGGAGTGTATTTTATTCCTACTAAGGGTATTTATGGGTCGCCATACCCTCTTATTCCTCTATCTAAGAGGGAAATCAAAATTTAATATTCCAATTAGCTGTGTGCTAATTTAGGAATATTACAATCCTCCCCTCCCAAACATTGCTTGTCCTCAAGAAACTACAAGAATAGAACTGAATATCTTCTCCTCTTCCTCCTGTAGCATCCTCATATGGTAAGTTCCTCCAATTAACAAGATGATCTCTCATCAATATGTCCCCAATTTGCTCCTCCCAAGTGTATAAGTATGCCTTTGGTGAAAAATCCAAATGGCTCTCATCATGAACACGTGGGATATCCATGGGAGAAACTATATGTGGTCTAGAGTCCTTCTTGAGGCATGGGATCAGAAAAATATTGGGAACCTTCCTTCCCATGTGAAGCTCCAAACCCCAAGCTATCATCCACAAAAATTGAGTCACCCTCCATAATGGTACCTCATGGAAATGTTCTTGCACCTTTGGCTCCTGCAATGTAGGTGGGCTGCATAACTGAACATGATAGACAAAATGGTTTACCACACACTATCCCTCTCTCCACTTATGGAAAGTGTATAGCTTCTGTTGATATTGGACTACACTAATGTTTCCCTCAAGATACAAAAGGACAACTGGATCTCCAAAGACCCCTCCTCTAGTTTCATGAGCCCAAACCATCGCATACAAAGTGAATGGTACATCATCACCATGTGGTATCCAAATCAGAAAGATACTGAATGTTATGTGCAATTTTGGATGATACCAATGGTTTCTCCAATGGATACAAGATAGTTTTACCAACTGTTGTTTTAGAACATCATGTGGCAAGTTGTCTCCTAACAGGTTTCTAGATGTGAATGTTTGCTTATCTACTATGAGGTAGTAAATGTAATTATTTATTAGCTGAGCATAAAAATAACACCACATTTTCCCAAGTTCATGAAAATAAGATCTATCTCCATCAAAAAATTTGGTCCTAGAATGACCATGAAACCCAAAAATAATCTTGCCCCCATTGTGGAATGTAATATCCCAAAATGGGAATCCACAACAAAGCCTACTGAAATAACGCACTCCTTAGAAATATATGCACTGAAATGATTTTTTAGCTCTTGGATCCCTTACATCAGTGGA
Source organism: Pinus albicaulis (assembly GCA_034641835.2). Taxonomy (NCBI): domain Eukaryota; kingdom Viridiplantae; phylum Streptophyta; class Pinopsida; order Pinales; family Pinaceae; genus Pinus; species Pinus albicaulis. The sequence continues at coordinate 604,716,031 of CM076580.1, forward strand.
TCTAGTGTCTAGATCCAAAATGAGAGAAAAAAAAAATGAAACTAGGTGAGGTAAACGGACCTCCCACCACATAGTATAGCTGGAAAACACCGAAAGAGAAGGGTTGCAGCTATGTGCAACAAACTGCTTTAGAAATAATGTAGTTTTGAGAGAATGAAAAGGAGATCAACAATAAGGATCAGATTTTATATTAGCAGCATCAAATCATATCCATAATGATGACTTTATAGTATACAACAAAATGTAGAAGACAAAATAGAAGAAACTCCTCAGGAAAGAAGGCTACAACACATGTATTGATTGCAAAATAGCTTAACAATGTTTTTATAAGAGCTACAACAGTTTTATATTACACTCTAGATCTAGAGCAGATCCGTGTACAAAATATTAGATCCATTTCATATTTTTACACTAGAAAGGCTCCTTTACAAGATCCCCTTCGGGTTTTGATCAAATCATGTAATATAGAGAGTAGATCTGAGATTAAAGTAGCAGATTTGCAATATTATTCAGAAATTTTTGAAGATTCTTACAATAGAAATAGATCAAATCTGTAAAGCACATGGATCATCAAGATAATCCATGGATCACCAAAGTGAAGGGCAAGCCCAGCACCAAAGATCTCTTCTCAAAAAGTGGGTCAAAACACCTTGCAATTCCCTCCTTGAAAATAATGTAGTCCTTGAAGGGAAACTACGTTGTAGCTTGAAGCACTAAGTTGGCCTGATGCCAAGATCTATAATATCAGCTCCAAAGGTTCAGAACTCTCTTTCCCATGGGATAGAAGACTTTCCCAGTGAAAAGATGCCCTGAAATGGCCTAGATTTGAGCAGATCTAGCCTCCACTTGCTGCAGCTTGCAAGGACAACCAAACCCTCAACATGATTTGCGTTGTAGTTGGAAGATGAGCTTGGCCAAATTCCTGATATTGGATGAGATCAACAAGACTCTCCCAAGAAATCCTCAATGGAAGAGGTGGGATTCCTACATAGGAATGCCCAAGTGCTAAGAAGCACTATTCTTAGCTAAACAACAGAGAATGGTATATGTTTGAACATAAACCATACTCAGAAATATGCAAAATCAACAACCTTCTTCTGCTGTCCTCCTCTTCCTCTTATAGGATGAAATTCTTGTCAAACCCTAAACCATCTCAATTATTTAGCTGCATTCACATGAGAAGCCTCCAACTAAAACTGCACTGCCCCTCTAGGAGATTCACTGTATCTAGACAACGTTGTTGATTTGGTCCTGGTTGACTTGGTCAAATGCTCCAGTATCTTTCACACCTAAGTGTGATTATGTAATTAGCCCAGATTTGTCCATGTTCACATGTGGCATTGATTTATTTTGTTGATTAGGGGTTCTATTGATCCTCCTTTACAGTTTTATTCATGAAAAAAAATATTGAGATAAAATTGTATATTCCCATTAGCTTGGGCTAATTGGGAATATTACAGTCCTCCCCTCCAAAATGTTTCTTGTCCTCAAGCAACTGATAGGGTGAGTGCTACAAAACTTCTCCTCCTCCATTGGTGACACCATCATAGATCAAGATTTCATCATGAGCCAAGTGTTCACCTATCCAAGCTCCCATGAACTGTTCCTCCAAAATCATCATGAGATGTACAAAATCCATCCCACAAGGAGTCAAGAACTCAACAGAAACAAACATGGTTGGTCTGATACTCTCTCTAAAGCATGTAGCATAAGGTGCATAGAGAGTTTCCATCCCATGTGGTGCATACAAACTGCCCGTTCTCTCTCCATACAATCCCATGAAAAGTACAACTATCTCATCCAAGTATGGAAGCATAATGACATACATACAAATAGAAATTTGAGCATGAGGAGGTGGGTCAAAGTCCCACATAGGGTGCCAACATAGTGCATCTCCTACCTGCATCAGATCAAGGTATGGTAAGTGGTTTCCCCACAACTTACTTTTTGCACAAGTTATCTCACCATGGCTGAAAGTGTGAGATATGTTTGGTGCCTTTGGGAAACACCCATCATGAAAAGGAATCTCCCTTTGCATAGTAGGGGAGTGGCCAAGTTCAGAAATTGAAGTGGCCCAAAGTTTGCCATGAGATTCATATGGTACAACACTCCTCTTGGGAGCCATGGCCTACAACAACATGGTGAAAGAATACATCAAATCAGAAAATAAAGCTTGCATTACATGTTCAGAAGCAAGACATAAAAAGAAAAAGGATGACTCTAAACAGATCAAAATCTGAGTCATAAGAAGAAAGAAGGATGTTATTAATTTTCAGATCTTAAGCCTTCACAATTTTGATTTGAATTTCTATAAATTTCAGTGTATGTGCAACTTGTTTTTATGCCATAGTCTCAATAGAAAATCAGACAGCTTAATCCTGGTTTGGCTGTGTTTTAATTTTCTGTTTTAGAATATAGAGAATAAAATCTGCCAGACAGCTTAATCCTGACAGATAGTAGCTTAGGTAGAGAATTTATGAGTTCAACTGTTTAATCTGAACTCATGGAAGAAATAAGGGTAGATTTATATTAGTTTCATGCTTTCAATAAAAGAATAAAATGTTGATGTCAAAGGGTTTGCAAGTCCAAGTGCACCTTGCTGAAGAAAAAATGTTAGGAAAGTAGGTTGTGTAGGTAGTTGTTTGGGGAATGAATTATTTTGTATGATGTAATGTTGATCATCTTTTCAAGCAGCATGATCAAAGAATAAAAGGTTGTCAAAATGCAAAGCATAGGTCTATATTCCAGAGATAAATCTCTGAGGTTCTTGACACCTCCAAGGAGCTACCATCCCCAAGTGGAGCCACTGTTAGCCATCCATAATTTTGACATATTCAAAGATGGATAAAACAGGTCTATTAGTCTTCAAGAAACAAATTTGGAACAAATCTATGAGTTCTTGAAGCCTTGTTGTGTCCCTTGTCCAAAAATTCCCTTCCATTGATAATCTTCCTTCAAAACCTTCAAAGAAAGCCCTGCCGTTATAAAAGAAACTGTTTTCAGACCCATTTTCCATCATTTTTTCCTTTGGAAAATCCCTCTAAAAACCCCTTCATCTCACCCATTTTTCCCATTTTTACCCTTTATTTTCCTCAAAAATCCCCTTTTAAACCTTATAAATCCCCTTCATTTGGTTTAAAATCACCTTTTCTAACCTATTGGAACACAAAAAGGCCTTAAAAAACCTTTGTTTTTTATCCTTTCCGCCCCTGTTTATACATAAGGCCTTAAGCCCTTTTTGGTTTGAGCCCTAGCCCCTTTTCATCATATGACCCTATGCCCTGTGACCAAGCGCTAAGCCCATCGGCTATTGGCCATCGCAGTTCCCCGTTTCCTCTTTCCCCTTGTATTTTCTTCCGCCGATGGCCGATCCCCCGAGTAAATCTCTGTCGTTGACCTCGTTTTGGATCGAACATTCCTCGCTCCATCGGCGCATCGCACATCGACGATTCCCATTCCCACTTCCATCCTCTATCGATGAAATCTCCACTGTCAATCTCCCCCAGATCGGACAGTCCGCGCTTCATCGTAAACTGCAACGGTTCAATTTCCAAACCCTTATCTGTCGCCGATATGCGAAACCACGATCGCATTTGGATTGTTCATTCTCCCCAGATCGGACGGTCTGCGCATCATTCCATTGCATCGCACTTCGACATTTCCTCATTCCCACTCCTTTTTCTATTGATGGAATTCCCCGTCGATAAAATCCCACTTGTTTCTCCCATCGGCCATCAGCACATTGCAATTCCTAATTCACACTTCCTGGACCCTCTTCTCCGCCGATTTCCGATCCACCGAGTTAATCCCAGCCATCCATTTCCTCGATCTGACGGCTCCCATTGATTCCCTCCTTTCAACTCCACCCAATAGTTTTCCGCTACACGCCAAAACTGCTGACGTGATTCGTTGTGTCCCACCGCTTTTCCTCCACCGTTGATCTAACTCTCCCTAGATTAGACGGCTTGCGCTCTCTCGCATAACCATCCTCACTCCCATATGTCCCCTACCAAGTCATTCCCATGATTTAATTCTGACCGTCCATTTCCCCAATCCAACGGTCCTTGTTCATCTTCGTGCCTGTTTCTTCGGAACTGTTTAAACCCCATTTTCAATTCGAAATTAGCAGTTTTGTGGTGAACACATGTCAGTGCTTGAACTGTATCACATTCATTTCGGCCAAAACCATTTACCACTTGACCCTGGCACGAATACTGCCCCAGTATTGAACAAAACTGCTCATCGTCATTTTTGTGTCAGATTCAAATGTTTCCCTGGTTTTTCATGGTTTCGCCATGGAACCCTCCCTTGATTCATTTTCCTCCTTCCGGACTACTCTTTTTCCCTCCACCAAGCCCTCTGAAGTAGTTATAGCTCCATTTGCATATTTTTTATAATATTTTGATGGTTTTTTGCAGTTTTAATGGCGGATAAGCTATAAAAGTTGTCCCACAGTCCAGTAAAGGGACATGGCTGAGGATGACGATCCTCTGTGGCTAAATTCAACACAGAAAGGGACATAAAGGGAGTTAATCTCCAAGTTTATCCAATGCGTCATGAACACTGGTCATTCAGTAAAGCCCTCCAGCGCAGGCACCTGTCAGTAATCAAATGAAGACCAAACAATGAAGATATTGAAGATTAAAGAAAAAGGATTAAAGCGCAAAGTATGAAGATTTAAATTTAATACATAGTTAAAAGATAAAGACATAGCATAAGATCGGAGATGATCTGAAAATGTATAATCAACCTTAAAACACAATTTAAAGTTCATATCATTGTTTAAAGTATTTAAGTCAGATCAGCAGAAAGATGGCTTCGAAAGACAAATCACTGAAGCCTTTACTCCTCCAAAGACTAAAAATGCCACCTACATGCCTATTTACTCAAAAGCATACAAAGTTAATGCACAGTCAGAGATATTTTTCCAAAGACAACTTAGAAGTAATTGTTAGCCTACCAAAAGGCTTCAAAGTCAAAAAATGTAGCCTGAATTAATGAAAGTTAATTTAAAAATCAATTAGCAGAGTTAAGATATTAGAAATCTTATCCATAAGGCTTCCCAAAGGCCGAGAAGCATTTAATATATATTAATTGAACAAATAACCCTTTCTTTCACTCCACCTCCTCAATTCATCTATAAATATCATAAGAGGAGCCCGTTGTAAATGTTGGTTGAATAATTATTGACTCTAAATAGTTGTTGAGGCTACTGAAGCTCTGTTAGTAATTGAAGAAATATATGTTGAGAAGAGAAGTTTGAAACTATAAAGACCTACTGGACTTGAAGATTGTAACTGATTTGAACATCAAATATACAAGCTTATTTATGGGATCCTGGTCTATGTCAATGGTGATGTTTTTCTTAATGTAATTGTTGTTTTTATTATGTTTTCATACTGTCCACTTTCTCTGATAAAGAGCAGGAAATATAGATTAGGATTTACTGCAAAGTACCCTATTTATCACTGATAAGCTTTATCTCTATGTTTTCTTCTAATTGTTTATTTGGGAATGATTTCAATAGAGTATAATCAGTCAAGGAATGTTGGTGAGCCCATGTCCTGCTGAGTAAAACCTGAGATGTTGTTCTTGAATCATCTTTTCATTGCATGCTAAGTAGAGTCCTAATCAAGGAAGTTTATGGTTAGCCTTGTCCCTTGTTTAGTCTTCAACAGCGATTTTGAAAGTTTCCCTAAGAGTATGCCGAAAGTAGGATAGATTCAAAGTTATTACTTGATGTTAGGCTATTCTTTTGTTTATCTTGAATGTTTTCTACTTTCTGAAGGTAATATGTTATATTGTTGGATTGTTGTCTGAAAAGTGTGCTTTAGTGAAAGTTTTCCCAAAGAGGTCTATGGTTTGCCCTGTCCTTTGGCCTGCTTCAAACAGTTACTTTGAAAGGCTTTTCTTGTTTAGTGAAGTTAATAGATTCTTAAAGGGTTATTAGCTTTGCTTCTTTCACAACACTTTTAATGTTCCATATCATAAATCAACCTAAAGAAATCCTTTGATATAGATGACTCGCCCCATGGACCACTCTTGAAACTTGTTGTGCAATTAAATCATTTTGTGACTCCATAGCCCAATGGTTTGATACTGTCTCTTACCTATCCTATCTACTGAATCATTCTTTAAACTTACTCACACCTTTACCCTTCAAAAGACTTCCTTTATTTTGATGATATCCTACCCAAACAAAACCAAAAAAAATCCCTTGTGCTTCATAATTAGCCTAATATCATATCATAAGCTTTAAAAGCATATCATTCTAAACACATATAGAGAGATCCCTCTCTGAATCCAGGAGGGCTAGATCCTAGGATTCCAAAGTGGTTCTAATGTAGGCCCTATAGCGTTTGTTCTTTCCAATCTTGCAAACTACTGGGACCCCAACAGTTTCTAGCATCCCAGCTAGGAAACCAGTGGAGGATTAATATTTCCACTTTTTTCTTCATATTCAATCTTCTAGGAGAATTAGATCTATATCAGGCATTAGAGCCATTGTATTTTACCTCCACACAATAGCAGTGTTGGCTTGAGGGGTCCTAACCTAGGTTCGGTGTGCAAGGTTTTCCAACAAACCCCTATACTACTGGCCCTTTCGGCAATGACCTCCTTGCGCAGGTCAAAGTCTCATCCAAAGTAGTATGGGTGGGTGCTGGAACCAAGTTTCCACACCCTAAGAAAGGAAGGGTAAGGCAAGAAGAGCTATGCTAGGTCTTGTAATTAATTCCCAGATTACTTTGTTCTGCACAGCGTTAATTAAGTATCTATTCGCATCCACGTGTACTAGATCTTTAGTTATATGATGGTTATAACATCAACACAATAGTACATAAAAAAAACATAACAGATCTAGATCCAAAACCACAGTACATAGATCTTTCCCAGCTAAAAGACAGAAACGAATAATACAAAAATTATCAGTAATTCACAAAAAATACTCACAAATTCAGTTCTCTAACAATCTTTCGCATTCATTCATTCATCAATTCTTCCTTATAATTCCCTTCCCAACCTGCACACACAGCAGCAGGGTCTCCACATAGCTGGACTTGGATCTCCACGCACATAGCCAGCAGGAGTCCGTTCCCCAAAACCCAAACAGATAGCTTAAACAACAAATCGCATCAATAGCTCATCATTTCTTATCCTTTACAATACAAAATGGATCTCTATTTATAAAAATCTAGCCTAGACTTTCCTATGGTCCACAACCCATGGTTTTCGGACCCCTAGTTTACCCTTTCACCCGTTACAATACGTTTGGGGCTTTGACCCACCCCAAAACCCCTACGCTAGACTAGATATAATCAAAAATATTAAAAACGGACCAGTTTCACAGCTTGTTAGGAGACCCCGTTCCAACAATCCCCCAACACAATCTTGTGACTCGTCCTGAGTCACTGCGGTGGTGCAGCTTCTATCTGCGCCTGCAAGGTATCGAGAGATTTGTTGAGCTGATGGAGTACATATTGACTTTGGGCAGCACCATTCTGTGCAAGAGTGACGAGCTTCTGGGAAGGCGGATCTTCAGGGACCGTGGTAACGCTTGCAAGAAGTTGATTAAGATGCTTGGTTGTGCCATCGATGTCTTGTGTTAACCGAAGGGCTGAGGTAGTCCAGGGATTTATACGTTAGGCCATGATGTGTTTCTAATGCCGAAGTTTCTCAATCTCGTCCTGGAGGTCGTTGCTAGTTTTCAATCGTGCCAAGTGCTAGGCAGGCACCAAGGTAGGCAGTGTAGCGTTGATCTTTTCAACGACTTCTTCTTTCTTGTGTAAGTCCTAATTGATTTGTTGGAGGATGGGATCGCGCTGGACCTAGTGCAGAGCTGTATGGCTGACTCTAGCAGCATGGCACCTTGAGCAATTTTCCTCGTGATTGTCGTTGTTGCATATGTGATTAGAGCTCATGGACTTCTGGGGGAATGTTGGGCTGTAATCTGGCCTGTAAGTCCGAAATATGTTGTTCCAGCTGAGTCCTGATAGTGTGAATTTCTAGTCAAGAGGCTTTGAGGGTAGCAACCAATTTTTCCACCTTATTATGAGATGAATCCTCAGCCTTGATTTCCTCTGTGACTTCCGTGCAGATCTGGTGGATTACAATCTCAAGCTCTGCCTGTTGTGACACAGCTTGGATTAATTCATTAGTCTTCTTCATAATGGTGTGTTGGGCTACTGCAAGCTGTCAGGTTGTGGATTGAGTGCGGTCACTAATCTCTCGGGAGACAATGTGAAGGAGACTCTCTAAGGCTACGTGTGGTAGCTGAGCCAAGTCCAACTGAATTCCTGTGACTTTTGAGGGTTGCGTTCTGACTAAGGCACTATTAGGGATGCTCCAGAGTCAACTGGCTTTCCTAATTTGTGTCGAGCTACTATCGACTGATAGGGGTGGTGCCTGGCCTTCACTAGGTGGGGGGTGATCCAGTTTGATCTGGACAGCGCGAAGGTTGGCCTGAAGAGAGTTGACCCCTACCTTCCACTAGGCCGTGATAAGTGCCTACTTATCCTCCGTAGCCATGGTGACCATGTCCGCAATCTGCTCCAGGTCTCCATCCGTTAATGTGAGTGTCACATCATTGTGCTTTCGACAGACTTTCTATTTCTTCCTTGGTCTTGATGCCGATGGCCCCGTCCTCTTAGTGTCGGGAGGAGGAGTGGTGGCGGTGTCTACCTGGGTCGGAGCTGTATCAGTCTGTTGCGGTAGGTTACCTTTGGGCTTAGCTTTAAATGATGTTGGAGTGTCAGGGAGACCTTTTATCTAGGTGGGGGGCCAGAGTGAGATCAATAGATCAATTTATTCATCGGGTACCATATAAGGGAAGTGCTTTGTGATACGAAGACAACGCAACATAGAGGCTTCCCCTAGTCGGGTCTGCCAAGATTCTAGATCCTTACTGGGATCCTCAATATCCCCCTCGTAGCATGGTACAGTGTCTTGGGTTAGGTTGTCCCTATCGTGCATTGTCACTTTATAGATATAACCCCCATCCCCCTCCTTAGTTATAGGTTCTGCATAATATTTTCCTTCTATTGGGTCTAGTGATACAATGACCCATGTGCCTTTGTTTTCAAATATCATGCTACGATTTTTTAGATTGATGATGCCCCCCATGTATATATCCCAGTCCAGCCTGAGGAGTGCACGGTAGGGATCCACATATTCCACAATTTCTATCACTTCAAAGTCAGCTAGGATCCTTACCCCTGTGATATCAACCACGACACTGGGGAGTCTACCTAGAGGAATGATTTTTTGTTGATTTTCCATTCGAAGCTGGATGGTGGGTCGCTCCAGCTTGGGTTCCCCCATGCGTTGCCAAGTGTGCTTAGGTAGTATATTGGCATCCGATCCAAAGTCTAATATAACCCGATCCATCTCATAGTTTCCGATCTGGACTGTCAGCCGCATTTCCCTGCTAGTGCGTCTTTGATATTTGTATAATTTATGCACATCCCTGATGTCGGGTGACCTGGCATCCCGTGTTGCGCAGCTTTCTAGTAAAGCCTCCAGATTTCGTATTGCCTAAGGGTTGTGCGACAGCCTCATGCATGCTTGCAAGAAAGTTTTAACTTCCTCAGTTACTTCCACATCTCCCAAGTGTGTAGATGACGAAATTTTGGTCTCAAGGAAGTCCTTGCGAGTCTCCATAAATGTTTTCCTTGCTTTTCCCAAGTCTAGTTCTTCTTGGTTGCTAACTGTCCTGCGGATCAGTGTGTCAATTTTTTCTTTCTCTTTAGCCCCCCAAGTTTCTAATCCACTGCACGTTACCACATGTACCTTGGTATCCTTTCCCCTCAGCTCGGTCTAGACCCTTCGCACCTTCTGCGCAGATGGGAGATGATTTTCCTGTATCTTTGATTTTAAGGCTGGGCACTCTTCCAGCATATGGCCCCACTACCTAAAATACCTGCAGGACTATCATAAAGGGTTCAGGAAATCCTTCGCCAAATGCCCCACGCCCCCAAAGTTATAGTAGAGTGACTGGCCTCGACCCTGACCTACGCTTCCGTTCTGGCTTTCATCCCTTCCTCCAGGAGGGGATTCGTCCCTGCCCGAGTGGTTTCTTGGTGAGGTAGGGTCTTTTCCCCTGCTCATTACTTCATTATGGCTTCGGCAGTCCTACTCCTCATGGCCAATTGACCGGCAAAACTGGCACAACATCGCTTAGGTTCAGAAACAGGGGTGCTATTTCAGGGCCATCGGGTTGATATTACACAACCTCATTGCGCAGCCATCTCCATGCCAGAGCGTAGGCCCCCTTGAGCCCTGTTTTCCCAGACTACGTGCTCCTAGTCCCAGGTGGCCGACTACGTGACCTAGTTCCGTACCATCCCCTCTTCTTTTCTCCTGCCATAGATTCTGAATTTTCTGGTGCATAGCCTCAAGCTGCACCTGGATCTGCTGTACTTCTAACACAGCATCCTTTAGAGGCGTAGCTTCTGATTTGACCTTACTTTCTAAGGCCTCGTATTGCGAATAAAAAGTATGGAAACCCATAGGTATGCGTAGGTGAGGGAGTAGCATGGCGATAAACCATTCCATAAGTTGTTTGTCATCATACCGAAATCCTCCTTCTCTGATAGCTTTTTTTAGGCACTGATCTGCTTCCCATACAGCCTCAGTTGTCCCCTACTTGAAATATTTAAGTTTTGCTACGACTTGAGAGTAGGACTTAGGGTTCCGGAACTACTGTCTCAGGGTGTCCTTGACGTTCTAGATAGTTGTGTCCTTATTTTTTGATACGTACCCCATATACCAGTCCAAAGCTCTTCCCTCAAGGGCTAAGGATTGCTGCGCTTTTCTCATAGTGTCGCCCACCACGCCCTGTGCAACCCATACCAATTCTGCCACAAAAAAAAATGCTCCATGTCTTCATCAGCCGCGCCCTTGAAGGTAGGTAACTTCAAGCGCACTGTCATAGTTCCCTAGGTGCCCTTCTTTAGTATTCGCTTGTCAGTACTCGATTCCTCTCTCAGACTTCTTCCAGTCCCGACAACAAAACCATTTGTTGGCTTGAGGGGTCCTAAATCAAGTTCGGTGTGCAAGGTTTGCCAAAAAACCCCTATAATACTGGCCCTTTCGGTAGTGACCTGCTTTCATAGGTCAAAGTCTCACCTGAAGTAGTATGGGTGGGTGGTGGAACTAGGTTTCCGCACCAAGAGAAAGGAAGGGTAAGGCAAGTAGAGCTACGCTAGGTCTTGTAATTCCCAGATTACCTTGTTACGCGCAGAGTTAATTAAGTCTCTATTCACATCCATGTGCACTAGCTCTATAGTTATATGATGGTTATAACATCAACACAGCAGTGCATAAACAGAACATAATAGATCTAGATCCAAAACCGAAATACACAGATATTTCGCAGCTAAAATACATAAACGCATAATACATCAATTATTAGTAATTCACACAAAATTACTCACAGATTCAGTTCTCTAACAATCTTTCGCATTCATTCATTCATCAATCATTCCTTACAATTCCCTTCCCAACCTGTGCACACAATAGCAAGGTCCGCACATAGTTGGACTTGGATCTCCATGCACACAATGAGCAGGAGTCCATTCCCCAAAACCCAAACAGATAGCTTAAACAATAGATCACATCAATATCTCATCATTTATTATCCTTTACAATAAAAAATGCATCTCTATTTATAAAATTGTAGCCTAGACTTTCCTATGGTCTGCAACCCATGGTTTTCGGACCCCTAGTTTACCCTTTCACCCGTTACAATGTGTTTGGGGCTTTGACCCACCCCAAAACCCCTGCGCTAGACTAAATATAATAAAAAATATTCAAAATGGACCAGTTTCACAACTTGTTAGGAGACCCCATTCCAACAAGCAGTCCCCTCAAGGATTGCGCAGTGCGGTCTTGTAGATATATTGGAGGAAGGAAGTTTTCAACATTTCAGCTGGAAATCCTATGAGGGTTAATATCCTCACTTTGGTTTCATTGTTTACATCATTTCAGAGCTGATTTGACATATCTAGCAATAGGATATTGAGTTTTCCTCTCTTACAACACAGTTTTTTGAAGTTTTTGATCATTTAACAACTATTTTCAGTGGAGGATATTGGAGGAGCTAGATCTTGAGATTTTAGCCCAAGGATCTAGTGAAGGGATCAACCCTTCTTGCATAGAGATAATTACACATCATTGCAACCATCATATCTTTAGTTCATGCAAAATATCTGTGTACCCAAAAGCTACATAGTGCAAGCCCTAAGAGGGTGATTTTCTAATATTAATAGACCTAGAAAATCCTTTCTAGGTTATCTTGGGTATTCATCATAGAGCCCATATCTAAAGTTTCAACATCATAGAGCTCCCAAAATTCCTAGATATAACTTTCTATCTTTCTAGTAGTTGCAGTCCCAACAGTTGCAGTAGGGATAGTGTAGTTTTCCTTCCAGCAGTCCAGCAGTTACACAGTCCCTCCTGTGGGATCATTTCAGGGTCATTCTAGGCCATCTCTTTGGCTTGAGTGTCTCATATTTTGAGCACTTTTTTACTGATTTATCCACCTCCTATATAATAAAATGGCTCAGCTATTCTGTGCATTCTTATGTGTATTTGGATTTATTGTTTACTTTTATGCAGTTCTCATAGTGTGTTTTAGTAATACTGCATTCTCCCTTTTAGGATATTACAGTCGTACCAAAACATGATATTTGGCTCAGTTTGTGAACACTTCATCTTTTGCATGAAAAGAAGAAGCAGATAGAAGAGATCTATCATGAAGGAGGATTACATTTTTTACACTCTTCTCTTTAGATCCATGCAATATCTCTCCAAACAGGTCAAAAAAATGAAGAGAGAAAGGAAAAAGGAGGATCCAAGAAGGAGATTTGATGAGGAAGGTCCCAGCACTTCCTATCATCAGAAGAAGAAACCAGAGAAGCAAAGAGCTTCACAGTATTCGAGTAGATCCACTTTATTTGATGAGAAAGAGGACTGGTTTGAATATGTAGAAGTCTTGGGGCATGAGACCCTAATTAAATATATGTCTAAATAAAAAGCACAACCTAGAGCTTTGAAGGGGAATCTCTCTCTCCAACAATTTTTACAATTCAAAGAGGACAGGAGATCTAGAAGCAACAATAGAAGAAAGAGGCATAGATTCTTCTTGCCTACATTTCATGGATCTTTTATAAGCACATTGATGGATTGGAGGGAATAATTGGCTACCTTATTTCTAAAATATCCTATATCAGAAAGAGAGGCTGTGGAGTTTGCATTGCTGCACCTAGATGGTGAAGAAAGAGATTGGTGGTTCAGTCACTTGTCACACATGAAAGTGTCTGCTTATGCAGATTTTTTTCTTGTTATGGGAAATGTTACCCTAACGTCTTGGGTTGATAAACCTTAACAGATCAGGGGATTTTCATCACAAGAAGGACTCAATTAACCAACTTCTATTCTTTAAATAGAAATTAAGGATTGCAGATCTTACCCATTTATCATTCGATTGTAGTAGACCTTGTGGGGTTTAAACCCCCTGCAACTCCTTGTGCTCCAGAACCTGCAAACCAACAAAGAACAAGCATAAAAACCTAGTTGTATATAAAAAATATGTTCTAGATGTTAGCAAAAAGCATGTAGAATCTCATAGAAATAACAATAAATGAACTATTTAAGATCATTAAGCATGTATAAGAGATATAGGACACATGAACATTGGGAACAAGATGGAAATTTTTTCTTAATTATAACATGTACAGTAAACAAATAGTGGAGAGGTCTCCTAAAATCTACCACAGCCTTTAGCATACCTTCCTCTGGATCCGTTCAGCCCTAGCCTCGCAAAACTTCTACCAAGAATAGTGCATAATGGATGTCACATAGGATGAAGGTGAACATCTCAAGGAAACAAGGGTTTCCTAAAAATATGGGAAGTGTAGGAGGCACATGGGAAACATCAAACTTGGATAGGTCTATAATAGGTTATAGTATCTATAATTCTCTCTCTTCCTCCCTTAGGCCATTCCCTTGAGGGGTATTTATATCTCCTCAAATTAGTTTTTTTAGTTGGGGAATAGTTAGGCTACAGGCTGGGGTAGTTGAGTTACAGGAAAAACCGTAAACCCCACCTCAAAAATAGGGAAATTTTATATTTTTTAATATTTTAAATAGCATACATGGGTTATATATGTATGGACCTGCATGTATACACGAAAAAGTCTCGGAAGAGTCGCGTATGGGTTTTGAAATACTGTTTTTTGAGAAATATGACTAGGTCTGAATGGAAGCGCTGCCCAAGGCCAATGCATAATTCATCAAGTATATAATGGTGATAAATGATGCTATAACTGATGCCACCTAATATATTAGGTCGAAAGGGGTACATGATGGCCGAAATGTATTATGTGCATAGAAAGAACTTTGAAAATACTAGAGAGGACTTCACTAGATTTTAGCATGCTAAAAAACGAGTGATAGAAATCAGAAAGATAGCTCATGTATGAAGTTGGCATACCCATGATAAGCGAAAGAAAAGCATGTCCCCATATTAAGTATGGAGTGGATCGAATATTATACAAGTATAGCAGAAATTTATAGTACATAGTGAATCATCTGATCCCTGCTCAAAAGTACAAGTAAAAATCATGTCCAAGTATCACATATAGAAGACTGATCAATGATGCTGCAAAGATATGTGATCACGAAAGTAAAAGCTAAATCTCCAAGTACCAAATCATAAGTGGTGGAACAAATGGTACAAAACGCAATTCGGGAGCCAACATATAAGATGATTTTGTGATGAAACTACAACATATAAGGGTGGATGGTGTCACTGGCAGAAAACTAAAGGAGTTTTCAAAGTGAACCAAAGCATGCTGATGCAAACTTGAGGTATTCATCAATCACCATGGCATAATTCTACACAAGGGGAATAAATGAGCTGAGGTCGACAATGTGAGAAATTTTTTGATTACTGGTCATTGATGTATACCATTAACAAATGTGAAACAACCCACCGATAGTGATAATGAGTGTCAAGGTGCCCCAGTACAATCTAGCAACTGCGAATGAATGAGTTGAAGTCAAACACTTGAAAGAATCTATCAATTAGGAGACAATGATGTATTGTCACTGTCGATAGCAAAGAGTTTGCCACTAATGACTGCAAACCCTAAGGTACTGAAAAAAGGACTCTAGACCTTATTCCCATAGCAATGAGTTAGATTCAATGGGAAAAGATCTGTTGGAAGGAAGGAATTAAGGCATCGCACATTAGTCCAGGGTGAGTGTAACCTGCAGGAAAAAAATTGGAAGGAATCGGACGAAGTAAAGTGAATTAAGCAGCCCAAAGTGCATTTCCGGCATGCACAAGATGAAGCTAGCACACGACAGAAACCATCTGAACCAACCAATAATGAAATCTGAAAAAGAGAGATATCCACCAATAGGGTCAAATGGAAATCAAGGTACTGCACAAATCCCATGTGTGATAATGTAAGTTGAAGTCAAACACAAGGGAAACCTCTCAGTCAAAGACCCATGATGTTGATCAAATGTTGAGCACAAGGTCACATATTAATGATGGAAATAGGTCCATGGTGCAGCTCTAGGTTTACTCTCAGAGCAATATGTCAAAGTCGATAATAGACAAACCCGTAGCAAGAAGTCATTGGAGACCTTGTCAAACTGACACAGGCAAAGGACCAAATAACTGATGTGATAGAATAAGATACTGACAAGACCGAGAAGGCTGACTAAAAAATGAGTCAAGAGACATTGCAGAAAGGCCGACTCAGGTTAACTTCCCTTGAACAATATCACAACTCATGTTGACTATGGTAGCAAATGATAACTTTGTATAAGTTTTTCATGTAGGAAGCATAAACAAACCCTCCATATTATTGGAAGAGATAACCAACCGAGGGAGTACTGAATCAAAAACAAAGTTATGGATTTCCTAAGTCAAAAACTAAAACCATCCCAAATGGAGAAAAGAATTAGATTTTTTGTGCTTTGTTCAAGGGCGACACAACTGACATTGTAGCTACCATCAAGTATGGAAGTAATATCCCGTTCCCTCTTGTTTTCAAATATTTAACTTTTTTTTGTATTTTTCATATTTCAAAGCCTTAGAAATAATAAAATAATTCCTATAGTACAATGGATAGAACGAGTGTCAAGAAAAAAATGCCCTAGTTCCTAGGATAGGAACAATCCTATGCTCAATGCAAGGTGGTGGAAACTGGTAAGTGACACTCAAAGGAATGTTCCATCCATGGGTAAAGTTGTCAAGTCACAAAAGATAAGTGATTGCATCAATAAATTGTATAGAAAGACATAGTCAAAAGGGGATTAACATAAGTCCCAACGAAGCCGGCTAAAGGCCAAGATAAACAAGTGGTCAATATGCAATGCAGTAATACAATGCGACAACATATGTAAGCCTCTAGGTTAAATGGCCATAATAAAGATAGCGAAGAAGAATAAGAATGAAGCTTCAACGCATAAGTCAAGTTAGGACTAAAGAGGACTCTCGAGCCTACGTAAATTGCAGCATGTGTGACAAATGCTAGCGAGGACCTAACTAGGAATCCCATGTAAAGGATGGCTCTACCACCAAGTCATGATTAAAAAATCGGTGAGTGAAATGGGTTAAATACTCATGACATCATGGGATGACACTATGGCAAGTAATGAGAATGGAGTCTAGTATGCCAAAATGAAACGGAAAGTGAATACCCAAACCTATATACCAATTCGAAATCAAATACCTGCCATGACAGGTAAGCGGTCATGGATCCAAAGGAAATATGGGAACATCCAAAATTCAGTAGAATGTACCTAAAAGATACTTTTTCCAATGCTTACGAGCCAAAAGGTTAAACAACCTTAATCAAATTCAAAAAATAAACACAAATGAAATGTGTGAAAAAATTTCAAATTCTTGGCATAAATAAACATTTTGACTCACATTTTGATCATTTGTGCATTGCAAAAATGGAAAAAGGAGCTCTAAGGAAAAAATCCTCTTCTCAAATACAAAGAAATCATCAACCAAATCACATCAAATTAGTCAGGTAAACCTTAAACTCGTACTATCTATCAATTTTGTTCCTGTTTTAAGAAAAAATTTGGATTGTTTACCGTAGGAAATATATTTTCATTGAAAGCCTCTGCGCATACGCAAGTTCATGAGAAATAACCTGCGTATGATACACGACTGTGTACAAACAGGGTTGTGTATAAGTAGGGCAGACTTTCAAAACATGTATTTAATCAGTTAATTGATGAATTTTCCTAGGATGTCAATCTGTTGGAGAGAACGTGAGCATAGTTCTATTGATAATGAAATGATGGAGGACCAAAAATACTTAGATATTCTTCGGAATTGTGGGTTACTCAAATTTTTCAAAATGCCAAATATGAAAAGCAATGTTCATTTGCTTCAAATGCTGGTTGATCATTGGGAACCATAAGAATATTTCTTTATAATTGATCAGATGCCACTACAAATAGAGGTGGAAGACATATACTTTATTACTGGACTTTCCCAAAGGCGAGATCCAGTATATTTTCACGACAAACCCGTTGGAGGGCTGAACATAGAGGATTATGTCCAAGTATATTGCATAGATGATGCAAAGAAGGTGGGAACTCAGATTCCCATCAAAGATATGAAGGATTTGTACATGAAAATCCTTCTCTTTACCATTGGCAGAGTAGCAGGATCGACTTCTCTACATCAAGCTTCAAGCACATACATGAGCATAGCAATGGAATGCTTTATTCATCTTTTTGATTGGTGCACAACCCTGCTGGGTAATATGAAGAAACAATTGACTTCTATCCGGAATACAAAGACTAAAGACTTTGGGTACGATACAATCTTGTTGACATTCTTCTTTGGGAGAGTCTCAGGGCTTTGGCCCAAGGTCATCTCTACTATCAACAACCCAAGAGATCCAAGAATAGCCCGATGGGAAGATCTGATGAAGAGACTATGGGGAAGTGAAGTTACCCGAACCACCTGGGATGATGAGTCCTTCCAGTGGTGGGAAGAACAAGTCGTCGCAGTGGAGGATTATCCCTATGTTGGGATGGACTTTCGAGTAGATCCTGATTTAGTTCTTCCACCTAGAGCAACATGGGGTGAAATTGGTAAGATTGCATTTTTTTGTTTTTGATTATATGATTTTTTTTATTTTTTAAACTCATATGGAAAATGAAAAAATGTTTTTATAGGACAATATGACTTACAAAATTTTAATGATCATGATGCATACATGGGACTAGGTAGGCCAGAGGGTTACCCAAGGCACAAGCACCGCAGAAGTGAGGTGGATGCTGAAGACCCAAGAAGGACCCTCCATGCAGTACAAATAAACTTGGACAGTTTGACTCACCAAGTGCCTATGGCTGCTATAGAGGACCTACCGGAGGTGATCTAGAGGCAAGTGGTAGGGGTACCATGAGACTAGGTGTGGTTATTTCACAGCGTAGTGACTGTCATTGTGTTCTATCGAAACAAAATTGCTGGGCAGGGACCTCAGGAGTAGACTTAGATTTGATCGGATGATTGTAATATTTTTTGATGATAGACATGATCGGGCATAAGCCCTAATTTTGTAGGACATGATGGTCCAATTTTTTTTTATATTTTGAACACTCTAATATATATATATATATATATAGATATATATATATATATATATATAGATATATATATATATATATATATATATATATATATATATATATATATATATATATATATATATATATATATAGATATATATATATATATATATATATATATATATATATATATATATATATATATATATATATATATATATATATATATATATATATATATATATATATATATATATATATATATATATATATATAGATATATATATATATATATATATAGATATATATATATATATATATATATATATATATATATATATATATATATATATATATATATATATATATATATATATATATATATAGTGATTTTATATGATGTGATGTCTCAAATGTACAATAGTGAATGATGTTTTTGATATTTTTTAAAGTATTGAATGATTAATATGCCAATCAAGTGCTAGATTAGCTAATGAGTCTACTAACCAATTATCAGATCGAGGTATATGAACGAACGTAACAAATCGAAATGAAAATTGTAACAAACATACCCTAAAAAAAATCAATGCAAAAATGGGTCTCTGACACAATAGGTGTTGTTCAACTGTGAAATCGTCAACTGTGAATCCAAGTAAAATACTAACAAATCAACACCAAAAGATATTTCCTCCGAGAGTAGGTTGACCACTGCAGTGTATTCTGCTACATTGTTCGAAGCAAGACCAATGAAGACACCTTGTTAGGATGAATTCTAATCACAAGCATACGAAAAAAACTCACTTTAGTTGTGCATAACAAAGAGCCCTAACATCAAATATGACTGCCAAATTCTTTAGATATGCAGTTAGTTGACCAATAAAAATGATGCAAAATCTAGTTCTATGCAGTAAAATACATTAAGCAGTAAATAAAAGCAAGAGTTTATCGATGCATCCAATAGACATGACAAGAATATTTTTAAAGAATTTTTGTATTTTTGACACCTAGGAAGGTAACATAGAAAGATGTTACTAGTCCCCCTCAATGGGATGGGTTCTTGTATTTCCTCAGCACTTCATATCTAATATATGTCTCTCTTGTGGTGTATAAAATCCAGACAAAAAATGAAACTCAAAGGGAGCTCACAAGAAAAATGGTAGAAAAATATGACAATGATGGAGGATCAAAGTTAGACCAAAAGTATAGATCCAGAGTGATATTTAGGCAACAAAAGGTAGTGAGTGAATGTAAAAACCCTTCTATTCATAACAAAATATTTATTTAGTCTAGATATTGGTTCATAATTAAAATATTATTAACCAAATATAGATCCAAATTTTATGGAATATTTTATTATATTTGTTGGAGAGAAAAAGGATTTGAATTTGGTCAAATCCCTTTATTTGTAAATAATAAATAAATAAATGATTTATTTATTATTTTAAGGATGTGGTTGAGTAATAATTAAATAAATAGTGATTTATTCAATTATTTATAAATGATTTAGTAAAATTTAACAAGGAATATTATTTAAATAAGTTTTAAATAATTATTCCTAGAAAATAATAAGATAGATAATGATTTATCTAATTAATTTTCCTATTTTGGGTTAAATATAATCAAGAATATTAATTAAACCGTTGTTTAACTAATTATTCCTTGAGGAAAATCAAGCAAATATGGATTTATTCAATATTTCCTCATAGGTTTTCTTGTTTAGACCATAAACAACTTCAATAAATTAAGGATTACTAAGTTATTTTTCATAGTGAAAGTTATTTTACTTAGGGTAAAATTAGTCTTACATGGTGTAATTTGGTCCATCTAATAGTAACAGGTTAGATGACCAAAAATCGGTGTAACAAACCTCTTGAAACTAACAACTATCTGGATGGATAGTGGATTAGCCAAGCCACAGAAGCCAAGTTTCGGATATATCTACTAGCACCATTGGTAAGGCCAAAGTGACTAATTTCATCCAATATTACCTGCCAAAGCAAATCAAATCATCAAAACCACACCAAAAATTGAAACATAGATATGTATAAAAATAGAATATATACAACAAAGCAGGTGCTAGGCCTAAGTAATACTTTTTCAAATAGAGCCCATTTCTGGGCTCCGCCAACTCATTCCCGTCAAAGTCAACAAAGGAATAAACTACTTTCTTCAGGAATTTTTTGACGATAAAGGGGCCATACCATATATATTTAAACTTTCTTGCCCCCAAGGCATCCTTCTCTTGGGCATAAACCAAGACAAGGACACCTTTAGAGAAAACCCTAGGTTTGATTGCCTTATCGTATTGAACCTTCACATGTTTCGTATATGCCTCATTCATCGTAGCTGCATCTTGGCATTGCTCATCAAGGTGTTCTAGATGGATAAGCTTTGGGCAAACATCTTGGATAGAGCTTTATCAATAGTCTGTTGAAGAATTGTCTTCAAGGATTTTTTAATGGCTTCGACTTGCCCATTGGCTTGAGGATAATAAGGAGATGAATGATCCTACCGAAAACCTAATTTCATAGCCAATTTAGCCATCATGCTATTTTGAAAATGATTGCCATGTTCAGTGACAATCTATTTGGGGATAACAAAGTGAGAAATGACTTGGTTGAAAAGGAACAAGGCTGTTGTCTCACCCTCATTCCCAAAAGTAGGCATAGCCTCAACCCACTTCGTGAAGTACTCTACAGTTACAATAATGTACAATGTGACCTTTAGCCGAAGACGAGTTACAAGTATTATAATCAATACCCCACTTTTTGAAAGGACCAACAGTGATGATAGGAAAGAGCGGAGCTAGATGAGCGCGCATATTTCGAGTATAAGCCTGACACTGATGAGACTTTTTGACTGCTTCAATACAATCTTTAAAAATTGAAGACCAAAAGTATCCTGCACGCAAGATTTTTTGGGTTGTAGAAAGCCTAGATAAATGACCACCACAAGCTCCACTACGGAAATCATTCAACACAACCTCAACTTCTTCGAGAGTTAAGTAGCGTCCAAGGATCGAATCAACCCCACGATGATATAGTGTCACTAATAATCAAATAATGGATGGTTAAGTGATGCAACTTTCGGTGCTCATCTTTCGAAAAAGCTAAAGGAAACTTCACAGTCTGGAGATAAACTATGAGATCCCCATACCAAGGATCCTATGAAGAAATGAGAAAAATATGTTCATCAGGAAATGATTCTTCATAAACAATTTCTTCTCCACAGGGAAACTCAGAAATCAACTCCGCAAATACTAACGATTTCTTGGACTTGGCAGACAAAAATTAAAGATCAAATTCCTACAAAATAACAATCCATCGATTGTATTTTCCCCCAATCACTCACCTACTGAGAACAAATTGAAATGGATTGACTGCTGCCAAAACATATCTTTTGCAAAGGAGAATATAATGTTTGAGCCGCTGAACAGTGTGAACAACTACTAAAGCAAGTTTCTCTATCGGAGAATACCAGATTTCAAGAACTACCAAGCCTCGAATAAGGTAGTATATAACATGCTCAGAAAGAGCATCATCTTCTTGAAACAGAACCTTACCAAAGGTAGATTCTGCTGCAGCGAGATAGAAGAGGAATTCCCTGCTATAATCAGGTGGAATCAATAATGAAGCAAAGGTTAATGATTTTTTCAAAGCATCGAATGAACGTTGAGCAAAGACATCCTAGAAGAATGGAACTCCTTTCTTTAATAACCTCATACTCATAAATCCCTTTGTAATCTCGACACAATTTACAATGAATCTCTACAGGAAATTAGCTTTTCCTTGCAAACATTCAAGTTAACGAATCGAAGATGGGGGAGGAAACTAAATTATTTACTCAACCTTGAAGGGATCTACCCAAATCCCTCTCGTAGACACGATGAATCCCAACAACCGACCGGATGAAACAACGAAAACACACTTATTAGGGTTCAAATGAATTTTGTAATATCGACATCGTTCAAAAACTTGACGGAGGTGAGAAGGATGATCAATTCTCTTGCGAGAACGAGTAGCTAAATCATCCAAATATGCCTCGATAACATGTTTGATGTCATGGAAGGTGTAAGAAATGGCCCGCTCAAAGGTAGCTCCAACATTTTTAAAGTTGAAAGGCATATTCTTGTAAGAAAAGGTACCCCAAGGACAAATAAACACAGTATTATGATGATCTTCAACACGGATCGTGATTTGATTATATCCTGAAAAACTGTCCATGATGGAGAAAATCTCATTGCCTGCATACTCATCGATGATATGATCTATAAATGGTGAGGGGTAATTATCTTTAGGACATGCCTTATCTAGGTCCCTGAAATCAATGCAAACTCAGATTTTTCCTTGTTTTTTTCCACAGGTACTAGATTTGAAACCCACTCAGTTAATGGAATGGGGTAAATGATACCCGCCTTAAGCAGCTTCTCCACCTCGGCTTTGATAGTTGCTGCCTTCCTAGGGTTTACCAAATGAATCTTCTACCTGATAGGCTTAGCATTTTTGTATGTCTTGATCTCATGCTAGACAATAGATGGATCTATACCAGGCATTTCCTCATAAGACCAAGCAAACACATCCCAAAATTATTCAAAGAGATCGGTGTAAGTCTGAATTTCTTCAAGGGAACAGTCGGATCCAATGAAGACATTCTCTATAATGTTTGGATCTCTCGAGATGTTCACTAGGGTAGTATCAGAAATAACAGCCATGTTCCCTTCAACAAATACCAGTGTTGGTGCTAAAAGGTTCAGGACTGGGTGAACAGGACTAGAAGACTGAAGGCTAGGGAAATTTTATTCAACTTCTCGTAAGTCTGGTAGAAAATAAGATTGATGATGCAAATCATTCCACCGTCTCTCTACACCAGTAATTTCTTCGAGGATGGCATCTTCAGATGGAAGAGTCGTATCAAGGCAATCCTGAGCAGAAGATGAACTAACAGTCCAAGCCATAGCTACATCTCCATCCAATTCCTCTAGTGAAAGAGAAACTGGTATGGAATCTGTAGAGTCAACAATAGATCTATAAGAAATCTTAGTTGCAGACATACAAAATTCCATTCCACCCACTTGACCTTCTTCTAATGTGGAGGTAGGAGAAGGTAAGGTCCAAGGGTCTGAAAAATAGTGAGTTCGGAAGAACTCTTTTCGAGTAGGAACCTTGGAGGATGAATATCATTGATATGAACTGAAGGAGGCAGAAGATCAAAATCACCCATCATGGATGTATACATTCCAACCCCAAAATTCTTGATAGGTTTCTTGGTATCATTCACCAAGGGAACAGTTGAGTCAAAATATGCATTCGGATCTACAGGAGAAAAATCTAGCTGATCAATTGTGACAATTCTCCCTTCATGAGGGAAACATACAATACGAAATAATGAGGATGCAATAGCATCCATCTCATAGATCTAGTTTCACCCCAACAGAAGGCTATAGTATAATCTTGCATCAACTATCTCAAATTCGATATTGATAGTTTTACCACCAACACAGATGGGTAAAACTAGAACAATGCCATTCAGCCTGTGAGAATGACCATCAAACGCAGTCAGAAGAGTGGCTGAAGCAACAGCTGAAGGAGATCCAATATCCTTCCAGCATGAAAGAGACATTACACATGTGGAAGGGCCCTCATCAAAAAACATTCAAAAAATATTAAATTCCTGATAAGTTGACTTGATATGGAAATCCATATTATGAGGAAGTCTCTTTTTAAAATTTGACATATGAAATGTGATAATAAAATAATTATTCAGCTCAACAACCCCAATGGTAGTGAGAAATGTGCTCCTGTGTGTAGGACACGACTAGAGTACCTCTAACACAGACATGGCACAAGGACTTTGAGCCAAATCTTCTACAATTGAGTAGTCTTGGGCACCCTTGGCATTAGGATTGATCTTCATACTCTTTGTAGACCCTTTCGGCATCTGAGGTATAGGCTCAAATAGAGGCCTCTCTATATGGAGTGGCTCATCATTATGAGGAGCATGCTTAGCTTTCTAAGGCTCAACTTCGCCATAATCACAAGACCTCGTAGCAATATTTGTTTGAGCACTCATCACGTATATGTTTGATGGATTTTCCCCAACCTGGTTTCCCCTAGAGGGAGCTCCAGTATTTTCATTTGCGCCAGAAAGTAGCTGTTTCCCTTGGGGAAAAGGGTTTATTAGCATAGCCTAGGAACTAGAAGAACCCTTTTGATCTAACAAACGGTGATCATATTGAATTTAAGGGCAGAGGTTCATAAGATGGTCTCTAGTGAAAAAATTGAATGGAAACTTATCTTTCTTTTTATTATCCTTACCCTCTCCAACATGATCGTTGGATTTGTTCACATTCCCCTTCCCATCCTTTTCCTTTTTCTTATTAGTTCATCCCTTCTTCTCCCCATTAGATAGTTGATTTCCTTTGGGGTTATAAGTTTGAACAATATTAATTTCCAAGGGTTGAGAACGAGTTGACACTGAAGGCACGACCTGACCAGAAGGAAGAGATTGTATAGAAAACTGATGCAATTTATTTAGCAGGTTATTTGTACCACTATTGATTGAACTGATAAGCCCGTCACCATGAGGTCCAAGTTTAGTTTTGGCTAAATATAACTTGGATTCAGGAGCATCTAGCAAAATTTTATTCAGGACTCCAGACTGAGAATAAACCAGTTTTAGCTGCTGAGCCCAAAAAATAGCCTGCTCTTCAAAAAATACCCCTAAAAGGGATACATCCTTTGAGATTTCTGGTTTTATAGATTTCAAAAACCATTCAAGAAGGAATTCAGTCGGGATTTGGGCTTTGTAATATCCAAATTGGGATTGCATAGCAAGCTTGCTGAAATAATGGCACTTCTGGGAGATTTATGCATAGAAATGAGTTTGTAGCCCTTGGATCCCTTATATTAGTAGATCTAGAGTCTAGATCCAAAAAGGGAGCAAAAAAAAATCAAACTAGGTGTGGTAAACATATCTCCCACCACCTAGTCTAGCTGAAAAACACCCTACAAGAGGGGCTATAGCTATGCACAACAAACTACTTTAGAAATAATGCAGTCTTCGAAAACATGAGCAGGAGGCCATAAAATAATATCAAATCTTGAATATACAGCAGAAAATCAGATTTACAATGATGCTCTAACATTATATAGTATAAATAAGACAAGAGAGAAGGAAATCTTCAGAAAAGAAGGCTGCAATATATATATAAACTGCAAAAATGGCTTAACAGTGTTATTTTATGGAGCTGCAGTAGCTGAATGTTACACTTCAGATGTAGAGAAGATATGTGTACAAAATATCAGATCCATTTTATATATGTACACTAGAAAGGCTCTATTACAAGATCCCCTTGGGGTTTTGACCAAATCATGCAATACAAAGAGTAGATCTGAGTTTTAAGTAGCAGATCTGCAATATTATTCAAAAATTCCTGAAGATGACTTTACATTAAAATAGATCAGATCTATACAGAACATGGATTAGCAAGCTAATCCATGGATCACCAATGTGAAAGGCAAAGCCCAACACCAGAGATCTCTCATAAAAAATGGGATCAAAACACCCTGCAAAACCTCCACTGAAAATAATACAGTCCCTCAAGGGAAACTGCACTATAACTTGAATAAAAGAGTTAGCCTAATGCCAAGATAAAAATATGATGCTCAAACAACTGATTCACTCTTCCAGGAGGTTAAAAGACACACTCACTAAGAAGAGGCAACAATACAAGCTAGATCTGAGTAGATCTAGTGTTCCACTTGCTGCAGCCTACAAAAGCAACCAAAACCTCACTGGATCTGCGTTGCAGTTGGAAGTAGAGCTTGGAAAAATGCCTGATAGTGGATGAAATCAACAAGACTCCTCCAAGAATCCTCAATGGAAGAGGTGAAATCCCTGCATAGGAACTCCAAGTGCTAAGCAGCACTATTCTCCACTGAATAGCAGAGAATGGTATCTATCTAAACAGACAAGATACTTAGAAATATAGACAATCAACAACCTTCTCTTGTTGCCTTCCCCTTCCTTTTATAAGATTAAATCCTTTACAAACCCTAAACCACCTTGATGAGTTAGCCCCTTTCACATGAGGGGCCTCCTTCTAGAACTGCGTTGTCCCTTCATGAGGTACATTGTATCTAGAGAACATTGTATATTTGGTCAAGGTTGACCCAGTCTCATAGCTCAAACCCCTTTCACACCTGCAAGTGATTTGTTTACATGGCCCAGATTTATCCATTCTCATATGCGCATTTATTTATTCATTATTTTAGGAGTTTTACATGTCCTCCTTTATTCATTTATTCATGCAACATAAACTGAGACAAAATTTCATATTCCTCTTAGCTTAGGCTAAGTAGGAAAATTACATTCCTCCCCTCCAAAATGTTGCTTGTCCTCAAACAACTGATAGGGTGAGAGCTGTAGTAATTCCCCTCCTCCATTGATGACACCATAAATGATCAAGTCCTCATCATAATCCAAGTTTTCATCAATCCAATACATCATGAATTGTTCCTCCAGGGTCAACATAGGATGTGCATAGTCCATCCCACCAGGAGTGAAGAATTCAACATAAATAAGCATGTTTGGAGCAATGCTCCATATAAAACATGTAGCATGAGGTATAGGGAGAAGTTAAATTCCATGTGGTACATACAAACTGCCCATCCTCCCTCCATACAATCCCATAAATAGTACAACTATATCATCCAAGTATGGAAGCAAGACTACATATATGCAAACAGAAATTTGAGCTTGGGGAGGTGGGTTAAAATCCCATGTGTGATGTCAGTGCAGTGCGTCTCATGCCTGCATTAGGTCAAGGTGGGGCAACTGGGCTTTCCCACCACACATTTTCTACATGAGTTACCTTAACATGGCTGAAGATGTCAGATATGTTTGGTGCCTTTGGGAAGCACCCATCATGAAAAGGAATCTGCCTTTGCACAACAAGGGAGTGGCCAAGTTCATAATTTCTATTGGCCCACCACAATCCATGAGATCCACATGATCTTTCACTCCCTTTAGGAGTCATATCCTACAAAAACATGGTAAAATAATATCAAAAATCAGAAAATAAAGCTTTCTCTACATGATCAGATCCTTTACCATTAAAATTTCTCATACACATGGAGTTGAGCATGGGCATTTCCTCTCTCTCAAAAGAAGGAAGAAATGGTTGAAATGACTCTTGCATAGAGTCCATTGGTTGTCCAAACTCCACAAAGCTCATGCACTCTTGAAATTCCTGATGTAATTCCTCTCTCAAGCCTTCCCAATCAAAGCTCCTCATGATCAGGGTATATATCTTCATTGAATGCATATGGCTGAGAAAGAATTCTTTGTGTGCCCCTTGTAGTATCTTTTGCTTGAGCTTGGAAGCTCTAGCCAAGAAGACCCTACCATGATGATAGATGACTCCCCCTTGGACTAAGTAGCACTATTCTTGCTGTATGTCATCTAATATCATACCTGTGTGGATATCTTTGGAATACTCTACAAGTAGTTGAGATTTCCAATACGAATCCACACTGTTTAGGAATGGCATCATTGATGATACATCCACGGAAGTGCCTGTCATGTTTCTGATCTATTATTTGACATCTCTCATGCCAAATGTGTGTGTTGGAAGTCTGATCCTCCCATTCTTCTCCTCCCACATCGCAGATCTAGAAAAGAGAGAGGGTGATAGTGATGCAGTGAGAGGATCCCCCTCACTCTTGAGCTGTCCCAAGCCCTCTAATGCTGTAGCTTGGTCCCCCATTGCTCTAATCCATCCTGGATATAGATTTGGAGCAACACTTTGTGAGGCCTCCCCCACAAGATCTGAATCTGGTGGCCTCCCAGGTGGTTTGCCACTAGATAGGAATGTCCCGAGCAGAATTCTCATGAACATAAGAGAAGGGATTGTGATATCCTTTCTTCCACTGCGCAAATCCATCTCTGTTGTTTGTGTGGAAGTGCTAGGTGAGGGATAAGTGTGCATGCCTTGGATCATTTGAGGTTTACCACTCTTCATGTCCACCCATTCCATTTTCAAAGCCTTCCGATTAGTGGTGACTTTCCCCAATGTAATCAACCATTGGACACCCAAAATGATATTGGTGTTTGGTATGTCAACTACAAAAAAGTGATCCACCAAGGTGTAGGACCCCATAGTGACTGAGAGTGATGGGAAATATTGCATGCATTGTGTTTTCTTATCTCCTACGACCAAAACAGATAATCCTTCAAAAGCATCAGTGGGTATTTCCCTCCTCTACACAATATGAGCATCAATAAAGTTGTGGGTTGCCCCACTATCAACTAGTACAGATACCCTCTGATTCATGATTGAACCTTGTAATCTTAGGGTCAAGTACTTAGGTATTCCTCTCAAATATGCAAAAGTTCCTCCTATTTGAGCAAAGGCTCCATCCCCATCTCTAGATGGTGTTGGATCTCCCTCAAAATTTTCAGCATTGTGACCCCTTCTTAGGTCATCATCTTCATCTTCCTCCTCAAAATCTGAGAATATTTCTATGTAGTGTGCTTTCCTAGTAGCACATCTATGTCCAGGTTCCCATGACTCTTGGCAATTGAAGCATGGTCTCTTATTTATCATCTCCCTCCTAACTTCAATATCAAGAGGCTTCTTGAATGAGCTCTCCTTGGAAGGAGCAGTTTTTTCTTCCTACCCTTTCGAAAGGTGAGTGGCCTTGCTCTAGAAAGTTGCCTTTGCTTTTGGAAAGGAATCTTGGAGGTCTCTAGCCCTCTCAATGGCATCATCAAAAGTGATGGGCTTGGTATATTTAACCAACCCATGCAAAGGTTCCTCCAAGCCATCGATGCACATGTACACCATCCTTGCTGAAAACAAATCAAGAACCATAACATATAATCTCAAGAACTCAGAGATATAAGTTTTTTCATTTCCTGATTGCTTTAAATTTGCAAGGCTCATGAAAGGTGATTCTGGATCCTTTCTGTCAAAATTATCCCCCAGTCTTCTAGTGAATTCAGAATAGGCAGTCACATTGGCATGGCCCAATGTAGACAACCCATGGAACCACCAATTGTGTGCTTCACCTTTAAAGTGCAGCGCTGCAATATTGATGGCTTCAATCTCAGGGGATTTGTTCAACTAAAAGTAGATGTACGGATTTTCTACCCATGCCTTGGCAGAACAGGTAGATAACCCATCAAACTTGGGAAAAAATAATCTGCCCATAGAGTGATGTCTATCATGATTACGGAAGAACCCACCATCTCTATACGGATGCCTTGGTCTCCTTTTGTCCCTGAGGTGAAAAAACTCTTGGAAACTCAAGTGGTCTTTGAATTTTTGATTTTGAGATTCATATTCCACAAAGTAGTCTTCAAGGGATGCTTGCTCTTGTGGTTCGTCATTCTCCACAACCAAGAAGGTAGGCATAGTGGAGCGTTGTGGAGCTTGTGGAGCTTGTGGTTGGTTCACTAGTTGACCAGTCCAGTGATGAGCCATGCCATAGCCATTCCCCAGGATGAAATATCCCAGGAGATTCCCTCATCCTGTCCATTATCATCTCTTTGATCTCTCTAGCAAGATCTTTCATGGCCACCAAAAGAGTTATTGCAAACTCTTCTCCTTATTTATCACTTCCAGTTTCAGGGGCTTTACCCTTGTCTTGATCCTCAATGGTGTAATAAAAATTCTTGTGGCTTTTATTTTGATACCTATTCTCCCTCTCAATAAGAGGCTCATCTTCTTCTGAATGCAACATGGTTGTGATTCTCCAATGAAAGCGCAGGATGTGCCAAGAAAGGAGCTCTGATACCACTGTAATATCCCAAAATTGGGTTTGCACAGCAAGCCTGCTGAAATAATGCACTTATGGGAGATTTATGCATAGAAATGAGTTTGCAACCCTTGTATCCCTTAGATCAGTAGATTTGGAGTATATATCCAAAAGGGGAGCAAAAACAAATCAAACTAGGTGTGGTAAAAAGATCTCCAACCACCTAGTCTAGCTGAAAAACACCCTACAAGAGGGCCTGCAGTTATGCACAAAAAACTGCTTCAGAAATAACGCAGTCTTGGAAAGCATGAATAGGAGACCATAAAATAATATCAACTCTTTAATATACAATATAAAATCATATTTACAATGATTCTCTTACATTATAGAGTATAATACAGAAGACAAGAGAGAAGGAAATATTCAGAAAAGAAGGCTGCAACATATGTATAAAGAAAAAAAATGGCTTAACAACATTATTTTATGGATTTGCAACAGCTGATTGTTACAATTCAGATCTAGAGCATATCTGTGTACAAAATATCAGATCCATTTTAGATTTGTACACTAGAAAGGCTCTATTACAAGATCCCCTTGGCGCTTTGACCAAATCATGCAATACAAAGAGTAGATCTGAGTTTTAATTAGCAGATCTACAATATTATTCAAAATTTTCTAAATATGAATTTACATTAAAACAGGTCATATATATATAGAACATGGATCATCAAGCTAATCCATGGATCACCAAAGTGAAAGGCAAAGCCCAGCACCAGAGATCTCTCATAAAAAATGGGATCAAAACACCCTGCAAAACCTCCACTGAAAATAACGCAATCCCTCAAGGGAAACTACATTGTAGCTTGAATAACAGATTTGGCCTAATGCCAAGATACAAATCTAAAGCTCAAATAACTGATTAAATCTTCCAGGAGGTTAAAAGACACACTCACTGAGAAGAGGCACCAATACAAGCTAGATCTGAGAAGATCTAGTGTTCCACTTTCTGCAGCCTACAAAAGAAACCAAACCCTCACTGAATTTGCGTTGTAGTTGGAATTATAGCTTGGCCAAGTTCCTGATAGTGGATGAAATCAACAAGACTCCTCCAAGAATACTGAATGGAAGAGGTGAAATCCCTGAATAGGAACTCCAAGTGCTAAGCAACACTATTCTCCAGTGAATAACAGAGAATGGTATTTGTCTAAAAAGACAATATAGTCAGAAATATAGACAATCAACAACCTTCTCTTGCTACCTTCCCCTTCCTTTTATAAGAAGAAAGCCTTTGCAAACCCTAAACCACCTTGATGAGTTAGCTCCTTTCACATGAGGGGCCTCCTTCTGGAACTGCATTGTCCCTTCATGAGGTACATTGTATCTAGACAACATTGTAGATTTGGTCAAGGTTGACCCAGTCTCATAGCTCAAACCCCTTTCACACCTGCAAGTGATTTGTTTACATGGCCCAGATTTATCCATGTTCATATGGAGATTTATTTATTCATTCTTTTAGGAGGTTTACATGTCCTCCTTTATTCATTTATTCATGCAATAGAAAATGAGACAATATTTCATATTCCTCTTAGCTTAGGCTAAGTAGGAATATTACAGATGAGCCTCTTCCCTCTTCGCCATTCCTTAATATGATCAGAAATGTGAGTTGCTTTGTGTTGAGTCTCAAATCTGCATCTTTCTTATACATCTTCCTAGACCTTTTTCACTCACCTGAACCTTCCAAGTTGTCAATATCATTGTATATTAATTGCAAAAGAGCATCTAAAATGGTTTTTAACTATATTTTGTGTCTGATGTTTGATTTATATTTTTGCTCATTTAGCTGCGGAATCTTGCCACTTTCCGCAGCTGCTGCAACTTTCCGCAGCCATTTTGTGAAAGTCTATGTTACAGGTGTCTTCAGGAAAAACGAGCCACATGGGAAAGTCAGAAATGATGTGGACATGGATCGTGTCCTATTGGCTCGAGAAAATTCACCTAAGGAGGCTGTGGTCAAAGGTGGCCAAGTGGAAGTCAACCGTAGAGTCCCACAGTGACAGGACTCTGTTTCTCGTCACGTGAGGATTTGCATGACCGTTTCTAACTTACGGGAGACACATCAACACCTGTACATGGCTCCATAAGCCGAATCCAACATCCACTCTTCATATATTTACTCCTCAACGCGGCCATGATCCTAGATCTCTGGACGTAATGGTTTACGTGTTTTCTATCAGCATAAACTTTAGGGAATTAGTTATATTTCCTTTGTTATAAATAATGCGTTTGCATACGCATATTAGATTAGTCTCCATTAGCCTCCAGATAGCTCTGTAATGTAATTACGTTGCCACTGTGTTGTAATATTATCTCTCTGTTATGACTGAATTTTAATATATAAGAAGACTTTGTTTCCAAGCGTAATTTGTATTTGAAGGATGTTGCCCGAGGCTGGTGCAGAGGGCCCCTGCACACGCTGAGGTTTTGTGCATTACTATATAGTTTATTGTTTCGTTTCTTTAAATTCATTGTGCCATAATCATTCATGTGTTTATACATTGCATCTTTCATGGTATTTATGCTTCATCTCTGTTTATAATCTTTCATGCTTTACACTTTACTTCTGTCCATAATCTTTCATGTTTTATGTTAACTAATCAGTGTTCTTGTTTCAGATTTCAAATAGGAAGCCCAGGCATTTGCATATCTTTTGACTAATGACATGGAATCAATGTTGTTCTGTTGCTAATTTACTTTTCTTAGTTTCTTTTTAATTTCAGTACTGCTTTGTTTATTTCGGTCTTGCTCATTTGCTTCAGTAGTCAGATTTAGATATATTAAATTTCTCATGTCATTTTCAGTTACCTCCGAAAGCCATAGCTGGAGTGATGGTGAGGGATTGAAGTATGAATGTGTAGTTTGATATTAGTTTACTTTCTGCAAGTTAGATATATTAAATTGCTCATGAAATTTTCAGTTACCTCCGAAAGCCACAACCGGACTGATGGTGAGGGATTGAAGTATGAATGTGTAGTTTGATATTAGTTTACTTTCTGCAAATTAGATATATTAAATTGCTCATGTCATTTTCAGTTACCTCCGAAAGCCACAGCTGGACTGATGGTGAGGGATTGAAGTATGAGTGTGTAGTTTGATATTAGTTTACTTTCTGCAAATTAGATATATTAAATTGCTCATGTCATTTTCAGTTACCTCTGAAAGCCACAGCTGGACTGATGGTGAGGGATTGAAGTATGAGTGTGTAGTTTGATATTAGTTTCTTTTTCTGCAAATTAGATATCAGGTTGCTCAAGTTGTTTATGGTTACCTCCAAAAGCCATAGCTGGACTAATGGCGAGGGATAAGAATATAACTTGATGTAATTTGATTTAGATTTACTTTGTTGCAATTCCTGGATTTCTTTAAGCATAGTTTCTTTTGTGTTTAGACAGCAGCAAGGATAGTTTGGTTTTCATGCTCAATAGTTCACTGTTTTGATTTACTAGGTTAGCAGCACATTTTCATTTCCTTTCAAGTTTTTTCATTGTATGTTTCAAATTCCTTTTGGAGTTTCAAGTTGGTAAATCATTATAAAGGATATCATTGCCTTGAACAATCATAACCATACTTGTTTTTATTTTAGAATTTCCATCTCACATTAGAAAACTAAAAACGACAAAAAGATAAGAAATAGGTTATCTTGCACATATAGTGCGCCACACTTCTTCAGCTTACGAATCTCGGATTGATAAATTAATGTAGCAATTTAGGACACACTAAATTGACAAAAAAATTTGGCGCCGTTGCTGGGGAAGTGTAACTAGGTAGCCAATTTCTTTAAAAAAAAACAAAATAATAAAAGAAGGGAAAACTTGATAACTTCTTGAAGTATGCTCTCCTCTTGCACCTAGTGTGATCTGGAGGATCAGAAAAGAGAGTTATTGGTTCAGTAATTTCTTAAGTATGCTCTCTCTTCTTGCACCTAGTGTGACCTGGAAGATCAGAAAGAGAATTATTAGCCCAACTTTAAAAAAAAAAAAAAAATGACATGCATAGAGCAAGAGATTCTAGGGGAAGGTTTATAGCTAAAGCCAAGAGTTCAATTTTCACAACTCCATCTTCTTCAAGGCATAGACAAGAATCACCACCATCTACCCCTGTGCCAGATTTTTTAAAATTCAAGAAGACGGCTAATTCAAGAAGATTCTCCTATAGAGGATAAGTTTCCTGATGAATACTTGTTTGCGGTAACTATTAAAACTCCTTGGTATGCAGATATTGCTAACTATTTGGTTACAGGGAAACTACCTTCACATTTATTTCCAAGTGAAAAACGAAAAATTATTCGGGAGAGTTCAAAATATTCATGGATTTCTAACGAATTGTTTAAAACAGGGCCAGATCTTGTGATCAGAAGATGTGTCAGGGAAGATGAAATGCCTGATATTCTTAAGGCATGTCATGATGAACCATGCGGCGGACACTTTGCAGACAAAAGGACGGCCTATAAAATCCTCTCTCTAGGATATTATTGGCCTTCCCTCTTCAAAGATGCAAAACAATATGTCAAAAGGTGTGACAGCTGCCAAAGAGTAGGGAAACCTACCCTTTCAAATGAAATGCCATTGCAAACACGGGTACTCATTGAACCCTTTGAAAAATGGGCTTTAGATTTCATTGGACCTATTAATCCACCATCTAAGCAAAAGAAGTATATATTGGTTTGCACTGATTATGTTACTAAATGGGTAGAAGCTAAAGCATTAGTATCTGCTACTGAAAATTCGGTTGTTCATTTTCTTTATGAGGATATTTTTACTCGCTTTGGTGTTCCAAGAGAAATTGTAACAGATCAGGGGAGCCAATTCACATCCAATTTGGTGGAGAAGTTGATGGAAGAATACAAAATCAAGCACAGAAGATCTACTCCTTACCATCCACAAGCAAATGGACAAGTGGAGTCCACAAACAAAGTTCTTGAAAGTATCATCACCAAAACTGTTCATCTACATAGAAGAGATTGGGCAGAAAGGCTTCCAGAAGCCTTGTGGGCCTACAGAACTACATGGAGGAATACAACAGGACATTCTCCCTATGAACTTATTTATGGGAAAGAAGTCTTGCTCCCCATTGAGTTCCAAGTCAAGACCTTCAAGATAGCAGTTCAGTTGGGGATGGACTTATCAGAAGCCCAAAAGCATAGAATGGAGCAGTTGAACGAGCTAGATGAGATCAGACAAGAGGAAATTCTAAGAACTGATCTAGTTCAATATCAAAGAGCTAAATGGCATGAAAAGTACATCAAAGAGAAGAAGTTTCAAGAAGGAGATTGGGCATTGTTATTTGATTCCAAGTTTAAATATTTTCAAGGAAAATTTCAGACTCATTAGCTTGGGCCATATGAGATTGACAAGATATTTAGCAATGGAGCGGTAAGAATCAAGACCATTGATGAGTTTCAAACTCCTCTTATTGTGAATGGCCATAGATTGAAAGTTTATCATAAGCCACTCTCAAAAGAGGATTTTGTCAAAATGTTTCAAGAAAATTATGCAATCAGGCTGGTACAGAAGAATTATTCTTCTCCACCAGCCTAGCTTTTGTTCTTTTCAGTTTAAAAAAATAAAAAATAAATAAAAAATTGTATAAGCCTGAAAACCAATCACTGATTGGCAGTCTTATACAGAAAATATTGGGTGAAAATCAGGAACACCTGACACCCTATATTTTCCAAAAAAAAATCTCTCTCTTTCATTTCACAAGTCTTGTGACCACCCACTCCATTCCATTCCACTTCATTTCACTCCACTTCATTCCATTTCACTTCATTTTTCATTCCATTTTACCAACAAAATTCTCTTTCATGACCATTTCCATTTAGTCATTTGTCATCCGTTCATTTTCATTCACCCAAATAATAGCTGTGTCAGTTTCTGCAGCTGACATCTATTTCCGCAGCTGACACCAGTTTCCGCAGCCAGAAGCAGATTCTGCAGCTACCACTCTGTTTTCAAAAGAATGTACAGCTAGATGTTATTTCCATAATCTTGAAATAAAATGCAGGTATGAGGACCAAAAATGAAGACATGGAGCATTCAAGATATCAATGAGGAGCAACAAATTGAAGACCAAGGAAAAAAGGCAAAGATTCCAAGGTATGAGTAAAAATTCATTTCAAATGGCATTTAAAACACATTTTTATATAGTTCTAAACCATAAGATCCATCCATTATGTGCAATGATTATATTGACAAACTCCGTAACCCTTTCACGATCTCCATATGATCCTCCCGCATTCATTCTCAAACGGTCCCATAATTAAACCTCCGATCTTCACTCATACTCCGATATTCCACCTATGACAATGATACGTAGTTGATTTGACTACGGCCTCTTTCAATTGCATAAAATCCATAGCCTTTGTTTAAATGTGCTTACATTTATTTTGCAGCCACCAAATTTCAAACACTGCCGGATGTGTTATACTCTTCCTATTGTTCTATTAATCTCACAGCCGTATTTCTGCCGTGCTCACGAAACCCTTCTCTGTTCCGCTTCGTTCTCTATTACGCTACAGTCTGTATACCCACTCTCTGATATCTACCTACAATCATCGTGCTCATTTCTGTTTATTCAGCCGTCCTACTTCCATTGAACCCTCCTCACGCAGGCAAGTTTTTAAAGAGCAGAAAGAAGGATGGGTAAATTGTTGAGAGCAGAACCAGAAGGACCTAAGTTAATGGAAGGATATCCGCAAGTCAGGGATATATTGAAGAAGGCAAAGTGGCTGTGGTTTATCCAAAAGTTTAGAGGCTACCATAAAGAAGTGACAAAAGCTTTTTCAAGGTCGTTCAATGGCCTGGAAGTAGAGATTGGAGACCTTAAGTTCACGGTGAATGAGGCATCTATAGCATCTACCACAGAACTTCTTCAAGAGGGTGAACGATGGTTTAAGAACAAAAACATTAGTGATGAAGCTTGGAGAGTAATTCTACATAACCCAGGTATGGACATAACTATTTTTCAAAGAGGAATTCCTGTTCATGCTTTGAAAGAGGAATGGGCTACTTTGCTTCTAGTTGTTCAAAAATTCATTACCTGTGAAGGCCGTTTTGGGTCCATGTATATGTACCATACCAGATTGCTGATGAATTTTCTAGATAATACAACTCTCAATCTTCCATATTTTCTATTAAATAGTTTGAAGAAGATGTCTGTGACTGTTCAGAAACATTTAGGGGATGTAGAACCACGTTTATATCACCATGGTCTTGTAAAAATTTTCATTGAAAAAGAGTTAAAGGAGAAGAAGGATACATGGGAACAATTTTTGATTAGAAATTTCTTTGAGGAACCACAAGAAATTCCTGAAGGTAGCACATCAAGAAGGAGTAGGAGAAAAAGAACAAATGATGAAACTCAAAGTACTCCTACTACTACAATTGAAAGAACTAGTAGGGAAGAGAGACTGTCAAAAAGGAAGAAGAAAGAAACCAAGGGTAAAAAGCCAATAACATCAAAAGAGAGAAAAAGTATTGAGGCTATACATCAAACCCCTTCTTCCGAAGAAGAAGATCATCAAGTGTTATCTGAGAGATTGGTTCATATTCAAAAATAGTTATCTATAGCCAAGAAGAAAGAGAAAGGGAAACACAAGCAAAAAGATAGTGGTCCACAGCGTGTGAGAAGAAGTTCCAGGCTTAAGGGGAAGTTGAGGAAAACGCAAATGAAGGGACCTCATTTTATCGATTTTGGAGAAGAAACATCTGAACAGTCCCCTGCTGACTATAGTCCATCTCACTCTCAGTCAGTTAGTGAACCTGGTTCATTTCATTCTCAGTCAAAAATTGAACATAGTCCATCCCATTCTCAGCCAGATGTTGATGTGAGCCCTTCTCAACCAGATTTTGAAGACAACTCTCCTTCACGGCACTTTGGGGACAGCCCAATAAAAATGACACCTGATATAGACCCCAAGCAGCAAGAAGTATATGATTATATAGAATCTTTAGAAAAAGCGGCTACAGGTCCCAGTACTTCGTCCATTCAGCCTCACACAGTACAAAATGATCTAGTCCAATCACTAAAACAGGAAGTCTTTGAGCTAGAGCTTTTAAATAAACACATTAAAAATAAAAATGAGGCATTGAAGGAACAAATAAAATTGGAAAAAATCATTCATGATAATACCATGCTACATCTGGGAATATGGCAGAAGAAGAACAAGAAATTGAAAAAGAAATGCCAGAAGTTAAGCAGAGCACTAGTTAATATCAAATTTAGATGCTTAATGAAGAAGCCCAGGATGTTGGCAGCACCAAGGAAGAAGAGGAGAGGACTGGATGTACTAGCTGAAGTGTCAAGGCATATGAACTGAAGAAGGATTATCAAAATTTTGGTTGCATGAGGACATGCAACACCTTCACAGTAGGGGTATGCTGAGTCTCAAATCTGCATCTTTTCCATACACCTTTCTATACCTTTTTCATTCACCTGAACCTCCCAAGTTGTCAATATCATTGTATATTAATTGCAAAAGAGCATCTAAAATGGTTTTTAACTATATTTTTGTGTCTGCTGTTTGATTTAGATTTTTCTCATTTAGCTGCGAAATCTTGCCACTTTCCGCAGCTGCTGCAACTTTCCGCAACCATTTTGTGAAACTCTATGTTACAGGTGTCTTCAGGAAAAACGAGCCACATGGGCAAGTCAGAAATGATGTGGACATGGATCGTGTCCTATTGGCTCGAGCAAATTCACTTAAGGAGGTTGTGGTCAAAGGTGGCCAAGTGGAAGTCAACCGTAGAGTCCCACGGTGACAGGACTCTGTTTCTCATCACGTGAGGATTTGCATGACCATTTCTAACTTACGGGAGACACATCAACACCTGTACATGGCTCCGTAAGCCAAATCCAACATCCACTCTTCATAGATTTACTCCTCAACGCGGCCATGATCCTAGATCTCTGGACGTAATGGTTTACGTGTTTTCTATCAGCATAAACTTTAGGGAATTAGTTATATTTCCTTTGTTATAAATAATGCGTTTGCATACGCATATTAGATTAGTCTCCATTAGCCTCCAGATAGCTCTGTAATGTAATTACGTTGCCACTGTGCCGTAATATCATCTCTTTGTTATGACTGCATTTTAATATATAAGAAGACTCTGTTTCCAAGCGTAATTCGTATTTGAAGGCTGTTGCCCGAGGCTGGTGCAAAGGGCCCCTGCACACGCTGAGGTTTTGTGCATTACTGTATAGTTTCTTGTTTTATTTCTCTAAGTTCATTGTGCCATAAGTAATTCACGTGTTTATACATTGCATATTTCATGGTATTTATGCTTCATCTCTGTTCATAATCTTTCATGCTTTACATTTTACTTCTGTCCATAATCTTTCATGTTTTATGTTGTGGTTAACTGATCAGTGTTCTTGTTTCAGATTACAATAGGCGGCCTGGGCACTTGCACATCTTTTTATAATGACTAATGACATGGAATCAATATTGTCCTTCTGCTAATTTACTTTTCTTAGTTTTTGTTTAATTCCAGCACTATTTGTTTATTTCAGTCTTGCACATTTGCTTCAGTAGTTAGATTTAGATATATTAAATTGCTCATGTCATTTTTAGTTACCTCCGAAAGCCACAGCTGGACTGATGGTGAGGGATTGAAGTATGAGTGTGTAGTTTGATATTAGTTTACTTTCTGCAAGTTAGATATATTAAATTGCTCATGTCATTTTCAGTTACCTCCGAAAGCCACAGCTGGACTGATGTTGAGGGATTGAAGTATGAGTGTGTAGTTTGATATTAGTTTACTTTCTGCAAGTTAGATATATTAAATTGCTCATGTCATTTTCAGTTACCTCCGAAAGCCACAGCTGGATTGATGGTGAGGGATTGAAGTATGAGTGTGTAGTTTGATATTAGTTTACTTTCTGCAAATTAGATATATTAAATTGCTCATGTCATTTTCAGTTACCTCCGAAAGCCACAGCTGGACTGATGGTGAGGGATTGAAATATGAGTGTGTAGTTTGATATTAGTTTCTTTTTCTGCAAATTAGATATCAGATTGCTCAAGTTGTTTATGGTTACCTCCGAAAGCCATAGCTGGACTAATGGCGAGGGATCAGAATATAAGTTGATGTAATTTTATTTAGATTTACTTTGTTGCAATTCTTGGATTTCTTTAAGCATAGTTTCTTTTGTGTTTAGACAGCAGCAAGGATAGTTTGGTTTTCATGCTCAATAGTTCACTATTTTGATTTACTAGGTTAGCAGCACATTTTCATTTCCTTTCAAGTTTTGTCATTGTATGTTTCAAATTCCTTTTGAAGTTTCAAGTTGGTAAATCATTATAAAGGATATCATTGCCTTGAACAATCATAACCATACTTGTTTTTATTTTTGAATTTCCATCTCACATTAGAAAACTAAAAACGACAAAAAGATAAGAAATAGGTTATCTTGCACATATAGTGCGCCACACTTCATCAGCTTATGAATCCCGGATTGATAAATTAATGTAGCAATTTAGGACACACTAAATTGACCAAACATTTTGGCGCCGTTGCCGGGGAAGTGTAACTAGGTAGCCAATTTCTTTAAAAAAAAACAAAATAATAAAAGAAGGGAAAACTTGATAACTTCTTGAAGTATGCTCTCCTCTTGCACCTAGTGTGATCTGGAGGATCAGAAAAGAGAGTTATTGGTTTAGTAATTTCTTAAGTATGCTCTCTTCTTGCACCTAGTGTGACCTGGAAGATCAGAAAGAGAATTATTAGCCCAACTTTAAAAAAAATATAAAAAATATAAAAATGACATGCATAGAGCAAGAGATTCTAGGGGAAGGTTTATAGCTAAAGCAAAGAGTTCGGTTTTTACAACTCCATCTTCTTCAAGGCATAGACAAGAATCACCACCATCTACCCCTAGCCTTAAGATTTTTGGAATTCAAGGAACAGTTGAATTAGAAGATTCTCCTGTAGAGGATAAGTTTCCTGATGAATAATTGTTTGCAGTAACTATT
Source organism: Pinus albicaulis (assembly GCA_034641835.2). Classification (NCBI taxonomy): domain Eukaryota; kingdom Viridiplantae; phylum Streptophyta; class Pinopsida; order Pinales; family Pinaceae; genus Pinus; species Pinus albicaulis. The sequence continues at coordinate 604,757,434 of CM076580.1, forward strand.
AAGACTCCTTGGTATGCAGATATTGCTAACTATTTGGTTACAGGGAAACTGCCTTCACATTTATTTCCAAGTGAAAAACGAAAATGTGGCTTTCGGAGGTAACTGAAAATGTCATGAGAAATTTAATATATCTAACTTGCAGAAAGTAAACTAATATCAAACTACACATTCATACTTCAATCCCTCACCATCAGTCCAGTTGTGGCTTTCGGAGGTAACTGAAAATGACATGAGCAATTTAATATATCTAAATCTAACTACTAAAGCAAATGAGCAAGACTGAAATAAAAAAAGCAGTACTGAAATTAAACAGAAACTAAGAAAAGTAAATTAGTAGCAGAACAATATTGATTCCATGTCATTAGTCAAAAGATATGCAAATTCCCGGGCTTCCTATTTGAAATCTGAAACAAGAACACTGATCAGTTAACATAAAACATGAAAGATTATGGACAGAAATAAAGTGTAAAGCATGAAAGATTATAAACAGAGATGAAGCATAAATACCATGAAAGATGCAATGTATAAACACATGAATGACTTATGGCACAATGAGCTTAAATAAATAAAACAAGAACCATACAATAATGCACAAAACCTCAGCGTGTGCAGGGGTCCTCTGCACCAGCCTTGGCAACAGCCTTCAAGTACGAATTACGCTTGGAAACAGAGTCTTCTTATATATTAAAATGCAGTCATAACAGAGAGGTGATATTACGGCACAGTGGCAACGTAATTACATTACAGAGCTATCTGGAGGCTAATGGAGACTAATATAATATGCGTATGCAAACGCATTATTTATAACAAAGGAAATATAACTAATTCCCTAAAGTTTATGCTGATAGAAAACACGTAAACCATTACGTCCAGAGATCTAGGATCATGGCCGCGTTGAGGAGTAAATCTATGAAGAGTGGATGTTGGATTTGGCTTACGGAGCCGTGTACAGGTGTTGATGTGTCTCCCGTAAGTTAGAAACGGTCATGCAAATCCTCACGTGATGAGAAACAGAGTCCTGTCACTGTGGGACTCTACGGTTGAATTCCACTTGGCCACCTTTGACCGCAGCCTCCTTAGGTGAATTTTCTCGAGCCAATAGTACACGATCAATGTCCACATCATTTCTAACTTGCCCATGTGGCTCGTTTTTCCTGAAGACACCTGTAACATAGACTTTCACAAAATGGCTGCGAAAAGTTGCAACAGCTGCGAAAAGTGGCAAGATTCCGTAGCTAAATGAGCAAAAATCTAAATCAAACAGCAGACACAAAATATAGTTAAAAACCATTTTAGATGCTCTTTTTCAATTAATATACAATGATATTGACAACTTGGAAGGTTCAGGTGAGTGAAAAAGGTCTAGGAAGATGTATAAGAAAGATGCAGATTTGAGACTCAACACTTTGTCCTGCTGAAAATTGGCTAAGAGGACAGTTCTGACATCATAATAGATAGGTAACTGAAAATGGTTTAAGAACACTATAGCCAACTCTCCAAAAATAGCAAAACTTCCCCCATACAGCTCGATGTACCATTTTTCCACATTTCTAGTTAAGGTTCATTGAAATAATCTCAACCTAATCGAATCATCAATAAGGGAGTTTGACGAACACCATAAATGGAAAGTGGTGACATGATCCGGTGGATCCTCGCCAGTCTTCCCTTCAAACTTTGGAATGTCCGCGAGTAGTTTTGTGGGGACCGCAGGCCAACCTGGACTATATCAAATAGGATCATTAGTAGATTTCGATAGATCTGGCAAGTTTAACGTTGCCAGAAATTGTAAGCATGGAGGAGCCTGGGAATTCCATCCCCCATAAGGAGGATTGCACACATTCTGAAAAGAGTAACCTGGATATTTTGAGGCACCAGGTTTCCAGATGTTGTTTGTAGAAAATAATGAACCATAGGAAAATCCTTGTGATCCAGGATTCGGATAAGGCCCCCTCTCAACATAGGGTTACTATACACATGAACATTCCCTCCAAACGAGGTATTAAATGAAGAACAAACCCCTTGGTAAGGGTTCCAAGAATTTGAAAATGGAGAAAAAGCCTGAGAAGCACCCACTGAAGGGAAAGGAACATTCCCTTGTTGACTAGCGAAAAAATAACTCCCTGCTCCCAATGCTGTAAAAGCAGGGTTCCATCCAGAAAAAACATCGAAGCCTTGACTTCCAGAAAAAGGATAGAATCCTTGATTTTGAGAGGTGAAGGGCATGGATCCTAAGGAAGGGTTAGAATGAGGGATATTCCCACTTGAAAAGGGGAACCCTTGAAATGAAGCTGATCCACTAGCCATATAGGGCATGAGTGCAGAAATAACTGAAACAACAGAAAAGGAGAAAGAAGGAATTCCACTAGAGGGCATTCCATAAGAAAAGGGACGAGATTGAGAAGCATGTGCCTTGGTGTTTCCACTCAAAGATGGAATAGAAGCAGAGCCAAACACAACAACACTAGAAGTGATTGTCGATATGGAAAAAGTTCCTCCTCCTTCAACTTAAAGAGGAGTATGAACACTTGCAGTGCTCATAGCCAAAACTATGTTCCCAGTCATGGCCATCAAAATAAAGGGATATGACGGAAAAGGACTAGTTGGTCTCTGAGACTCGGGCCTAATTTTCAAAAGGGCGTCAAGAAAACAAGCAGGAAGAGGAGATGGAAGAGACTCAGGAGGTTGAGGAACTTCCTCTACTTCAACTTCTTTTGCTGGAAACAAAACTCTAGAGATGAGTAAAGCAATCCTCTCTAAAATGACACTAACACTAGGACCACCTATCGAAACATCAAGCCTAGATGAAGGATCACTCTACACTGTGTTCGAAACCACCGGGTAAAAATAATCCACCGAATTACTCCTACACCTTCTTGAAGAAGGATTGGCACTCGCGGCAGAAAGCCCATGAAGCCTCCTCGATCAACGAGGAGATTGATCAACAAATTTAAGAGATTAATTTGACTCAAAAAATATAAGAAGCTAAGAAATCTAGGAGCAAAGAGCATACTCTAAAAATTTCCTAAGATACAGTCAATCAATCGGCCTTCACGTATTTCTACTCTGGGTGATGAAGACCAGACACCAAAATAAAAGAAATAAAAATAACAGGACCTTCCAAAAATAGTCTAAGGTAATTACACCCCAAGCCTCCTAGTGAAGGTAACAGAAATAGTTATGTTGACCTCCTAACAAAGGCCTTTGTTAGTGCAAGTCCCGAAGCTTCCCAAGGGCACCCTCTAGAAGTACTGATGAAAGTTATGCAACATCCATCTTAGGTACCATGGGTATTCCCCCCCACAGTAAGCTATGTGGTCCCTAGGAGAGGTGACTAAGGGCACCAATCTATATCGTCGGCCAGGCAGAACAGTCTTAGGTCAATATTCAAAAAATAAGAGAGGGGGTATCTCTCTTCTATGCCTGCACTTTCCCTCATGCTTGACTCTCTATAGGAGAGCTTTCCTAGTCCACTTAAAGGAGTTGGATTTCACTCTTTAATAAAATTTCTATGTTTAACATTTTGAGCGGCCTTGGTGACTTAACTCTCCACTCACCTATTCCAAGGCCCTACAACCTAGCTAGTTGGTGTATGATTAATGACAATGATACAAAAATATCTAGTTGATTTTAATTATAGCACTTGATTTTAAATTGGCTGTTACTTAAGTCAAAGGTATATGGAAGTGAAACTGATGGTATTTGTCGATGTAAAATAAATCAATGAAAACCTACTATATGAAAATCAAATGTTTTCCTTTCGATGAAAAGAGATCTCTATATGGGTCCTACGAAACTAAATAAGCAAAAATATTCATTTTTATTTTCGGTTACTCACACTTCACACACTCCAAAAAACTATGAGAAGGACTAAAATGGTTCAATGCACTTAATGCAAAACTACCAATGACATGCAAATTATAATATTTCTAACTTTGAAGAAGTGAAAAGAGTCTCTAGAAAGAAATGGTTCAATCACTTTTGACAAAACAGAAAGAATAGTTCCTAACAGAACTCCTATGCATAAAAAATGCCAAAATGTACTTGATGCAAAAGAGAGAAATCGAGAAAAGACTTCCTTCAAAACAAAGCCAAGAACCAAATACTAGAAACCAACAAAAATACTTCAAAAATATGAAAAAACCGTAAAAATGAAATCAAAGCAAAAGCAATGGAAAACAAGAAATGTTTTTGGGCTTTTCACTTGTAATGGAAGGAAAAATATTTCAACAAGACAAGCATAAAACTACCCAAGAACCGGAATCAAGAAAAATGAGTCTCAAAAGGGCTTCAAAGTGCTCAAGCCAACTATGCTACTTTTGTAGTAGGACCCAAATGGGCAAGAAGAAGCAAAAACTCAAAAACGTGATTCACTACAGTAGCACAATATTTCAGCGAACAAAAACTCAAAAAACCAAGTAAGGTTTTTTCAAGATTCGCTACAAGGCTAGTCCAAGAAATCAAGAAAACCAAGGTAGTCAAAAAGGGAAAAAAATCAAAAGTGAAGAAATGCATAAGGCTAAGAAGAGAAAACAAGCAGAGGTTCACTGTTCTGAATAGTCAAAACAACCAAGAAATCCAAGAAGAGATCTTGGTTCTACAACCACAATTGAAATCACACAGAATAGGAAATTTACCAAATGGCTAGGTTTTCACAAGAAGAAGAGAGAAATGGATATGAAACCACAATAAACAAAGTCCAGACAACTTAAAGACACCATAGAAGTGGTCCACCACAGACAGAAAAAAGTGACAGGGCTTCAAAACTCAAATTTTCAAATTTTCCCAAGCATATGGGGTTTTGTTGTATGCAACAAGCATGTATACACAACTGTAACCAAATGTTGGGTGTGGAGCCTGATTATCTTGTTTATTTTGTATCAAAAAATTGGACCCATGTACCTTAAAAGGGGTGGCAACGCCGCCCGTAATTAATCGCTGTCGTGGGGGGTCCAAGGGGGGGCGGCAGCGCTTTTTGGAGCCCCCCCCTGGCATGGGTTTTCGGTGGCAGCGCCCCCGAAGCTAAAAACAGATGTAAAATTGACTTATAAAAGTACAGTAATTTCTAGTCAATCTGGGCCGTTCATTAGGAAAATTATCTGACGGTAGAAGTTATGTTTAGATTAGGGTTTTTTTCCCTAGAAGGCAACCCCTCGCTTTTATGAGGGCATTGTATTATGGCTTTGTAATTGTATGTTTATTCTTGGAGCGAGAAACAGAGAGGGAGACTGTGAGAGAGAACAGAGGATATTACAGCGGATCTGCTGTAGGTTTTGTCTCTTCATTTTTTGTTGGATAATAGAAAGGAAGGACTGGTTGTTCGGGGTGGACGTAGCCCAAACTGGGTGAACCACGTATATCTGCGTCTCTCTAGTTTTATGTGTTTTGTGTGCTTTTATTTTCCGCATATTTTATGTGTTGCATTGCTCCATAATATATAATTTTCTAACAAATGGTATCAGAGCCAAAGGTATAATTGGCTAATAAACTCGCAGGAAAGAAGGGTTCCTGGTTCGAGTGGGAGCAATGGCGGACGATGGTAAGTTTAGGGTCGAGAAATTTAATTGCCAAAACTTCCCGTTGTGGAAGATGTAGATGGAAGATTATCTATATCAGAAATATCTGTACCTACCATTGAGCGGATAAAAAAAGAAGCCGGTGGCCATGACAAACGCGGAATGGAACATTCTCGATAGAAAGGCACTCAGAACAGTACGGTTGTGTCTTGCGGTGTCAATCGCTTTCAATATTTCGAAGGAAACAACAACAGAGGGTTTGCTGCAGATGTTGGCGAAACTATATGAAAAACCCTCGGCCTCAAACAATGTATTTCTTATGAAACGACTATTTAATATGAAGATGTCGGAAGGTGGATCTGTTGTAGACCATTTAAATGAATTTAATACAGTTACCAGTCAGTTAAGTTCTGTAGGGGTAAACTTTGTGATGAAGTTAGAGCTCTGTTATTCTTGTGCTCATTGCCAGATATTTCGAATGGTTTAGTAATGGCCATTAGTAACTCTGTCTCTGGATCTAGTACTTTAAAGTTTGATGATGTTGTTGGCACTATCCTTAGCAAGGAAATGTGACAGAAAAGCTCCGGTGAGACATCAGGTAATTCTTTGAGTGCAGAGTCTAGGGGAAGAAGAATGGAAAGAGGAAAGAGCTCGGGATATCACAATAAATCAAGAAAAGGCAGATCCAAGTCCAGATCGGGCATAGTGTGCTGGAATTGCGGAAAGAAAGGACACCTAAAGAAAGACCATAAATCTCGGAAGGGAAAAGAAGGAGACACACAGCAAGAAAACAGTCATGAAGAAAATGTCACAGGTGATGTGTTACAAGATGCTTTGATTCTTTCTTTCAAAAATGTTACTGATTCTTGGGTTGTAGATTCAGGGGCTTCATTCCATGCCACACCTGATAAGAAATGTTTTCATGACTATGTTCAAGGAGATTTTGGACAAGTTCGTTTGGGTGATGATAAACCCTGTAAAATTGTTGGAATGGGTAAAGTTCTTGTAAAACAACATAATGGAAACAAATGGATACTAAAGGAGGTAAGGCATGTTCCAGATCTGAAGAAAAATCTGATTTCAACAGGGCAGTTAGGCGGTGAAGGTTGTGTGACAACTTTCACAGATAAAACTTGGAAGGTCACCAAAGGAGCCCTGGTAATAGCAAAAGGCGAAAAGGTTGGTACATTGTATTTATGAAATGGTATTTCTAACTCTGTTAATGCTTTAACTTCCAAAGGAGCAGATGCAACATTATGGCATCATAGGCTCGGACACATGAGTGAGAAGGGAATGAAGATTCTTCATTCAAGAAATTTGTTGCCAGGTTTGAAGAATGTTGATTTGGATTTCTGTGAGAATTGCATTTATGGAAAACAGAAGAGAGTCAGATTTCTCAGAGTTGGGAAAGAAAAGAAGAGAAAAAAATTAGAGCTTGTGCATACAGATGTATGGGGACCTACTCAGGTATCATCTCTTGGTGGCTCTCGTTATTATGTTACTTTTATTGATGATGCAACTAGAAAAACATGTATTTATTGTATTCAGAATAAATCTGATGTATTTGATACTTTCAAGAAATGGAAAGCTTTGGTTGAGATTGAGACAGGAAATAATTTGAAGTGTCTCAGATCAGATAATGGAGGTGAATATTACAGCAAAGATTTTGATAGGTACTGTTCAGAGCATGGAATTCGTAGAGAGAAGACAGTTCCAAGAACACCACAAGAAAATGGTGTGTCAGAAAGGATGAATAGAACAATCATGGAGCGTGCAAGATGCATGAGATTGCATGTAGGATTGCCTTTACAATTTTGGGAAGATGTTGTAGATACTTCTGTTTATCTAATAAACAGAGGGCCTTAAAGTTCCTTGGATGGTGGTATTCCAGAGGAAGCATGGATAGTTAAAAAGGTAAACTACTCTTTTTTAAAGCCTTTTGGTTGTGAGGCCTTTGTCCATATTAATAAAGAAAATAGAAAAAAGCTTGAGGCAAAATCAAAGAAATGTACCTTTATTGGATATGGTGCTAATGATTTTGGTTATCACTTATATGATTACGAAAATCACAAAATAATTAGAAGCAGAGATGTAATATTCAATGAAAAGGTCTTGTATAAGAATCAGTTGCAGGAAAAGAAACAGGAAAAAGAAAGCAAGGAATACGCGGTTCTTGATGAGATATCTGAAAAAGTAAAGGTGCCTGAAAATAATAATAATCAACAAACACAGTAGTAGCAACCACCACAACAGCAAAATGCACCTCAAACACTTGAAAGTGGTGTTAGAAGATCTACCAGGATAAGTAGACCCCTTGAACGATACTCTCCTTCATTATATTATTTATTGTTGACTGATTCTGGTGAGCCTGAATGTTATGAAGAAGCGATGCAAGTTGAAAGTATGAAGAAGTGGGAGCTAGCCATGGAAGAAGAGATGGACTCCTTAATGCATAACCAGACTTGGGACTTAGTCAAGTTGCCTGCAGGTAAAACTACATTGCAGAATAAATGGGTTTACAGGCTGAAGGAAGAAGATGGAGGAAAATAGAGGTACAAAGCTAGACTTGTGGTGAAGGGGTTTTCACAAAAGAAAGGTATTGATTTTGATGAAATATTTTCTCCTGTTGTTAAGATGAATTCAATCAAAACTATCTTAAGTCTTGTAGCAACGGAAGATTTACATCTTGAATAGTTAGATGTAAAGACAAAATTTCTCCATGGAGATTTGGAGGAAGAGATATACATGCAACAACCAGAAGGATATGAGGTAAAAAGGAAAGAAAAATTGGTGTGCAGGTTAAAGAAGAGCTTTTATGGCTTAAAACAGGCTCCAAGGCAGTGGTATCTAAAATTTGACAAGTTTATGTCTGAAAAAGGTTATACTAGATGTCACTCTGATCATTGTGTTTATCTAAAAAGGAAAAATGATGGCAGCTATATTATATTGTTATTGTATGTAGATGACATGCTTGTTGCAGGATCTAACATGCAAGAAATAAATGTTCTCAAAAGAAAATTGGCAAATTCTTTTGCAATGAAGGATTTGGGAGCTGCAAAACAAATCCTTGGTATGAGGATAACTAGAGACAGAAAAAATCGCAAATTAACACTGTCTCAGAATGAGTACATAGAAAAGGTGTTCAAAATATTTAATATGCAGAATGCAAAACCAGTTAGTACACCTTTTGCTAGCCATTTCAAACTTAGTAAGGAGATGTGCTCAAAGACCCAAGAAGACATGGATTATATGTCTAAAGTTCCATATGCATCAGCAGTTGGAAGCTTAATGTATGCAATGGTCTGCACAAGGCCTGATATTGCACATGCAGTGGGAGTTGTAAGCAGGTACATGAAAAATCCAGGAAAATAACATTGGATGGCAGTAAAATGGATTCTCAGATATTTGATAGGTACCACAAATCAAGCATTATGCTTTGGTGGTTCAAACATTTCTCTACAGGGATATGTTGATGCAGATATGGCAGGTGACAGAGATAACAGGAAGAGCACTACAGGATATGTATTTACTGTAGGTGGAACAGCTGTCAGTTGGGTTTCAAAAATTCAAAGTGTTGTTTCACTTTCAACAACAGAAGCCGAGTATGTTGCTGCTACAGAGGCTAGTAAACAAATGATTTGGTTACAAAGGTTTATGGATGACTCTGGGTAAGAAGCATGATATGGGCACACTATACAGTGATAGCCAAAGTGCCATTCATCTTGCAAAGAACTCAGCATTTCATTCTAGGACTAAACACATACATCTCAAGTACCATTTCATACGGTCAGTATTAGAAGATGGAGAGTTGAAGCTGGAAAAGATACACACTAGCCAGAATCCTGCAGATATGCTAACAAAAGTTGTAACCAGGGAGAAACTAAAAATGTGCTCAGTTTCAATTGGTCTTCAAGGATGATGATGAAGATGAGGAACAACCAGGTCCAAAGAGGAGTCATTGTCTAGCAAATGAAGTAGCGGTGGAGTTGCTACAATCAGTCTCCAAGTGGGAGATTGTTGGGTGTGGAGCCTGATTATCTTGTTTACTTTGTATCACAACATTGGACCCCTGTACCTTAAAAGGGGCGGCAACGCTACCCGTAATTAATCACTGTCGTGGGGGGTTCAGGGGGGGCGACAACGCTTTTCGGACCCCCCCTTGTGGGGGTTTTTGGGGGCAGCGCCCCCGAAGCTAAAAATAGATGTAAAATTGCCTTGTAAAAGTATAGTAATTTCTAGTCAATCTGGGCCATTCATTAGGAAAATGATTTGACTGTAGAATTTATGTTTAGATTAGGGTTTTTGGCCCTAGAAGGCAACCCCTCGCTTTTATGAGGGCATTGTATTGTGGCTGTGTAATTGTATGTGTATTCTCGGAGCGAGAAACAGAGAGGGAGACTGTGAGAGAGAACATAGTATATTACAGCAGATCTGCTGTAGGTTTTGTCTCTTCATTTTTTGCTGAATAACAGAAAGGAAGGACTGGCTTTTCGGGGTGGACATAGCCCAAACTGGGTGAACCACGTATATCTGTGTCTCTCTAGTTTTATGTGTTTTGTGTGCTTTTATTTTCCGCATATTTTATGTGTTGCATTGCTCCATAATATATAATTTTCTAACACCAAATAAAATTGCGTATACATGAGTTCTTTTGGAAGATACAGGGGGTATATGTGACTGTCCAAAGACTAAGTAGCATATGTAAATAGAAATAAGGAAAAAATAAAAAGTCAAGTCTGATCAAGAGACCAAGATTCCTGTCATACTGGAAAAAGAATTACTAGACTATAAAAAGTGATAATCCTATTAGGGAACCTACAAGACAGATAAAAAAACCCAAATAGGAATTACACGAATGTAATCCCCAGTGGAGTCGCTAGTTCTGTTATGGGAAATGTTACCCTAAGGTCTTGGGTTGATAAAGCTTCAGAGGTCAGGGGCATGTCATCACAAGAAGGTCTCAATTAACTAACTTCTATGCTTTACACTAGAAAGTAAGGATTACAGATCTTACCTGTTTATCCTTCGGTTGTAGTAGATCCTGCAGGGTTCAAACCCCCTGCAACTCCTTGTGCTCCAGAATCTGTAAACCAGCAAATAACAAACACAAAAACCTAGTTGTATAACATATATATATGTTCTATATGTTAGAAAAAATCATGCATAATATCATATAAATAGCAATAAATGAACTATTTAAGATCACTAAGCATGTATAAGAGATATATGACAGGTGAACATCATGAAAAAGATGACACTTATTTTTATTGATAACATGTACAGTAAATAAATAGTGGAGAGATCACCTGAAATCTGCCACGGCCTCGAGCATACCATCCACTGGATCCATCCAGCCCTAGCCTCACAAAAATTCTTCCAATAATAGTGCACAATGGATGTCACATAGGATGAAGGTGAACATCTCAAGGAAACAAGGGTTTCCTAAAAATCTAGGAACTGTAGGAGGCACAAGGGAAATATCAGACTTGGATAGGGCTATAACAGGGTATAATATCTATAATTCTCTCTCGTCCTCCCTTAGGCTGTTCCCTTGAGGGGTATTTAAACCTCCTCAAATTAGATTTTCCAGTTAGGGAACAATTAGGCCACGGGCTGGGGTAGTTAAGTTACAGGAACAACCGTAAAAGTCGCCTCAAAAATAGGGAAATTTTATATTTTTTTAATATTCTAAATAGCATACGCGGGCTCTCTATGTATGGACCCAAGTGTATATGCGGAAAATTTTGGGCAGAGTTGCGTATGGGTTTTGAAATATTGTTTTTTCAGAAATATGACCAAGTCTGAATGGAAGGGCTACCCAAGGCCAATGCATAAGTCATCAAGTATATAATGGTGATAAATGATGCTATAAAAATTCTAAGACTGAAAAAGAGGTATGGTAGGAATAAACTAGAGACATCTCACATAGTAACATCTCCCATCATCAAGGGGATAGTACATGAATATATAAAGGAAGATTTCCTCATTATCACTTAGGAGGAGGAGCCTCTACCACCACCAGATGCAGATGTGCTTACATCAAGAGGAGGATCACTTGCATATTTGCAATATGGTCTTGAGTTCTTGACTTTTGGAGCCCCATGCATGATTGATGAGATGCATGATGATGAGGAGACAAATACCAGCGCTGGTACACTTGTAGAAGAACAACGATCACTCTTACAAGCAGTTGGAGGGACTATTGTTCTGGATGGAGGAAATCTTGTGGTCTTACAATAGGTTCCCACACATGAGTTGATCCAAGGTATGCATCCACTTTAATCTCATATTTTTTTAGTACTTCATATTGAAACTTATTGGAACATGCCATCAGGGCCATTTCATGACCAAGGATTAGAACAACATGCTGATTTGAAGCAAAAACATATCACTACGCAGAGAACCCTTGATTTGATCAAGGAAGTGATGAAGAGCTATCCCAGTTCATCATTGTTGTGCTAAATTCAAACCTTTGAGTTGAAGTGTATAGTTTCAAAAGATGGGATGAGTGTGATCCTATGTATAATGGCTAACTATGAGTTCAACATTGTGCCTTGCCATGAGACAACACATGTATCACCATGCAGATATACAACGTTGTCACTTAGAAACAGTGATGATGAGAGAGCCCCATTATTCTTGAATCATTCGAAAGGCATCTTCATTCATGAAGCAATGGAGAAAAGGATAATAGATGGTAGACATCTTGAGATGGGAAATATTTTCCCCTTTCAAGATGAATCTTCCTCAATGAGCATCTCACAGCTCGAAGAGAAACTTCTACCTACAGCAGATCCAAAACCTTATTGGTTTTGGAGGGCCATTGATGAGAAGAGAATCTCATGGATAAATCTCATTCGAGGTGCACTTTAAAATATCATGGAGTGAAAATTTCTTCAACAGTTTGTGGAGGTTGGTTTCCTACAATGGGAGGATGCCAAGCTTTTAAATGAGATCCATCATCCACATTGGGATGAATGGTTGTTTATGTGGAGCAAGGGGTTGCAAAACCACTTGCAGAACTATGAGACATGCCATTAAGAAGCATGGTTGTGATGGTTTCTCTTGGGTGAGTATGGTTACTACCCAAAATCACAAATTTTCATGACCCATTCCTTGTACAACACTCATGTAATGAAGAAGGAGGCATGGTTGCACTGACTTCTCTTGGGTTAGTATGGTCACTACCCAGTGGCTCATATTTCTTTGACTCATGCCTTGTGTATCAATGACAGAATGCAACAAAAGAAGGCATGCCGACCTTGGTTTTTCTTAAGAGAGTTTGGCCATCACATGACATCTCCCATGTTAATGTGTTTTTTATTGATTTTAATATGGAATAATACTCTCATGATGTGTAATGATGTAGTTGGTTTGTATTGGGCTTATATGACATTCCACATGTCAAACATTATGTTATTACTCCATTATTTACATGATAATGTGCAAAGGAAACAAGAGATCTTGTTTCTTTGGCTTCTATTGGGGGACTTTGGTCCTACATACTCCCCTACCTTGCATGATAGTGATGGAGAATGGCAGCAAGAGGCATTTATCCAATGGCTCTTACTTGGAGGGTATGGATTCCATACTTGGTTTAATGATGATGTGGTGGGGTAGCAATATGCATCATTTCTATGGCTTCTCTTGAGAGAATATGGCCAACCCACTTTGTATTTTGATGGTGTGGTGTGGCAGTAGGGAGAATTGTTGCATTTGTTACTATTGGGAGAATATGGTTTGACACCTTTGTCTACCCATATGTCTCTACATTTTCTTTTGCACAATGTTGGAATGATGCTTGGATCCAACAAGGCCAACAGGGCTAAGGATGGAGGCATGAAGAGCCTCTTTTTACTTCATGTAGCATGGGATGGAGGTATACTTTATGCGTTGGAGCTTTCCTTTGGTGGAAGGAACCATCTATCTTTATATATCTCATGTATTTTGGAGGATGTTGAACAACTAATGGTTGTCACTTGGACCTTCGTGATCGAGGAGGGACATCTAACTACACAGTTAGAGGTCACTCTAGACATTCTAGAGAGGCAACTTTGGTGTTGGGCATGCATGAATCATTGCAGAAAATGGGGAAACCTTCCTTGTGTGGATGCCATTTGGAGGGGGAAAGATTTCTCTAGCATCTACTTTTGCAATTTCTTGAGGACAAGCAACATTTTTCCGGGGAGGACTGTAATATTCCCAAATTTTCACAAGATAATTGGAGTATTAAACTTCTTAATTTTGATAATTAATTAAGTAAATAAGAGGTCGGAGGGACCCATAAACACAAATGATAAATAAAATCCACTTTTGATGTGTGAATCTGGATATTTTATATGTAGATATACATTATGGAGTTGTGGAGCAGCTCCTTAATGTGAAAGAAGTGAATATCATGTCTCATTAATGAGATAGATCATGGATGTTGAAGCAGTCGAGTAAGATCATGGATATTAAATGTAAAATCATGAGGATATTAGAAGATGTCAATTGAGATCATAGTGAATTCAAAGTAAGATCATAAAGCACTTAGGATAAGTTAGTGGAGGAAGTGATGCATTTAATGCATACATGATAGAAAGGGTGATCATCACATGTAGACATGATGGAGGACATGGAGAGACAGTGCAGTCAATCATGGAGAATTGTTTCCACATGTACAACGCAGTTTAGAGGAGGGCCTAGGATATGGAAGGCTCATAATCTATATAATGAAGGTGAAGGCACAATAGAACGCATATTTAGATTTGGATTATTATTTCTGTTCTGTTTAGATCTGGAATTGTCTTAGGAAATTTCTATAAACTCTTATGTTATTTAGCTAAGTCTTCAACGATGTTTAGCACAAGGCGTTTCTGAGTGGAAATCCCACCCTTGCCCTCAGGAGACTTCAAATACCTACTCTGGGAAGGCTTTCTATTGATATTTATTCCTCATCAGGCATTGGTGCCATATTCAGGAGGTTGTTTCTAGCATCCCAACTAGGAAACCGGTGGAGGATTTATCCTTCCAATTTTTTCTTCATATTCCGTCTTCCAGGAGCAACATATCTATATCCAGCATTCATCCCATTGTATTTTATCTCCATGCAGCAGCAATCCCCTCAAGGATTGTGTAGTGAAGTCTTGTAGATCTATTCGAGGAAGGAAGTTTCAGCATTCTAGCTGGAAATCTTGTGAGGGACCATCTCCTCACTTTGGTTTCAATATTTCCATCATTCCATAGCTGATTTGACATATCTAACAGTAGGCTATTGAGCCTCCCTCTCTTACAACGCAATTTTCTGAAGCTGTTGAGCAATCAACAACTATTTTTAGTGGAGGATATTGGAGGAGCTAGATCTTGAGCTTTTAGCCCAAGGATCTAGTGAAGGGATCAACTCTTCTTGCATAGAGTTGATTGCACAAAATTATAGCCATCATATCTTCAGTTCATGTAGCAAATCTACATACCTAGTAGCTACATAATGCAACCCCTAAGAGGGTGATTTTCTAAGATTCATAGATCTAGAAAATCCTTTCTGGGTTATCTCGGGTATCTATCATAGAGCCCGGATCTAAAGTTTCACCATCATCGGAGCTCCCAAACTGCCTAGATCTAAATTTATATCTTTTCGGTAGTTGCAGTCCCAAGAGTTGTAACAGGGACAATGCAATTTTCCTTCCACCATTCCAACAGTTACGCAATCCCTCTTCTGGGATCATTTCAGGGTCATTCTAGGCCATCTCTTTGGCTTGAGCATCTCATATTTTGAGCAATGTTGTACTGATTTATCCACCTCCTATATAATAAAATGGCTCATCTATTCTGTGAATTATGATGTGTATTTATATTTATTTTTTACTTTTCTGGAGTTCTCATATTGTGTTTTAGTATTACTGCATTCTCCCTTTTGGGATATTACAACAACTTCTTGTAGCAAGCCCCGTGTAAGCACCATAAAATCCTTTAATTTGTTTTTTATAATAAATGGATACATTGAATACTTATGAGGTGAATCTCAAGGTAGTAATGGCACTCCAAGAGGGATTATCCACTAGAAAACATATACTTGAAGACTCTTCAAGGTACCTGCACACACAATGAAAAAATCCAGTTAAGAACCTAAAAAGGAATGAAGACACACAACAAACACTCAAACAGTAATACAAAATCTTTTGATGCCACTCCAATGGTCTAGATCTAGCATGCAAGGTCCTGTAATAGTTTGACGAGGTAAGGCTCAGGTATGTCACTCTCTCACCCTCTACTTATGCATAAGTGACTAAATGAATGAATATCCAAAGGGGGAACTTTAATAAGTTTAAGTTGGCCAGTTAACTTGGCCACCCTCGAATAATTGAACTGAAGGTGACTGGTAGAGTTTGCATATAATGTGGAGATGTAAAATTAGTTAAACTAAGATGAACAAGAGTGCGTGTTAATTTCAAGGGAGAAATAGAATGACAACTTTAAGTGGGACCAACGGTCCAAATGAGGAAACATCGTGTAAGGGACAAATCAACACAATGCTCCAAGCCACTCAAAATAGCATATAATGTACTTGAGCATGCTTCCCTTCACATATTTGGAAATTACAAGAACAATTAGAGAGAGGAAAATTTTTCAAGCCACTGAGGAGCTTCGAACCTCCACCCACTGCTGCTACAAGAAGTCTTGTAACTGCTATAGGAAGAGCCAAAGAGTGTTACAGGAGGACAGAGGAGGTATATGCATGAAATAAAAGGCCCAAGTGGTTCATGAAATTCCCATTATTCATCTCATAACATCATTCTAATAATTAAGTTTCCATCACCCTATATCTCCATCATAATTTCCCACAATTTCTCCTAAATGTTTGTAGTCACTAGTCATCAAATTGTGCAATTGAAAGGTTTTTTGTGAAAAAATAGGGTTCAATACATAGAATTGGTGGGATAAGGAGCCTTATGACCCTTTTTCACCATTTAATTGAGCACTAAGGCCATAAAAGAAATACCATTCCTACCCCTAGTCAAAATAAGCAAGAGAAGATAGGAGGTGGGTTCAACAGGAGAGAACCTTCAAACACCAAAATGATTTATTTGCACCCTCCTATAGTAGATATATTTAAGAGACATAAATGGTTAGGATTATTTGAACTTCTAAATGGATATGATGATGAATTTTTCTTTAAGTTTTCAATGGCTTTAAACTCCCAGTCAGATGTCAGTGCCACTTCTATAATAAGGTGGTTAGCCATTACAATAAGTCTTGAAGTGATGAACAGAGTAACAACACTTCCCCTAGGAATCAAATGGAATAGGGAAGATAGGGCCACTAGTGCCACTAAAAATAATAATTTCTTTAGGTCTAGGGAGAGACCTATGGAATATAAGAATTGGGTTAGGAGAGAAAGTTTTTCTTATCCATGGGATGAGGTAGCTTATAACATCTTAAGATACATATAATGGGAGGGAAAATTAAGTTTAGTGTATGGCTAACACTTTAGGTTATTTAATGAGCTTAGATTCAAATAAAATATTCCTATTGAAAAGATATTGAATGTACCTTACTTCCTCCTCCAGTCCATTACGGACATGATCCAAAACGTCAGAGAAGGGAAGCATCAACACTTAGCCCATCATGGCATTATTAAGTTGATAGTGGAGGATGCCCTAAAAAACTTAGGAATTCTTGCCCCATGGTCCATGCTTAGAGACATGTACAGAGAGGCACTAATAGGAACTTAGAGAATTAATCTTGGGGAAACACCCGTAGCTAGAATTGGGGGTAGATGCAACGATCAGAGGAAGAATAGGTAGAGAGGAAAGTAGATGAAGTAGATATAGAAACAAATGAAGAGAAATAAGAAGAGGCAGAGAAAGAAGAAGGATAGGAAGAGGAATAAAAGGAATAAAAGTTATAATAGGAGGTCGTAATTCCTAAATAGACCATTGAACCAAAGGAAATTGAGATATCCCCTCAGCAAACTAGTCTGTCACTAGGGAAAACTGATTATTAGGTGGCTGACACTTTAGCTACCTTGGGAACTCCTATGAAATCCAAGAAGAAAAGGCCAAGACAAAACCCTCTTTAATTTAAAACAAGGAAAAGAACTAGAGTGAAAAAAGGAAGACCCTAGACCCCACAAAAGTTTCAATTACCATTGAGGGGTCCCTTGTTGGGTGTGGAGCCTCATT
Source organism: Pinus albicaulis (assembly GCA_034641835.2). Classification (NCBI taxonomy): domain Eukaryota; kingdom Viridiplantae; phylum Streptophyta; class Pinopsida; order Pinales; family Pinaceae; genus Pinus; species Pinus albicaulis. The sequence goes on from CM076580.1 coordinate 604,775,111, forward strand.
ATCTTGTTTACTTTGTATCACAGCATTGGACCCCTGTACCTTAGAAAGGGGCGGCAACGCCGCCCGAAATTTAATCGCTGCCGTGGGGGGTCCGGGGGGGGGGGGGGGGGGGCGGCGGTGCTTTTTGGAGCCCCCCACTGGTGGGGGTTCGGGGGCAGCGCCCCCAAAGCTAAAAACAGATGTAAAATTGCCTTGTAAATGTATAGTAATTTCTAGTCAATTTCGGCCGTTCATTAGGCAAATGATCTGATGGTAGAATTTATGTTTAGATTAGGGTTTTTTACCCTAGAAGGCAACCCCCTTGTATATATGAGGGCATTTTATTGCGGCTGTGTATTATGAGTGTATTCTCGAAGCGAGAAACAGAGAGGGAGACTGTGAGAGAGAACAGAGGATATTACAGCGGATCTACTGTAGGTTTTGTCTCTTCATTTTTGTTGGATAATATAAAGGAAGGACTGGCTGTTCGGGGTGGACGTAGCCCAAACTGGGTGAACCACGTATATCTGTGTCTCTCTGGTTTTATGTGTTTTGTGTGCTTGTATTTTCCGCATATTTTATGTGTTTCATTGCTTTGTAATATTTAATTTTCTAACAACTGGTATCAGAGCCGAAGGTCTATTTGGCTGATAAATTCGCAAGAAAGAAGGGTTTCTGGTTCGAGTGGGAGTAATGGCGGACGATGGTAAGTTTAGGGTCGAGAAATTTAACGGCCAAAACTTTGCGCTGTGGAAGATGCAGATGGAAGATTATCTGTATCAGAAAGATCTGTACCTACCATTGAGCGGAAAAACAAAGAAGCCGACGACCATGACAGACGCGGAATGGAACATTCTCGATAGAAAGGCACTCGGAACAGTACAGTTGTGTCTTGCGGCGTCAGTCGCCTTCAATATTTCGAAGGAAACAATAAGAGAGGGTTTGATGGAGACGTTGGCGAAACTATATGAAAAACCCTCGGCCTCAAAAAAGGTATTTCTTGTGAAACGACTATTTAATATGAAGATGTCGGAAGGTGGATCTGTTGCATACCATTTAAATGAATTTAATACAGTTACCAGTTAGTTAAGTTCTGTAGGGGTAAACTTTGATGATGAAGTTAGAGCTCTGTTATTCTTGTGCTCATTACCAGAAAGCTGGAATGGTTTAGTTATGGCCATTAGTAACTCTGTCTCTTGATCTAGTACTTTAAAGTTTGATGATGTTGTTGGTGCTATCCTTAGCGAGGAAATGCGACGAAAAAGCTCCGGTGAGACATCGGGTAATGCTTTGAGTGCAAAGTCTAGGGGAAGAAGAATGGAAAGAGGAAAGAGCTTGGGATATCGCAGTAAATCAAGGAAAGGCAGATCCAAGTCCAGATCGGGGATAGTGTGCTGGAATTGTGGAAAGAAAGGACACCTAAAGAAAGACTGTAGATCTCGGAAGGGAAAAGAAGGAGACACACATCAAGAAAACAATCATGAAGCAAATGTGACAGGTGATGTGTTACAAGATGCTTTGATTCTTTCTTTCGAAAATGTTACTGATTCTTGGGTTGTAGATTCAGGGGCTTCATTCCATGCCACACCTGATAAGAAATATTTTCATGACTATGTTCAAGGAGATTTTGGACAAGTTCGTTTGGGTGATGATAAACCCTGTAAAATTGTTGGAATGGATAATGTTCTTGTAAAACAACAGAATGGAAACCGATGGCTACTAAAGGAGGTAAGGCATGTTCCAGATCTGAAGAAAAATCTGATTTCAACAGGGCAGTTAGGTGGTGAAGGTTGTGTGACAACTTTCACAGATAAAACTTGGAAGGTCACCAAAGGAGCGCTGGTAATAGAAAAAGGTGAAAAGGTTGGTACATTGTATTTATGCAATGCTATTTCTAACTCTGTTAATGCTTTAACTTCCAAAGGAGCAGATGCAGCATTATGGCATCATAGGCTCGGACACATGAGTGAGAAGGGAATGAAGATTCTCCACTCAAGAAATTTGTTGCCAGGTTTGAAGAATGTTGATTTGGATTTCTGTGAGAATTACATTTATGGAAAACAGAAGAGAGTCAGATTTCTCAGAGTTGGGAAAGAAAAGAAGAGCGAAAAATTGGAGCTTGTGCATACAGATGTATGGGGACCCGCTCAGGTATCATCTCTCGGTGGCTCTCGTTATTATGTTACTTTTATTGATGATGCAACTAGAAAAACATGGATTTATTGTATTCAGAATAAATCTGATGTATTTGATACTTTCAAGAAATGGAAAGCTTTGGTTGAGATTGAGACAGGAAAGAAGTTGAAGTGTCTTAGATCAGATAATGGAGGTGAATATTGCAGCAAAGAGTTTGATAGGTACTGTTCAGAGCATGGAATTCGTAGAGAGAAGACAGTTCCAAGAACACCACAAGAAAATGGTCTGTCAGAAAGGATGAACAGGACAATCATGGAGCGTGCAAGGTGCATGAGATTGCATGCGGGATTGCCTTTACAATTTTGTGCAGATGTTGTAGATACTGTTGTTTATCTAATAAATAGAGGGCCTTCAAGTTCCTTGGATGGTGGTATTCCAGAGGAAGCATGGATAGGTAAAAAGGTAAACTACTCTTTTTTAAAACCTTTTGGTTGTGAGGCCTTTGTCCATATTAATAAAGAAAATAGAACAAAGCTTGAGGCAAAATCAAAGAAATGTACCTTTATTAGATATGGTGCTAATGATTTTGGTTATCGCTTATATGATTATGAAAATCACAAAATCATTAGGAGCAGAGATGTAATATTCAATGAAAAGGTCTTGTATAAGAATCAGTTGCAGGAAAAGAAACAAGAAAAATAAAGCAAGGAATACACAGTTCTTGATGAGATAACTGAAAAAGTAAAGGTGCCTGAAAATAATAATAATCAACAACCACAGCAGCAACAACCACCACAACAACAACAGGCACCTCAAACACCTGAAAGTGGTGTTAGAAGATCTACCAGGATAAGTAGACCCCCTGAACGATACTCTCCTTCATTATATTATTTATTTTTGACTGATTCTGGTGAACCTGAATGTTATGAAGAAGAAATGCAGGTTGAAAGCAGGAAGAAGTGGGAGCTAGCCATGGAAGAAGAGATGGACTCCTTAATGCATAACCAGACTTAGGACTTAGTCAGGTTGCCTGCAGGTAAAACTACATTGCAGAATAAATGGGTTTACAGGCTGAAGGAAGAAGATGGAGGAAAACAGAGGTACAAAGCTAGACTTGTGGTGAAGGGATTTGCACAAAAGAAAGGTATTGATTTTGATGAAATATTTTCTCCTGTTGTTAAAATGAATTCAATCAGAAATTTTTTAAGTCTTGTGGCAGCGGAAGATTTACATCTTGAACAGTTAGATGTAAAGACAACATTTCTCCATGGTGATTTGGGGGAAGAGATATAAATGCAGCAACCAGAAGGATATGAGGTAAAAGGGAAAGAAAAATTGGTGTGCAGGTTAAAGAAGAGCTTGTATGGCTTAAAACAGGCCCCAATGCAGTGGTATCTAAAATTTGACAAGTTTATGTCTGAACAAGGTTATACTAGATGTCACTCTCATCATTGTGTTTATCTAAAAAGGAAAAATGATGGCAGCTATATTATACTGTTATTGTATGTAGATGACATGCTTGTTGCAGGGTCTAACATGCAGGAAATAAATGTGCTCAAAAGAAAATTGGAAAATTCATTTGCAATGAAGGATTTGGGAGCTGCAAACAAATCCTTGGTATGAGGATAACTAGAGACAGGAAAAATCACAAATTAACACTGTCTCAGAATGAGTACATAGAAAAGGTGTTGAAAAGATTTAATATGCAGAATGCAAAACCAGGTAGTACACCTTTTGCTAGCCATTTCAAACTTAGTAAGGAGATGTGCCCAAAGACCCAAGAAGACATGGATTATATGTCTAAAGTTCCATATGCATCAGCAGTTGGAAGTTTAATGTATGAAATGGTCTGCACAAGGCCTGATATTGCACATGCAGTGGGAGTTGTAAGCAGGTATATGAACAATCCAGGAAAAGAACATTGGATGGCAATAAAATGGATTCTCAGATATTTGAGAGGTACCACAAATCAAGCATTATGCTTTGGTGGTTCAAACATTGCTCTACAGGGATATGTTGATGCAGATATGGCAGGTGATAGAGATAACAAGAGGAGCACTACAGGATATGTATTTACTGTAGGTGGAACAACTGTCAGTTGGGTTTCAAAAATCCAAAGTTTTGTTGCACTTTCAACAACAGAAGCAGAGTATGTTGCTGCTACAGAGGCTAGTAAAGAAATGATTTGGTTACAAAGGTTTATGAACGAATTGGGTAAGAAGCATGATATGGGCACGCTATATAGTGATAGCCAAAGTGCCATTCATCTTGCAAAGAACTCAACATTTCATTCCAGGACTAAACACATACATCTCAAGTACCATTTCATACGGTCAGTATTGGAAGATGGAGAGTTGAAGCTGGAAAAGATACACACTAGCCAGAATCCTGCATATATGCTAACAAAAGTTGTAACCAGGGAGAAACTGAGAACATGCTCAGTTTCAATTGGTCTTCAAGGATGACGATGAAGATGAGGAACAGCCATGTCTAAAGAGGAGTCATTGTCCAGCAAATGAAGCAGCGATGGAGTTGCTACAATCAGTCTCCAAGTGGGAGATTGTTGGGTGTGGAGCCTGATTATCTTGTTTACTTTGTATCACAGCATTGGACCCCTGTACCTTAGAAAGGGGCGGCAACGCCGCCCGAACCCCACCGCCGTGGGGGTCCGTGGGGGGCGGCGCGCGGGAGCCCCCCCCTGGCGGGGGTTTTCGGGGGCAGCGCCCCGAAGCTAAAAACAGATGTAAAATTGCCTTGTAAAAGTATAGTAATTTCTAGTCAATCTGGGCCGTTCATTAGGCAAATGATCTGACGGTAGAAGTTATGTTTAGATTAGGGTTTTTTTCCCTAGAAGGAAACCCCCTTGTATATATGAGGGCATTGTATTGCGGCTGTGTATTATGAGTGTATTCTCGGAGCGAGAAACAGAGAGGGAGATTGTGAGAGAGAACAGAGGATATTACAGTGGATCTGCTGTAGGTTTTGTCTCTTCATTTTTGTTGGATAATATAAAGGAAGGACTGGCTGTTCAGGGTGGACGTAGCCCAAACTGGGTGAACCACATATATCTGTGTCTCTCTGGTTTTATGTGTTTTGTGTGCTTGTATTTTCCGCATATTTTATGTGTTTCATTGCTCTGTAATATTTAATTTACTAACATCCCCAAGTAAGAAAGAGGAGGTAGGCCTAGATGAGGGAAAGATTGACGAGTTCACCTCTACAAAGCCAAAACCTAATATTCCCATAGCCTATTTAAAGAGGTACACCACCATAACATCACCCTTCAAGCAACCAAAAGTGCCCAATGACATCCAAAAATAATAAAATGGAGAGCCACAGGAGAAACATAGCATTTTACAGGAAAAATAGAGCAAGCTATAGGAAACACAAAAGATGATACATGAAGAGAAGGATGTGCAGAAAGAAGAACATAAGGCACAAATTTGGGGATAAAGTGCACAAATGGAGGGACAAGATGTGTAAGAGGTGGTACAAGCTGAACAACAACTACAAAAGGTAGTAGCCTCCCCACATAACTTTGAGAAAAAAATTAAAAAAATTCAGAAACCTACCCCACAACCTAATTTGGGATCCTATTACAAGTTTATTGAGGGAGGGAGGCTGATCCTTGAGAAATTCACATCCCCCCTCCTACATGAGATTGAGATAGAAATAAGGCACACCCACATATGGATGCATATAGAAAAATAAAATAATTTTGATGATGTACAATTGATGGAAGAAAGGCTCCTTGAAATGGGAAAATAGTTGGCTAATGTAAGTCTCAGAGAATCTGTGGTGAAAGATAAATTACAAGCAGTGCAAGAAGATAATATGAGGCTACAGGGGAAACTACAGGAAACGAACAACCAACTTGCCACTTGGGCATCCTTTGCAAGGAATCCATGCACTGCAAAAAACCTTCAAAGTCCTATGTAGTTTATCTCAAGGAGAGATTATTACAATTCAAAATCATAACCTTAGCTCAACATGGCTCTCTACCCTTTCAAAACTATAGAAAATTCATTGATTTTTGCAAACATTCTAGTGTGGGAGAGAGGGATAGAATAAATAAATTATATATGAAAAACTTGATTTTAACTAATATGAACAATTGGGACCCAAATTCCAGGTTAGGTGATATGAAATTAATGACCTTAGCATCATGGATAACACATGAATAAGAAAAATCAACAAACATTAAAAAATCCATGGTAAGAGAAGAGAGAGAACCTCTAAAGATCAGAGTAGAATTAATAATCCTTGGGGGGTCATTAGTAATCATCAAATGATCTATAATATTCCTAAATTAGCATGCAGCTAACTGCAATATTGATTTTTCTCTCGTCATTTAGTTAGATGAATAAATGGGTAGAGAGACCCATAAATCTATTTTGTAGGAATAAAATCCCTATTAATGTGAAAAAGGATCACAGTAATAGCTGGATAAGGCACCCTCATGTGTGAATAGGGGTTAATGCATGTGGACAAGGTCAGGTTTGACCAAGTCAACAATGTTGGTATGGAGGGGATGGATCATCATTAAGAGACAATGCAATGTGAATGGAAGGAATACTCCATGATAGTGGAAACCCTAATGAGTGGGACCCAAGGTGAGAAGGCACACATTGTTTATAAGGAGGGCAAGGCAACCATATATGGTTATGTTATTGATTATTGATTTTGTGGTCTGCGTGACTTCTTGCATTCTTCAGCTGTTAATTTGAGCTTGCAATGTTGTTTAGCACAGGGTGTTCCTGAGTGGGGATCCCATCTCTTTGCTTGAGGTATCCTCTTCGAAAAGTATTGTACCATCATTTCCACACATCCAGTATTCTATCCAAGCTTCAATCTTTAGCTACAACACAGTTTCTGTAGAGTATTGTGCTATGTTCTCTTTGGGAGATCAAAAACGGAGGTTCTTGAGCTTTCTTTCACATCTTGGCACTAGGCCAACAGATTTCCATCATCTATAGTGCAGAATCCTTCTTTGACTACGTTATTTCTGTGAGCATTTGCAGTGGAGGTTTCAGTGCTTGATTTGGAGGGTGAGATCTTCAGTGTGAGGATCAGCCTTTCACTTGAAGGATCTATTGGAGGATATCTATTAATTATATTATATATATATATATATATATATATATATATATATATATATATATATATATATCATCTACAACCATCTTCATCCAGTTATTTAGTAGCAGCTGCTATTAAGCCCTAGGGTTTCATTCCGACATTTTGGTATCTTGGGTATTTCCGAAAACCCTTTCTAGGTTGTCTTGTAAATGTGTTTGGGAGCTTAGATATTCACTCCCAACATTTTTTGAGCTATAGATTATAATATCCACCTTTTTTTATATTTTTGTATTAGTTTATGACCAAAAACTGTGCTTTCATGGCTCATGGCACTTGTATGGTAGTATTTCTCATGTATTAGCATATTTTCCTATTGGAGGCTTGTTTCCTATTGCTTGAGTGACTTGATCCTCAAGATATTGTGCTTAAATTTTTTTTGATATATTTAATAAAATGGTTGTATATTTGTCTTATATCATGGTGTATTGATTTTTTCACTGCTTCTCCCATTATTGTGTTCAAATATTGCTACTTTCCCATTTGGGAATATTACAGTGGTATTAGAGCATAATCTTGGCTCAGCTTGTGGATCTCAACCGTTATGCTATTAGGAGAGTAAGGAGAAGGAGAAAGAGATTAGAATGATGGAAATAATGATTTTTATCTCATCTCTTTCCAGATCTAAGAGGGACCTCACCAAGGAGGTCAAGCAAAGAAGAATGGAGAAAAACAATGAAACCACAATAGGGTTTCAAGATGAGTAGGGTCTATGTACTTCCTATCAGCAAAAGAAAGATTCGGTTTTACATAGAGCACCAAAGAAACATACTATGCCATTTTATTTTGAAGAAGAAGACAAAAGGCATGGATATGGAAGACACTTAGATCATGATATTCTAAGTGAGTATCTTGCAGAGTAAAAATATCAAACAAATGCTTTCAAGGAGAATCTAACTCTCCCATAGTTCATTCAGCTCAAAGAAGAAATAAGACCTTGTAGAAATAGATTTATATTTCCTACATTTGATGGGTCATCCACATGTACAACAAGAGCTTGGGGAATGAATTTGGATGCATTTTTCCTTCTACATCCAATAGTAGAGAAAGAAGCTGTTGAGATTGTAGCGCTACACCTTGAGGGTGAAGCAAACATTTGGTGGTTCAAACATTTGAGTCATGCAAGAGTGATTGCATATGCATAATTTACTCAAAGGTTGATCAAAAATTTTGACAAGAAGAAATCAGAGGGGAAGAGGCCTTCACAACCACTTGCTGCAAGAGCACTTCCATCAGGAGAAAGAACCATTTCATCTTTGAAAAGTGGTATTGATCTCTTGACATATAGAGTCCCATGCACTATTCTGGAGATGCATGAGGAGGAAGAGACTTATACCAACATTGATTCAGCCATATAGGAGCAACAATCATCATTAGTATTTGGATAATTCATCACACCGGAGGAAGGAACCCTTGTAGCAATACAATATGTTCCCGAGCATAACCAAGGTATGCAAATGTTTCCACTTTCTATTATTTCAGCACATCTTATGGAAAGTTCTAGGAATATGCCATTGCATGACCTAGGGTCTGTTGGCTGGACAAATCGTTCTTGCGGACAAGACCGATCTCCGTAGTGTCAGAAGACAATCTAGCAACAAACGAACAACTAAATTTTTCTTTCTCTAAATATATTCGTTTTACAAATAGATGTTATAAAGGTGTCGATCCTATCTTAGATCCAAATGCTTATTTGCAGTTGTAGTGATTCCGTTGCATCAAAATCCTTCCGTCGCAACAAGAGTTCTTCCGTCGCAACAAGAGTTCTTTCGTCGCAACAATAATCCTTCCATCGCAATAAGAGTTATTTTTTCGCAAGAAAGTGTCGTCCTTCATCGACCTGAAATCACAAACAAGCAAATATTAAAAGCACCTGATCCGGATTTATGTAGGAACGCAACAGAATAAACATATAACCATAAATACAGAGATGCAGCGGAATTAACACTTCATTTCATTAATATCAAAGAATTGAAATTTGCTTACAGACAGAATGGAAATAAAACTAGCTAGGGAACTGGTAGCTATCTCTGAGAAGAGATGTGGCGACTACAGGCCTCTGAACTCAGTTACAATGAGGCTCGAGGGCCTATTTATTATTGAGAAATAATGGAGAACCCTAAACATCCCAAAAACCTAACCCTAGGAGATGAAGCGCCAAAACTATGGGCCCCGTTTGGGTAAAATTGGTGTTTCAACTTCCCAGGGACGTAACTTTGGCATACTATCTCCGTTTGACACACATGATACATCATTAGAAAGCTCTATCCGAGGACTACAAATATCGGGATGAATTGGATGATCCAATTCATTGATAAAACGATACCCAAAAAACGTCGTTTAGGGCCTCAAAACGGCTCCGGAAGTTCAGGACCCGAAAAACTGCTAAAAATAGTAAGTTATGCCGAAACTGAAAAACTGAAAGAGACAATGGTGGGGGGCCAAGTGGAATAGGTGGGTGGCCACCAATATCCACCTGGATCATTCCTCCCCCCTTAGGAAGCAATGGTCCCCATTGCGTTAAGTTCCTCCATGAGATGAGGAAATTTCTGCTGAACTTGGTCCCTGGTGAACCACTTTCCTTGGTGTAGGAGTTGGCCAGCTTTGACAACCTGATACAGTTGGATCCTCCGTTGGCGAGTGTTCTTAATTTTCATGTCCATGATACAATCTGTGGTGGCCTGTTCCATGCAGTCTGGGTTTAACTCTGTTGGTGTGAGTTGTTCTGCAATGTCCAAAGTGTCCAGTAGAGGTGGGAAGCAAGGACGAAGGCGATCCACATTGAAGACTGGGTGCAGACCAAGGAATGGTGGAATACTAAGCTCAAAAGCATTGTTCCCTACAGCCTTGGTGATGGTGTACGACCCGTATCGGAGCGGGCGAAGCTTGCGGTGAGGTCCAGTGAGGCACTCCTTCTGCAAATGCAGCCATACTTTGTCGCCCACCTCGAAGTTGTGCGGCACCCAGTGTTGATCATGTCGCTGCTTGTACTTCGCATTGGCTCTGTCCAATATATCATGAACCTGTTGGTGGATGTTTTGAATGCGCTCGATGAAGCTACTTGCTTTGTCAACTTCAGACTGGACGTGCGCTGAATCGGCCTGAGCAGCTGCAAATGGCATGGCTACGTCAATGGGACATAGTGGCTGGAATCCCAAGCCCACCTGAAAGGGGCTATGGCCAATTGAACTGTGGAGAGCCCGGTTATAATTATGTTGTACATAGGGGAGGCTCTCGTCCCATGTGCGGGGATGCTTTGAATTGTACATGCACATAATGTGTACAATCATTCTGTTGACGACCTCTGTCTGGCCATCTGTTTGGGGATGGAAAGCTGTGGACTTGGTGAGCTTTGTGTCCATCATTGACCAGAGGCTGGACCAAAATGTGCCGAGGAACCTGCTATCTCGATCTGATATGATAGACTGTGGGATCCCAAAGTGAACCCATACTCGTTCAAAGAAGAGTTTAGCAGTAGCTTCTGCTGTGATATTCTTCTTACAGGCCGCCATAATGGCCATCTTCGAGAATCTGTCAACGACCACGAAAACACAATCATTGCCATTCTTAGTAGAGGGCAGGCCCGACATGTAATCCATGGAGATGGATTCCCAAGGTCGACTAGGGGTAGGTAGTGGAGTATATAGGCCTTGCTTCTTGATGGTCGGTTTGGCAATGGCACAAGCAGTGCAGGATCTGATGTGCTTCTCGGCATCCTTTCGAAGGTTCGGCCAATAGAAATACTTCTGTAGTATTGCTACTGTTTTCTCGACCCCGAAATGCCCAGCGACTCGACTGTAGTGTGCTTCCCATATCATCTTGGCACGCTCGCTTGAAGGAACACAAAGGTGTCCCAGGGGACATAAAAGTGCATCTTGGAGGTGAAAATTTGGAACTTGTGTGCCCCCCAAGAGTGCCTTGTAAGTGTGGCCGAATTCTGGGTCACTCTCATAGAGAAGCGGCCAATCAAAAGTCTCGTGCCCACAAGAGTTGAGCACGGTGGTGAGCGCCACGATTGGTGGTCGGCTGAGGCAGTCTGCAACATTATTGGTGCTACCCTTCTTGTACTTGATGTTCAAATGAAACCGTTGCAGATATGTGGACCACTTCTGATGGCGATCATTCTGCAACTTCCCTTGTGTCTGTATGAACTGCAGGGGCCGGTGGTCTGTGTGGATCATTGTTTCCTTCCCCAAAATGTAATGCTTCCATTGTCGATAGGCTTGCACAATGGAATAAATTTCTTTGTCATAGGTGGGATACTTGCGAACTGTCTCAGACAATGTCTCACTGTGATATGCCACTGGATGTCCCTGTTGAGTAAGAACTGCCCCAATAGCATAGTCAGAGGCATCTGTCTCGATCTCAAATGGCTGCTGCAAGTCTAGTAAGGTGAGCACTGGGGCAGAACAGAGGCGATTTTTCAATTCTTTGAATGCCTTCTGTTGAGGTTCCGACCAAAAGAATTTTTCTCTCGCTCCTCCTTTGGTGACTTGACTCAAGGGCCAAGTGATATGAGAGAATTCCAACACGAATCTACGGTAGAAATTAGCAAGACCCAGAAAGCTGTGAAGCTCTGTTATAGTAGTCGGGGCTGGCCAATCCCGAATGACTTGGATCTTGGCTGGATCCACATGCACCCCCTTTTCATCAATAATGTATCCCAGATATTGAACCTGGGTCATGCCAAACGTGCACTTCTCCAAATTGGCACACAACTTGTGTTGCCGCAGTGTTTGGAGGACTTGTCGCATGTGATGAAGGTGCTCTTCCCAAGTCTTGCTGAAGATCAGAATGTCATCCAAGTACACCACTACGAATGAGTTGGTGAATGGCCGCAAGATGTCGTCCATCATCCTCATGAAGGTTGCGGGAGCATTCGTCAACCCGAAAGGCATGACCAGCCATTCAAAAAGGCCTTCTTTAGCTTTGAAGGCAGTCTTCCACACATCAGAGGGTTCAATTGGTACCTGGTGATACCCAGACTTCAGGTCGATCTTACTGAAATATTTTTCACCTTGGAGTTGGTCCATAAGGTCATCAATCCGTGGGATTGGGTACCTATTCCGGACAGTGATCTTGTTCAGCGCCCGATAGTCAATACAGAGTCTCCACGTCCCATCCTTCTTCTCTACCAACACGATCGGGCTCCCACAGGGCGATGAACTTGGTCTGATGTGACCTTTCTGCAACAGCTCCTGAATCTGCCTCTTGATTTCATCATTTTCCAGAACAGAGCGTCGATATATCGGTCCATTGGGTAGTGGCGCACCTGGGGTCAGATCAATCGGGTGCTTGACCTGGCAGTGCAGAGGAACCCCTGTGGGTGAGGTGAAGATGTCCCCGTACTCCTCCACGACCTTATCCATTTGTTGTTGTCGTGCAGAGGGGCCCTGTCTGGAGGTCGTGGCCACAGTCTTCTTCTTGCCCTGTGGGCGGATCATCAGGAAAACGAATTTCCTGGTTTGGGAAATGAGCTTACTACATTGTTTTGCAGTAGCCAAAGAGATAGCCGTAGGAGGTCGTACCTCTGGGATCCTGTACAAATTATTTCCCAAAATAACAATAAAAGCACGAGGTCGAGACTCATACACATCATGACGCTTCCACAAGTATGGTTGTCCTAATAATACATCAAAAACATCAATAGGAGCAACGTCACATAATACCTCATCCGCGAAGGGCTTGATGCTATAGGGAAGGCGGCACTGCTGGTTGACGCGGAGATCTCGTCCTTGGTGAAGCCACCCGATGGTGTATGGATGTGGGTGAGCTGTGGTCGGCAAGCCCAACCGCTTCACGGCGTCTGCTGAAATGAGGTTCTTTTGGCTCCCATTGTCGACAATGAACTGTACCGGGGAGCCCTTTACCCACATCCGGGAGTGGAAGAGACGTTCCTCCTCCTCTGGATCTTCCGGTTCCTCCTTTTGGATCTTTGCAGTGGCAACAGTGGCGTTGGGCTCCGCATCAATAATTTGTTTCCCTTTTTCATTCGCCTTTTCAGGTTCTGATTCAAAGTCAGAGCATGCATCTGACTCAAAAGCCCTCATCTCGGCCACTAGCGACTGCTTGGCCCGACACTCACTTTTGTTGTGAGTGGAGCTCTTATGGAACTCACACCACTTTCCCGTGTCCTTCTTTGGCTTTGCGGTGCTGTTCTTTTCTTGTGGCTTCGATGAGTTGTCTTTAGCCACCATGCCTTGGCTTGGTCCTTTGTTCTACGGTTTGGAAGCACCTTTCCCTTGCTTTTGATTCGCAGATCCAAAGTCTCGCTTCTTCTGCTTGAATTTCTGCTCAATCTTGGCAGCATACCGGTATGCCATACCAAGCGAGGAGATGTCAAGGAACTCCATTTCCTCCTGAATGTATCTGTGCAGACAGCTGCGATACTTTAGCACCAAATGTTTCTATGAATCTTTGATACCCAACTTTGTGCGCAGGGTATGGAACAGATTCGTCAGCTCGTGCACATCTTGATCCCTTTGTTGTCGCAGCGTGGTCCATTGTATGTACTTGTCCTCATAGCTCCCCACGCGATAGTACTGTTCCTTGACGGCGTCTCGGAAAGAATTCCAAGTTGGTACGGCCGAGAACAGAGAGGGTTCTGTCTAGTCCTTGTTCTCACAGTAGGTTTCCCACCAGTTCTTAACATGGGGGGTAGCTTTGAGGAGTGCAAAAATAATCTTCTCCCGGTCTGAAAAGTCATGAACCGAGAAATATCCTTCTAACAGATTCAACCATCTATCTACGGCATCTGCATCTATTTGACCCTCAAATATGGGAATGTCAAAATTTACTTGTACCTTAAAAGGAGTCGCGCCTCCAGAGTGGCTGCTGGATGCAGATGCGCCGCCGGTGGGTAGCCGTTGAAGGATCTGAGCAAAGTTATCCATCATCACTTTCCTTTGTCTTTCGAGGGCCTCCTCGAGCAATATTTTGATAGGATCTCCTGCTCCCTCATCTTTCTTTTCGTCCCCCATGGGCGTCCGTCGAGGTTTGCGAGGCTGATCTTGCAAGGGTTCCACCAGATCGAGCCCTAGCTCCTTATACCCCGACCTCGTTGGGGACATGCAAAGAAGGATCGAGAAAAAGCAGACCGCTCTGATACCACTGATCCGGATTTATGCAGGAACGCAACAGAATAAACATATAACCATAAATACATAGATGCAGCGGAAATAACACTTCATTTCATTAATATCAAAGAACTGAAATTTGCTTACAGACAGAATGGAAATAAAACTAGCTAGGGCACTGGTAGCTATCTCTGAGAAGAGATGTGGCGGCTACAGGCCTCTGAACTGAGTTACAATGAGGCTCTAGGGCCTATTTATTATTGAGAAACAATGGAGAACCCTAAACATCCCAAAAACCTAACCCTAGGAGATGAAGTGCCAAAACTATGGGCCCCGTTTGGGTAAATTGGTGTTTCAACTTCCTAGGGACGTAACTTTGGCATACTATCTCTGTTTGATGCACATGATACATCATTAGAAAGCTCTATCCGAGGAATTCAACTATCAAGACAATTTGTATGATCCAATTTGCTGGTAAAACGATACCCAAAAAACGTCGTTTAGGGCCTCAAAACTGCTCCGGAAGTTCAGGACCCGAAAAACTGCTAAAAATAGTAAGTTATGCCGAAACTGAAAAACTGAAAGAGACAATGGTGGGGGCCCAAGTGGAATAGGCGGGTGGCCACCTATATCCACCTGGATTAGCACCTGTATAACAAATAATCATAAAACATACCTATCATAGTGATCAAGGAATCTATGAAATAAACGATCAAACGACAGCTTATTGAAATAAACAATCGAACGACAATTTATTGAGAAAAACAAAACTTGATTTTATTAATCTTAAAAATAACAAAATAACCTTACAACCTTAGCCTTGATGTTTGAAAGGCCTTCCCAGGGTCCGAAGCAGGAGTCTCCTCTACTTTGATAAGTCTTGCACTCTTCCTCCAGGAGCATAAAGAGGTATGTGATCTTTCCTCTCAAAAGCTAAGCAGAAAGAAGACTAAATCTCAACAGCACTTCAACTCAATCACACCTAAAGATTTTAACTCTAGTTCTCAATCTCCAAAATCTAACCCTTTGAGGCTACCCAATGCCTCCTTTTATAGAGCAGATGAGGAGGTTAGGATTCCACGTTTGAAGGGATAGAATCCTCCTTCAAAGGGATAGGCTCCTCACATCAAGGGATAGGCTCCTCACATCAAGGGATACATGTACCTTATGAAAGCGTACTCATCCCCAAAAATTCTCATCTAGAACCTTCTAGAATTGCCCTCAAATCAGTTTTTTGACTTTACTTTCTCGCTTTTTTTACTTTGAGGAGGGTACGCAGGCATTCCAAAGGAAAATTGCATTCTAGAACGCAGGTAATCCATGCATTACCTGCGTACCCAAGCCAGGAATGCAGGCAGGCTTCATGTTACATGCGTACCCATTCTTTTAGAGATTTTTAGGGTTTTTCCTCTTGTTTTATGGCTTGACATGAGGAGCAAAGGTTTTAAGACTTGCAGAGGAGGCATGTATGAGTATTAATGAGCTCATACAGTTAGCATAATGTCAAGGTGACAGTTTTTAGTGTAACAGATTGCCCCCTAAAGTGCGAAGTCTGGAATAGATGAAGATGAAGTCTGTCATATATGAAGAGTGAAGTACTTTATCATTTCAAGGATCATCTTGTGGACACCCCAGTCGGAACCTGTAAAAAAATTCAATGAAAAATATATATATGTAATCATATCATCGTTGAGGTAGGAATTCCCATACTCAGATAAAAAAATAACTAGAAAACTGATTTAAATTGTTTTGATACAGGAATGATTTTCAATACATCAACAGTATTGACATATGTAGACACAGCATGGACGCAACCATATATTTATGAATATTCCACTATATAAATGATAACAAAATTCCTCGCAGCCTAGATGGTAGAAACTAGATCCAGGGTCTTGATTTTCGCATCTCGAACTAGTACGATTCTATCCATGTGAATGAATGTGTCGAAGTCGAACATGGTAGAAACCACTTGATTACTAGTCAATGATGTAAACTGTTAACAAGTGTGAGAGTAACCACCAATAATTTCAATGGCTCTCAAAGTACTCAGTACAGTCCATGAAATGTGAATGAATGAAATGAAGTCAAACATGTCATGGAATCATTCGATCGAAGGTCAATGATGCAACCTATTGTTGAAGGTGAGAAACCTGCCATTGAGGCATGCAAATTTCAAGGTATTGACGATTTCTAGATCAACTTCCTAGATAATGAGTTTTCATTGATAGAAAGTGATCTGTCGTATTCAAGCCCACAACACAAAATCATATATCAATTTTTGAAGAAATGTTGGCAAGGACTGACTTATGGGTGGTCAAAATGAATGACAGATATTCTGCAGATGAATGGTTTATTTGAACTGTCCTCTTGAACACATAACGACACTGCAAATGGCTTGGTGACAATTGACCCAAAGCTAATACCCAGAAACTAGCTGAATACTTTCAATGTGGTTTGATTAACTATTAGGCAAAGGATTTCCCAACCCAGGTGAAAAAAAGTGTCATGTTCAAGAGTGGTTAACGGTTTTCCGAATAATCAAAATGTAACAGATAGGTTCATTTTTCTCTCTTTTCCCCCACCATTTCTGGCAAGTACCTCTTTATTTTTGACAAGCTTGAGGAGGATAACATTTGCTTGTTTATAAGCTCATCCTTCAAATGAGTACAACTTAGTTTAAGATTCAAACCCTAAGAAGGAGTGGTTCATTCCTGTTTGAAATTGAGCAGGTCCTTTACTGTTAAATTTTAACGATTCTAGTATAGGAGAAACTCGGTGTTTTTCAATTTTAGGGAGTCAGAAGAGAAACTTAAGAAAACTCTGTGGGTGTACTTTTTCGTAAATTTAGTCTCTCGAGCCCAAAAAAGGATAAAATAATGCGGGAGAGAACTCTATGGACCGTAATTAGTCAACGTATACCTTTTTCGTAAATAGTCCATTTCAGTCCGTAAAAGGGGTAAAATTATACTGAAAGGACGATCATTCATTTATTTTAACAAGTTAGAATAATCAAGTGCTTGGCAATCTTTTCATGTTTAAAGAGTCTGAAAAGGGCTTAAAAGAGGACTCCAATGTTTCACTTTTTCGTGAGTTTTAACGAGTTCGAAAAAGGGATAAAAATATACTCCTGTGACCGAATTTCAATTTAATTTACAAGCAATAAAAGACGAAAAGAACTCGGCATTTTCATGTGTTTGACGAGAATGAAAGATAGCAAAATAATATCGGGATTTTCATGAGTTTAACGAGTCTTGAAAATAACCAAAATTGACTCAAGATAGGTTTCATTTTTACAAAAGCTTGAAACAAGGAAAAACTATGCTTCAAAGTGGTTTCATTTTTACACAAGCTTGAAACAGAAAGAAAATTGTGCTTGATGCCCCCTAAGCGTAACTGCTAGAGCACATGCCCCCCAAGCTTTAGTTCATTCAACTAAGTACACTGCTGGTAATTAATAGCTGGATGGAATGAAGGTTCATTTATGAGATCATATGAAAGACCCGATCTAAAACTGTAAGAAAATTATGCAAAAACTAAAATAACTAACCTAAATATATGATTTAACATTTACGAGATCTAGTCAAAGACTCGACTCAATTAGGGGAGGATCTGTTTCATTTTTTAACGAGCTTGACACAGGAAAAGAACTATGCTCCTGGCAACGTGTTTCATTTTTTAACGAGGTTGACACAGTAACAGGAACTATCCTCACGTACATTTTTCATTTTTTAACGAGGTTGACACCGTAAAAGAAACTATCCTCGTACCTGATTCTTTTTTTTTAACGAGGTTGACAGAGTAAAAGAAATTATCCTCGTATATACTTTCTACAATCTACCTATATAACCTACTGATTCATTTTTTAATGAGGTTGACACAGGAAAAGAACTGTCCTCATAACTAATTCATTTTTTAACGAGGTTGACTCAGTAACAGGAACTATCCTCTGACCAAATGATTCATTTTTTAACGAGGTTGACACAGCAAAATGAACTATCCTCGAATCACTGATTCATTTTTTAACGAGGTTGACACAGTAAAAGGAACTATCCTTGGACTCACTGATTCATTTTTTAATGAGGTTGACACAGTAAAAGGAACTATCCTCAGACTCACTGATTCATTTTTTAACGAGGTTGACATAGTAAAAGGAACTATCCTCAGACTCACTAATTCATTTTTTAACGAGGTTGACACAGTAAAAGGAACTATCCTCGGACACTTGATCATGGCTACCAACTGGAAGAAACACATGTCAATGGACACACCTTGATCATGGCTTCCAAGAGGTCTTCATCAGAAGGAAGAACAATTGTATGAAAGGAAGACATGTCAAGGGACTCAAAAGGGATAAAAAAATCGCGTTTAAATAATCCCATAGAGTTTTCCATGTCAATTACCGGATCTAAGTCAAAGGAAGATGAGTAAACAATGAGAGGCTCACTTACATCGGTAATTGAAAACATGGGATTAGTTGCCACATAATAAACCCGTGGCAGGGTAGATACCACTTTAGAATCAAGAACATTTAGGGGTGTCAGATTATTGGTAGTCGAAACAAGACTAGGGAACGAAAGCTAGTCTACAGTCACAATATTTCCATTGTGAGGGAAATACATCACGCGAAAGAGTGTCGATACGACAGCTTTCATTGCATAGACATAGTCTCGCCCAAGGAGTAAATTGAAATCCAAGGGGCCTTGAACTACCATAAGATCAATACAGACAGTTTTACCTTCCAAAGTAATAGAAAACTTAGGAAGGATCCGTAAAGGTTCACTAATGGTTCTGTTAAAAGCTTTCATATTCTGCGTAATAGGCACAAGCTGAGGGGAACCCAAAGCTTTCCAAGCAGTTGAGGATAAAATACTAACAGAAGCACCTTCATCTACCTGTGTGTGGTGTATGTCCCTATCACCAAACTTCACAATGATTTGGAAAGGGATGGAGGAAGGAAGACGAGGTTTTGTCAGTCTATTCCAATCAAAGGAAAAGACCTCAATACTTGGAGGGGGTTCTGTAGAAACAGGTGAAATGCCCCTCAACGTAGAAGACCGATAACCAAGAACCCGAGTAGTATGAATTTCACTCTCTATACGGAGAATGGGATTGATCGAATGTGAAATTGAATCAACCACTTGATCAACTAATGGATCATCAACCTGGGTGATATGAGTTTCACTCTCCAATGGAAGAGTGGGATCAACTATACTTGAAATTAGATCAATCACTCTGTCAGTTGACGGTAGGTTGGGAGAAAGTTTACTGTAATCAGTTGGAAATTCTTGTTGTGGAATAGTAAGGCTTTCCAATAATTTTGAGGCTTCATCCATGTGAGGGAAAATGTGAGTTTGATGACCCCCTTTGCATAACTTACAAGGAAACCTAACTTTACCCTTTTTCCCAGGAACCTGACTATCACTGGTTGATGGATCAACGGAAAGTTGATGAGATTTTCTTTCCACCATATCACTTCCAAGACCTTTGGAATACCGGGACAATTGATAAGGAAGTGGTCACCCTTACAAAGCCTGTAAGGGTATTTGGGTTTACTATGCATGTTGGAGGTTTCCTCAACACAACTAACACTTACAACCATGGTTGGTTGGTTGAATTCTTTCTTATCTTGCTTCTTCTTCTTCGTCACCTGGTTACTAGTGTCAAGGCTTTTACCAAGCGAAGAGGAAGAAATGGAGGAAGAAATATTAGGTGAAGAAGGTAAAGGGTCAACAAAAGGTTGGTGATGTTGAGATGGTGAACTTTGTTGAAGTGAAGCATCCAGTTGAGGTGGAACAATTGGAGTATTTGGGGCCAAAAAAGTTGAAAATAACCAAATCGGTAAACCTATTGTAAATCCAGGTAATGAAAAATTAGCCATATAAGGAGGACCAACATTTCCAAAGTACAGTGCAATTAGATTCTCAAGAGGTTCCTTGCTGGTACCGAATGCTCTATTGCTATATTCAACTTCAATGAATTTATTAACAATTTAAAACTAAAATTAACAATTCACAATTCACACCTGGTATCAACAAGTAAAACAAACTATAATCGCTATCAAATTTAAGAGTCAAATCACACCAATGCGTAACTTCCCGTGATTCAAAACACTAGTTGGTGATGAAATCCAATGATCGAGAATTAACAGTAAAGGCGTTGGAACAAGACCAACCCGTTTAATGAAACAGACTGGAACAAGTTTCTTCACAAAACCATCTTGAGTGAAGAGAACCCCCCAGAGAGTCCAAGTGAGTATATTCGATGTCTACTCCAGGTACAGTGAGATCTTTCCTTCACCATCACCTTAGGAAATAATCTTAATTTTATGTACACTAAGGTTACTAATAGTAACAAATACAACTGGGGGAACAGTCTACGATCCGATTCCATGCGCAAGGGAAGAGTAACAAAGCTCAATCCCCTTGAAGGCTCCTTGACATGATCAATCCGAGGTTTACCAACAAGTGACCCCAAGCTCCTCGACAATGGTTAATCCGAGATTTACCATTTGTAATGTGCACAGATCTTCTATCTTTCCCAATGAAATAGAATTGATTGTCTCAAAGGTTCGGACATGATCTCGTGATTAAATCCTTTAAGAGAAGCTTCCCAGATTGTACCAATTACAATTGGATTTATTTCCTACCGCAAGATTTATCTATTTGTTTGTTTTTAGTTGCCTTGAAAGCACTACAACCTATTCCAAAGCACTAACTTATCGAGATTGACAGAAAGAGCCCTAAACATGTAAAAATTACTAGATGAATTTTAATTAAGCACTGTGTTATTTAGGCTGTTATTACTCAACGGGTAAATGGATATGAAACCAATGGTGTTATGACTCAACCCAAAACTGAATGCAATCGAATATGATAATGTAATATTTTCAATTCGATGAATCCTAACTAAAGTAAGGAAAGAGTTTCCATTCACTTCCAACAATGCAAAAAGTTGACCACTAAGAGAAAATATAACAAATTCTCTAATGCACTAATTTCATCAATAAAAACTAATGCAAATCAATCCCAGAACAATTTTTTTATTTTTGTGTTTTTAAAACAAGAATACAAACATCTAAATTAAAATCAAAGAAAACTGATCTAAATCTATGATTGATTTTTCAGAATGTAAACTATGCAGTTGTAATCTATGCACAATTCACTCGAAAATTATGCAAATGTAATCTATGCACATTTTTCATTCATATTCTGAAAATGAGAATTCTAATTATGAAAATGTGATCTATGCAAGATAATTCTCAAACACAAGATGATTCTAATGTGATCTAAGAACCAATAAAGTGCAAGTCAAGAAAATCGGGTGAGAGTTCCAAAGATAAAAAAAAACACTCAAAGGCGATTAACACTCATACACAATTTTGCAAAAATGAAAGCAAAAAGATGTAAAATTGTGAAAATACTGAGACAAACCTCCAAGTAATGAACAAAGGAAATAAAATTAATAATTTCTCAAAAAAGAGACTCAAAACACCCAATTAACTTAATGGAGATTGATGAGATGAAGAATTGCTGAAAGAAATTTAGAAATAAGAGATTTTTGAAAGAAAAATGCAAATCTGGGTAGATGCTAAGAATCCTAAATCAAATCTAAACTAAACTAGGAAAAAGAAATCTAAAGTTTTTCAAAAAATTTTAACAGGGACCGCAGGCTTCCAGAAGTAACAAGTGCGGTCCCGCACTGTTTACTTAAGGAAAGTGCGAAACTGCCCGCACTGTGCAAAAGAACAAAGTGCGGTCCCCAGAAAAGTTCAAGAAAAAATCAAAAGATTTCAAAATTTTCCAAAACAGAGAAAACCTAAGCTACCCAGGCAGATATCCATCAATCAAAAACCAGGAAAAACTTTTCCTCAAATCAAAATAAAAGAGAACCAAAAACAACAAGTTCTTTCCCCAGTATGGTCGCCAATTTGTTGGTCGGATAAATCGTTCTTGTGGACAAGACCGATATCCCTAGTGTCAGAAGACAATCTAGCAACAAACGAACAACTAATTTTGTCTTTCTCTAAATATATTCATTTTACAAATAAATGTTATAAAGGTGTCGATCCTACCTTAGATCCAAATGCTTATTTGCATTCGTAGTGCTTCCGTTGCATCAAAATCCTTCCGTCGCAACAAGATTTCTTCTGTCGCAACAAGAGTTCTTTCGTCGCAACAATAATCCTTCCGTCGCAACAACAGTTCTTTTTTCGCAAGAAAGTGTCATCTTTCGTCGACCTGCAATCACAAACAAGAAAATATTAAATAGCACCTGTATAAAAAATAATCATAAAACATACCTATCATAGTGATCAATGAATCTATGAAATAAACGATCAAACGACAACTTATTGAAATAAACAATCGAATGAAAATTTATTGAGAAAAAAAAAACTTGATTTTATTAATCTTAAAAATAACAGAAGAACCTTACAACCTTAGCCTTGATGTTTGAAAGGCCTTACCAGAGTCCGAAGCAGGAGTCTCCTCTACTTTGATAAGTCTTGCACTCTTCCTCTAGGAGCATAAAGAGGTATGTGATCTTTCATCTCAGAAGCTCAGCAGAAAGAAGACTAAATCTCAACAACACTTCAACTCAATCACACCTAAAGCTTTTAACTCCAATTCTCAATCTCCAAAATCTAACCCTTTGAGACTACCCAATGCCTCCTTTTATAGAGCAAATGAGGAGGTTAGGATTCCACCTTTGAAGTGATAGAATCCTCCTTCAAAGGGATAGGCTCCTCACATCAAGGGATAGGCTCCTCACATCAAGGGATACATGCACCTTATGAAAGCGTACTCATCCCCAAAAATTCTCATCTAGAACCTTCTAGAATTGACCTGAAATTAGTTTTTTGACTTTATTTTCTCGCTTTTTTGACTTTGAGGAGGGTACGCAGGAATTCCAAAGGAAAATTGCGTTCTAGAACGCAGGTAATCCATGCATTACCTGCGTACCCAAGCTAGGAACGCATGTAGGCTTCATGTTACATGCGTACCCATTCTTTCAGAGATTTTTAGGGTTTTTCCTCATGTTTTATGGCTTGACATGAGGAGTAAAGGTTGTAAGACTTGTAGAGGAGGCATGTATGAGTATTAATGAGCTCATACAGTCAGCAGAATGTCAAGGTGACAGTTTTTAGTGTAACAGGGTCAAGACACACTGCTGATTTGGAGCAGAAAACTGTCACTACACTGATGAACCTTGATTTGTTCAAGAAGAAGATGTACATTCATCCTAGTGTGTCATTGTTGAGTTGCACACAACTCTTGGGGTTGGAGTTTATATTTTTGGAGGATAGGATGAACATTGTCCTAAACAATCCAATACAGAACTATATGTTCAGCATTGAGCATGATCTTAAGACAACAGATGCACCATCATGGAGAACAACAACACAGTCATTGAGCAACAGTGATGAGTTGGGAGCCCAAATATTATTGGGACATTCTGATGACGAGTATACTTGTGTGAAAGTGGATGGGCAGATGATTGATGAGAGACATCTTATCTTTTGATTATTGTGATGGATATTTCTTGATGAGCATTGCACAACTCAATGAGAAGACTTTTCCTTCAGCATAATTTTATCCTTATGGATTCAACACGGTCATTGATGAGTGGTATTCACTTGGATATCTCTAAGAGATTGCATTTCAACATCCCATGAAATGCAAAGATAGAAACATTATTTGGGAGGATGGCATTCTCCATTGGAAGAGTACCAATATGGAGCATGGTAGGAGAAACCCACATTTGGATGAATGAGTGTGGATGGTGATCAATGGGTTGGTGAGCCACTTTCATATTTATGAAATAGGGCTACAGGAGGCATGGCTACATTGGCTACTCTTGAAAGAGTTTGGCCATCATGTGACATATCCTCCTTCAAAGGATATGTTGGTGGATGGAACTTGGCATGGCACTTGCATCATATGGTAACAAGGAGTTTTGGTGTATTGAGGTGATGTGATATATTTCATATCAACCATCATGTTGTTGCTCCATAGTTTATATGGTGATGGTGTGGGGAAGAAACAAGAGTTGTTGTTGCTTTGGAAATTATTGGGAGAGTATGGGTTGATTTTCTCCCATACTTTGCATGATGTAGCAGGGGCAGGTGATGGCCCTATCATGGTGCAAAGGGGATACTCGGAGAATCAGGAGTACTTCCACCTTGGAAGGAATATCCCATATATAGCATCATTATGGTAGATGACTTTGACATTTTGCATGTCAAAGGATGGAGCTATGTGATGACAGGAGCCTAATTACAAAGGCCAATAGAACTATCACTTGGGAGCTTGGGATTGTTGATGGAGTGTTCCTAGGATCACTTCAAATATGATGCACTTGATGAAAAATTAGGAGATGAGAGTGATGGAGTAGTGGGTGGAGACATTTATTACCATGATATGATCTTCTTGACTTGGATCTCCAAGCATAAGGAGAAGGCCTTGTATGCAGCAAATGGTTCATTCCTTTTCATGGAGATATGTCATACCACTATGGAGGGCTCATTCTTGGACCTTATTATCATCTTACTCTCAGTACATGGTAAAAATTATGTTTTTGCATTTATTGATTACCTAACACATTATTTTCATTTTCTTACCATCTCTATCCAATGTATTGCTCCACAAGAGGGCAAGCCTCTATTTGGGCTTCATGGTCATTTTTGGATCAACATCTATGATGGAGATAGTCATTTCTTGTATGGATTTGGGCAAGTGTTGTATTATTTCCTTTATGCTCAGTTGATATACAAATCTATTTACTATTTACTCGTCGATGTGATGACATGCTCAACTAGAAAATTGTTAGGAGACAACTTGCCATGTTATTTTCTGAAACAACAGTTAGGAAAATTGCATTATGACTACTTGAGAGACTGTTGGTACCTACCAGCACTATGTAAAACCTTCAGTACCTCTCTCATTTTGGTTCCATATGATGATAATGTCATATTTATTTTATATGGAATGATCTGGGCAAGAACCAAAGGGTGGGTCTTTGAGGATCCAATTTTTTTTTTGCTTCATGAAGGCAACATTATTGTAGCCCAAATTAAGCAGCAGCTTTAAACTTATCATAAGTGGAGAGAGAGACAGTGTGTGATGGAAAATTTGATCCATCATGTTTAGCTATGCAGCCCACCTACCTTGCATTAGCTTAAGGTGGAGGAGATCTTTCATGAGTTGTCATGTTGGAGGGTGACTCATTTTGTATGGATGATAGCTTGAGGAAATGATAGTTTCCAATATACTTCAGATTCCATGCCTCAAGCAGGCCTCTACACAACACATTATTTCCTCCACAGATATTTTACTTCTTCATGAGGATAGTTATTTGGGATGGTCACCAAAAGCTAGCTTGCATACTTGGGAGGGGCAACCTAGAGATTTATTGATGAGACAACATCTTGTTTCTTGGAGGAGTTTATCATATGAGGATGCTACAGGAGGAAGAGAGGGGGCTCTTCAGTTCTATCCTTGTATTTTCTTGAGGACAAGAAACATTTGGGAGGGGAGGACTGTAATATTCCTAAATTAGCATGTAGCTAATTGAAATATTAATTTTTCTCTTGTCATTTAGTTAGATGAATAAATGGGTAGGGAGACCCATAAATCTCTTTTGTAGGAATAAAATCCCTCTTAATGTGAAAAGGGATGACCTTCATAGCTGGATAGATCACCCTCATGTGTGAATCGGGGCTAATGCATGTGGACAAGGTGAATTTTGACCAAGTCAACAACACTGGTATGGATGGGGTGGATCATCATTAAGAGACAACGCAGTATGAATGGAAGGAAGACTCCATGATAGTGGAAACCCTAATGAGTGGGACCCAAGGTGAGAAGGCTCACATTGTTTATAAGGAGGGCAAGGAAACCATAGATGGTTATTTTATTGATTATTGATTTTGTGGTCTGCATGACTTCTTGCATTCTTCAACTGTTTAGTTGAGCTTGCAGTGCTTTTTAGCACATGGTGTTCTCGAGAGGGGATCCCATATATTCCCTTGAGGTATCCTCTTGGAAGAGTATTGTACCATAATTTCCACACATTCGGTATTTTGGCCAAGCTTCAGTCTTCACCTATAGCACAGTTTCTACAGAGTATTGTGTTGTGTTGCAAGGTGTTACAATGGAGGGTTGAGAAACCCACTTTCTGAGCTAGTTTTTCAGAGGAGGAAGAATTCTTATCTTTGGGAGATCAGAAAGGGAGGTTCTTGAGTTTTCTTTCACATATTGGCACTAGGCCAACCTATTCCCATCATCTACAATGCGTAATCCCTCTTCGACTACGTTATTTCAATGAGCATTTGTAGTGGAGGTTTCAATGCTTGATTTGGAGGGTGAGATCTTTAGTGTTAGGATCAGCCTTTCACTTGAAGGATCTATTGGAGGATTTATATTCATTATATATATCATCTACAACCATCTTCATCCAATTATTCAGTATCAGCTGTTATTCAGCCCTAGGGTTGCATTCCGACATTTTGGTATTTTGGGTATTTCCGGAAACCCTTTCCGGGATGTCTTGGAAATGTGTTTGGTAGCGTAGATCTTCACTCCCAACATTGTTTGAGCTATAGATCAGCATATCCACCTTTTTATATCTTTCTGTAGCAGTTTATGCCAAAAAATTGTGCTATCATGGCTCATGGCACTTGTATGGCAGTATTTCTCATGTATTAGCATATTTTCCTATTGGAGGCTTGTTTCCTATTTCTTGAGTGACTTGATCCTCAATATATTGTGCTTAAATGTTTGTTCATATATTTAATAAAATGGCTATACATCTGTCTTATATCATGGTGTATTTATTTTTTCACTGCTATTCCCATTATTGTGTTCAAATATTGTTGTTTTCCCATTTGGGAATATTACATGATCTCAAATGATGATGTACTGACACCTAAATAAATTGATACACAAAGGTTAGGACATTTCACACTTTGATGATACATCCAGGTTGCAAGGAGAAGAGATTTTTGAGGCATGCCAAAGGAGATGTGTTGGGCACAACCCAACTTGGCCTAGATTTTGGCTAAGAATTTGCATTTTGTGGAGTGAAGCGTGAAGTGGACCGCACAATGGATAAGTTTGAATGTACCACACGATGGCATAGGGGCTTCGGGATGGGTCAAAGTCCCTCCATTTTGTAAAGTGCACAATTTTGTAAAGGGTTTTGGGCTATAGTTGCTTCTTTTAGGGATTCCATGGTATTTGGACCATGGTAACGTAATGATGTAGCCCTACGATGTAATAGTATATAAAGGATTGAAATACCATGTTTATATATAATGACATGAGACATGGTTATGGGAAAGTCCTTGTAATATGCATTTTTTAGGGAAGGGAAGTCTCTGCAACTGAGTGCGCAGAGACCTAGGAAGAGTCTACAGCTTAGTGTGTAGAAAACCTGCAACTTAGTGTGCATGTCAAAGAAATGATTGTATTCAAATATTTATCATAATAAAGAAGAAATTTTGTGGATGATATTCTAGTGTTCTTATGTGTTTTCTATATATGTTTTCTTAATATATGTTGTTGTGAAGTAGTTATCATAGTTGCATGTTATGTTAGCGTAGTAATGGTTTATGGATTTATGTGACATTTTTATGTGATTAATTGAATGTGGAAAAGTAATTTATAAGTTGTAAGTAGAAGATAATAGAGAAATACCACATCCTGCAGTCCCTCAAGGTTGCAGAAACCTGGTACTGCATCCACCCATAGTCATTTCGGGTGAGATTGCAATATACTTACAGGTCATTTCCAAAAGGGCCAATGATTAGGGGTTTTGTTGGTGCGCAGTAAGATCGAACCTGGGTCATCCCAAATCAACCCAACAAATGGTTTCGTTACCGGGACTAGGGTCTATTTGAGGGATATGTGGATGTGGCACCCGTCGAAGAAGGAAATTTAAGATTGGATAGCCCTGAAAGAGTAAGAGTTTGTAGATAAAGAAAACATAAATCGTTGTTTGACATCCAAAGCATGTCTACAAAAGTATATCTTTACATATTAATAAGAAGTTTTATTTTCTTATTTTCCTATGGAACTGTATGAGTGGATATCAACGTTGATTGAAAGAAACAATTTTTTTAAGGGTGGCGAACCTATGGTGTGGACTCTTGAACTAATACATCGACTCAATAACACAGGCAATAGGATTTCAAGGGCTGTTGAATTTTGGATTAATAGCATCCTGGGAGGATTAATTACTTAGTTAAAAGTAGACTCAACTTTGTCCTATAGTGTAGAAGAACGACGATTATTCAAAGGACCACGAGGTATGTATTTTAAATCTTTGAAAATTTGTATTAAGATACTTCTATGTGAAGAGAGAGTTTTACGGAAGCAATAAAAATTCTATTTTACTTATGTGTGGAAGAAGATAAAGTAAACCTAAACAAGAGATCATAACAACGTGAAGTGGAAAGAGATATAGAGTAGATACTCGAAAGAAATTTCCTGGATAAGATCCAAAGACATTTCTAGACACTGATTATAGTCCTCTTTTGAGTGAATCCAATAAAGAAAGAGAAGAAATACATCCCAAGGTAACTTCACAGTATTCTGTCTCCCATCCAGAGAGTTTGTCAAAGCTAGAATCTAGGAATAGTCAGGGTGTTTGTGGTTTTCTTGCTCCACCTGCTCCTCCTACCAACCATCCCCATCCCCCTCCCTCCTGAATAATAAGCATGGTTGATGATATTAAGCCCCCTATTTTTAGAGGAACTAGATTGGAGGATATAGAACAATTTTGGTTTTTATGTGAAGCTATATGGACCACAAAAAATATCAACGATGAAAATATAAAGAAGGCGTAGCTCGTTACGACGTTGTGTGATAGATAATTGACATGTTATATGAAGTATTAAACTAATAATAATAGAACATTTGCAGATATTAAAACAACACTGTTAGGAGATTTTAAGAATTCGAAGTCACAGTGCATCACAGAGCTGAAAGAAATCAAACAAAAACCTACTAAGTTTGTTTGGGAGTTGTTGGCCCTTGTTTTTTTATCTCTTTTTGTTTATAAAAATAAAATTTATTTTCCATACTATCCGTTTATAAACCATCATATTAACCCTATTTTTCCCAATAAATTCATATAGATGTATTTAAATTAATTTTTTCAATTCCTAGAAGTTTTTATAAAAAATGAATTTTAAGTGCATTTTTGGACCATATCTAAAATTCCCGTAATGGCCTCATGGTTTGCATATTTACAGGACACTTGGGCTCGAGATGGATATATTTATAGAAATATTGGGAACTAATATTAAATTTTCACCTGTTGGTTCATTTAAACCGAGCTTTAACAAGCTCAGTCACAGGTGGTCAAACATGACCTTTTTTTATGGAAGATCCCTAGGAAATAGGTCAAATTTCTTATTTCATGAGATTTTCCAATAACACCATATGTACACAACACCACATATCCAACATGTGCACAATTTTGGATCAGTATCAATCCATTAGGTCAAATTCATCCATCAAATCCATCAAGATATTTTTATCAGTATCAATCAATAACCATGCACACAAAACCAAATGTACAAATGTGCATCAGTATCTTAACTGATCCTTAGAATCCATTTTTATCAATGAGGCCTCTATTTTCTTCATTTTCCATTATTTTCTTTCATTTTCATCCTCACATGAAACTTGTGACCTTTCACCTTCATTTTCTCCTAATTTTCTTTATTTTCATAAATAAAATTCCAATAATTCCTATTTTCCTTTCCAAGGCCTTAGCCATTTCCTTTCCCAATTTTCTTTAGCCATAATAATTGAGATGAGCAGCCACACTAGGATGTCTTTCCCAAAATTTAGCTTGGAATAAGTGTCCCTTAATCGTGGTCTTATTTTTTCCTTTGTTAAATTTTATTACATGAAATTTTAACCTGGGTTTGTTACAAACCCCCCCCCCCCCCCCCCCCCCCCCCTCCATGGGGAAATACAATCCTCAATGTTAAACCACACCTATACCTCAGAAAAACCACTAAAAAAGAAACATACTTCCCATAGACCTTTATAACTTAGGTTGATGTAGTATTTACAATGAACAACATGTTGAAAATATGAAAATCATGCCGTGTAATGGAGCTTGATAACATAACTCATTATGATATTTACAATAATAACCACATGTAAAACCATATGCACATTTTATCAACCAACAAATAAAAGGATTTGATTCTCGTATCAATCAACAAGGCAATCCAAAGGCTCACACCTCCACCCTCAAAGTAACACCGGGATTCACCTCCTTCCCAGGAAGTCTAGAATCCTCTATCAAATTCAAAGCTACATCCAATGTATGACGCTAAAATCCTGCACCATTGTACCGTCAGTGAATATTTACCAATTCATTGTTCTAAGGAACACTCTCAATGTGCATATGATTCCATCTGGCTATGATAATGACCAAAATAAATCCATCCACGACCTTCCCTTATATGATACACAATCCCTCAGGTTATTTGTTCATCCCCTTCTATGCAGTCACTGACCTCCCAAGCTCCTCAACATCCCCTATCCCAGGTGATCCATCCCTTGGAAAGGCTTCCTCACATCGGAAGATAAAAAAATCAAGGGATATACCTACCTCAAAACCATCATACTGGTCATAGCATACTCATGGAAATCAATGGACACTATTGGGTACCAGTGTCCCACAATTAGCATTTCCCCTGAAGTGATTTACCAACATACTACTGCCTATTTCAATTCCTTTTGTTGTTTCTTCTAATTCTTGTAGCAAGTTTCAACCACCCAACCTAGCATTTCCGTGCTTCCTGTACCAAGAACATAAATTCCAATAGATTAAAAATAAATTGAAATAAATACACATCATACCTCAGTGGTAGCTCTTCAATAAGGTAAAATTTCAATTTTGTTCACTTCCTGTCACAACAAGTCAAGCTAATTGTTTGATCAAATCATCATGTATAAACATATCACACCTGGTTAGCTCAAAACACAACCACCATAAATTATAATTATGAATAACATGAAATCAACATAAACCATAATCATAGATCACATGTAACCATCATAATCCATAATCAAATATCACATGCATAATTAAAATGAAAGAAAATATCGATACTTATCTTTTATTGATCCTTTCCATATTCATACTGGATTGGTTGCCACACCCGGCAAGCACCCAGTACTTTCAATTATCTTTAATCACATACACATACACACAATGTTCATCACACACATAAAACCACACATGACATACATCACCATACAATACATGCACCTACACCTGATATACATCATGACACATACATCTACACCCGGTTTACAACAAATACACAATACATACACCTGCATCCAATATACAACATATATGTGCACAAAGTAAAAAAAAAAAAAATACACATGTCACAATACCACGACTACAAAATGCACTTGTATATTACCACATGTCTGCAACACCACACGTACAAGATGCACATAATACCACATGTAACACAATAACACCTATACTCAACACCACCTGCAAAATGTGTGCACAACATCACATGTACACAACACCACATGTACACCGCACCACTTGTAAAATGTGTACACAATACCACAGGTGCCTAGCACCACATGCACGACATGTACACAACACCACATATCTAACATTTACATAGCACCACCTGTACCCAGCACTGCATATGTTACATGTACACATCACCATAGGTACAATCACTGACTATACAACATGTGAAACATATATAGAACAATAGTACTACACATCCATATACCACACACCAACCCCATATGAAACCTTGCTTGTAGTGTCTTTCCACTATCCATGCTTATCCTAGCATGTCACATATCACACTACTTTCACTCCGTTGATTTACACCTCAACATTACCTGTCCATAACATACACATAGGAATAGTACAAGCATATGATATCAATTCATGTCCACATGATATTGACCTCATAGATCTGTCAAGGTTACTCTTCCCACTTGATTCCTCATAAGACCAAGAACCTATTCATGTTATTCACATGCATAATTAATCATTCCTTCAGACAGTGACATAGATATATACATAAATACACACATATAAAAATTAGCATAAAACGGTCATGATCCTATCAGAAAATAGAAATCAGAGATACATATATACATATATAAAAATCAACATAAAGTATTTGTGATACCATCATACAAAGGCATACATACATGCAGATATACATATATAGAAATTATCATAATCATGATCACAACGTAACTACCAGATATCATAAGGTCTAGGTTAATATAACTTCCTTTATTTGAGCACAACATGCACAACATTGAGAAGAATAGTTCCCAACATATCCAAGGCATCTAACACCTCAAATCCATTCACTTTACCCTTTGTGTTACCTTTCTCATGATTTTCTCGCTACCATCCATTTACACCAATGAACCCAACCTGATCCAACCAAATGTCATAATCTTACCTTTAGTTTCCCTTACTTATGCACTGAGCTTCAATTTTGTCTTACATTTCCTGTTGGGTTTGATTTAGCCCTTCCAAAGCTCCATCAACTTTATCTTTCCAAAACCAATTCCCAAGACTCTCAAAACATAAAAGGAAAGAACAACAACAAACAAGAATAAGACCATGAGAAACCAAAAGTAATTACAACATTGCGACAAAGTGCTATGGTCATACACTACACATAAAAAAATATGCAAATCAGGCGCAATAAACCACAAAATACCAAAAGAAAAACATCATGACTCAATCCCCATGGTTTACCAATACTTCCAAAGGAAGGTTCAACCCGAGCCTTCTTCATGATTTCATGGAAGTATATTTTCCATGCAATTCCCTCTATCAAATTTGCATAAACACATAATTGTTAGTGCATAACAAATATAACAATATACACGTTATTTTACTTGTTATGCTAGGCACACTGCCTTGTATCTATACACATACATATATCATCTCTCAAGGGACTCCAATACCTTGATGAATCCAGCCATAAATAGAAACCAATTGTTATACCTATCAAATACATGTTCATAAATATCACACATATCCACATTATTGCAGACAAGATTAGGGTTTAAGAAGACTTCGTGTATGCAAATCACCCATTCGTTTGGAATTATGGTTTCCAAAAATAGCCAAAGGAATTCTTACCCAATTAATTTCCTTTACCATTTACCTTGTTGAAATTAACTCCTTATTTTGTGCTATCACATCACCCAGTTGTTAGTTATATGCAAGCATTCAATTCATGGTAATCAGTCATAATACATACTGTTACAATTATCACCTACTTATACTCAGGTACACATCAACTATCTCAACACATAGTGTGTTAGTAAAACCATCTTAAAACAAGAGAATTTATTCATGCAATCTTATAGGCACATAATCATATCATGCAAGCAATCAAACATTCATACAACAAATAAATGACATAATAGACACCAAACACTCAAAAGTTGAATAAACGGCATAATCAAACATTCAAACGCTGAGTAGATGACATAAGAAAAATCATACCTTAATGTATCTCAGGGTATGCTATCATGTCTGCACAATTGATCTATATTAGCATGATATAACTTCACAACACATCAAATAAACATAAATAAATTCATGATATCCATAACATTAGCTAGTTAACTTATTCACATCATAAAATCACAAACAATTGTCATTCATGCATAACAATCAAATTTGCATAGTCAGTCTAGATTATTTCAACACAATATCATAATTAGGTAGACTCATACCTAAATGTCATAACCCTAACCAACTTCTTGTAGCAGGGTCCCTTAGGACCGCATTTTTGGGGTTCAATAATAGTATTTTTATAGTGTTGAGTCATGCACACTAAGAAATGAAGAGTCAAGGGGATTTGGGGCGTGTCAAACTCCCTTCATGAGTTGTAATGGGTTAAAGGGTAAATCTAGGGGTTTCAAACCATGGTTTGAGGACCTTAGTATGAGCACAGGCTAAGGTATAAGTAGAAGTCTATATTGAGTTGGATACGTAAGTTTTTTGGATGGAATTAATGTATGTATGTTGATCTGAAGTAAGCTTTTGGTAATTTTTTGTGTTCGAGAGGCTCTTGTTGGCTGTGTGCGCGAAGACCTTAGTTCGGCTGTGTGCAGAACTCGTTGGCTATGTGCATGGGTAGATATGAAGAATTTTAAGGGTTTCTATGAACAAATGATGAATAATGATTTGTTTTGGTGAATCTGAGTATCAAATGCATCTATGATTTTCTCTATGTTTTGTCTTTGCGTATAATTCCTGTTTGTATATTATTTATGTTACTGTGATTGGATCAGATTGCGTACCTATTTTAGTGTTGATGAATGATAATAATTTAGGTCTACTACTGTAAAAAATTAATATTACATAGTTAGAACAGTTAAAGGAATTGCAAATCTACTATCTATGCATGTGCGCAGGGTTAACCTGCGTTGATTAACTTAGGGTTTCTAGTTAGGGTTTATGGTGCGCAAGTCAGTTTGTGTAATAAGGTAGATCTGAAGACATCCACTTCATTTAATTCTTTATTAGGGTGTGGAAACTAGGTTCCATCTCCCCCCCATACTACTTTGGGTGATAATTTGGCCTATTCAAGTAGGTCATTGCTGAAAGGGCTAGTAGTAAGAGGGTTTTGTTGTTTACGCGCTAACTCTGAACCTAGGTCAGGACCCCTCGAGCCAAAAAATGGTTCCATTTTTGGGACCAGGATCATTTTGAGAGAGATTATATGTTGTGACAGCCATCAAAGATTGAATTAGAAGACTGGTTTGAAAAAAATATGTGTGAATTATCAATCAAGGAGAATAGAAGTAAGAAGTTGTCTATTGGAGAGTGGAAACATAAGTATATTTTCACAGAGGTCCACAAAATATTCTTTGTGACCTTTGTGCATGAATTATAGGAGTGGTTATTAAGGTTAGCTAAGTTTCAAACCTACTTAAAGGACGATAATATCACTCAGTGGACACCTGAGTTGATCCAACAGTTAGACCAGAATGATAACTCCATCACCCACATTGTAGACCATTGGGTTGGCAGCATTCTAGGTAGATTTATGACAAAGCTTATAGTAGATCAGTTATGGTCATATTCTAAAGCATAAATAAGGTTATTCAAAGGAATAAAAGGTAAGTTCATATGCTCTCTGCCTTTTTTGATTAAGATGTTATTTTTTGAAAAGGGTGTTCTATGTAGTCACACCGAGTGGATGACCCCAAACGAAGTTGAAATAACTACGCGCAACAGAAAGTACTTTCGGGTTAACCAAGGAGGAGACATACCAGTATACATCCCTCTAAGAAACCCACCTAATAGTGATACAGAGAGTGGTGAGGCTATGCGCATTGAAGGTAGCCCTCTATCTACCCCGCAATCGAGCTCGCACAGGGGTAGGTCATCTCCTACTCCACCTCCACCAAGAGGCGAAATGGTTGCACATACAAATCTACCCACCTTCAAGAGTGTTGGAGATGAATTCATGGAGAGATTCTACTTTGTTGCAAATGTAGTATGGACTGCGAAAAATTTCAACACTAATGCTCTCAAGAGGGCACAACTAGCTATGGAATTTGAGGGTCGTGTGCTAGACTGGTTTATGGGGTATCTGGCTCAGAACACTGACCCCACGGTTGATGAGATCAAGAAATTTTTGAAACAATAATTCAGAAAACAAAATTCCTACTTACAATGTGTAACAGACCTAAAAGAAATTTGACAAGAGCCAAACGAATATGTCTAGGAGGCAGACCAATGATTGAAGCACACTTTCATCGATGGAGGATTTATCTATGATGATCAGAAGCATAAATAATGCTTTATTGTGATGCTCTTGTCACACCTGCGCATAAATAATGCTTTATTCCACTAGGGAGACTCCCACAGGTTCTGGTAGATATTGCTGGAGTAAAGGTACACGCAGACTTTGAAGTAATACAAATTGTGGATGATGTAGACCCCTACCCTACACTTTTAGGGCTGGATTGGTCCATCGATATGGGGGGCATAGTCAACTTGAAGCACATGAGTATGATCTTTGAAAACAATGGTACTTGGGTTATAGTACCTTTGGATCCTGCAGAAGGGGAGAGATATACAAAACCAATGCATTAAGGAGACGATTTCGACCATATATACAAGTTTACTGCACAATATGTGGATTGGATCAGCCCTAATGCTGATGGGATGTTGAATTGGGAAAATGATAGCTCATGCTTCTCTAATTCAGATGGGGAAATGGAAAACTAGAAAAAACACCTCCATGATGTTTCTACGTTGCACAACCTTAGATTCAATAAAAATTTGTGATGCATCTCCTCAGAGGTATGGGAATTACCCTATTTTGATGGTTCTAGAAATTTTCTTTTATTTTTGGAGAAATTGGAAAATGACGTCTCGAAAGAGCAAAGGTTCTGGGCACTCGATCTTTCCATGCGCGCAACTCTACCACGTTGGTGTGATACACACAAAGGGAACTTTGAGGATTGGGAGGAATGTAGTAGAATGATGTGGTTGCACTTTGAGCAACCCATTGCCCAAGACACTGATATTTTTTGTGGCCAAGGTGATCCATGCAAACACCTGGCTAAGTGGATGGAGGTTTGGGACAAGAAGCCCAGGGCCAAATTGGCTCACATGTTTGTCCATACGTTGGGACCAATCCCTACTACATGGTATTTGGAGATGGAGCTGCACCGAGGGAATCTTAATTGGGTTACAATGAGTGAAATATTTTTTTTAACCTTCAGCATGGAAAATGGATCGGAGGGACTGGACGAAGCCTGCGGGATATAGAAGAAATTTTCTTTGATGGTTCTCGACCTTGGATAGAATGTGTTGTGCCAGTCTGGGAAGCGCAGATGCAGGATACTTTCAACTGCAGAAATATGGCAATGGAAGATAATGATGGCGATCCAAGAAAAATCAATATCCAAGAATCTGAGGGGGAGCGTGCAATTGAAGGGCCCTTGCTAGCAATGATGGATGTGACTGAGCCTTTAAAACTAAAGGAATTCAACATTGGGACGGAGGAGTAGTCAAATTTTTCCAAAATAGGAGATTATTGGGATGATGACACAGTGGGAAGGTTGCAGAGCTGTTGACTGAATATCAGAACCTGTTTCCCACAAATTTTTTTAAGCTCAAAGGAATTGTTGGAGATTTGGGAGTTATAAAAATCACTCTGAAACCATATGTGTGCCCCGTCAAGCAATGACCAGATTAGTTAAATAAAAAATATAAGAAGAAAGTGAAGGAATAATTGGAGAAAATGGTTTTTGTGGGAATCATTGAGCCTATGGAGCAGTCTAATTGGGTGAGCTTGATGGTTGTTCAGGAAAAGAAGACTAAGGGAGAAATAAGTGTTTGAGTCGAACTGCAGACACTGAATGATGCATGCGTACATGACCCCTTCCCTACCCCATTTTCAGATGAGATATAGGATAATGTGGGAGGAAAAGAGGCCTACTCTTTCACTGATGGATTTTCAGGGTATCATCAGATAAGGATCATGCCGGAAGATTGAAGTAAGACCACTTTTGCAATATAATGGGGATCCTTCCAATACAAATTCATGCCTTTTAGGTTGAATAATGCACCTGCTATATTCTCGCGCGTAGTAGTAGATGTATTCAAGAAGTTTATGCACACATTTCTGGAGGTATAATTTGATGAGGGGACTGTGTTTGGACTTCTAAAGAAGCATGTTTCCAACCTGTGCATGATGCTCGACACTTGCAGGAAGC
The DNA here is from genome assembly GCA_034641835.2 of Pinus albicaulis. Taxonomy (NCBI): domain Eukaryota; kingdom Viridiplantae; phylum Streptophyta; class Pinopsida; order Pinales; family Pinaceae; genus Pinus; species Pinus albicaulis. The sequence goes on from CM076580.1 coordinate 604,813,227, forward strand.
ATCAAATCTCTCTTAACTTGAAGAAGTGTATATTATGTGTTCCTTTTGGAATATTGTTGGGGCATATTGTTTTTCAACAAGGGTTGATGGTAGATCTAGCCAAGATTGTAGTTATTATAAAATTAGAAGTTCCTACCAATGGAAAACAATTGCGCTCTATTCTAGGAGACATAGGATATTATGGAAAATTCATTTAGGCCTATGCTTTGATTACTGCACCCATGGAATTTTTTTTGAAGAAAAGATGTGTCCTTTTTCTAGGATGAGGAATGTCAAAAGAGCTTTGAGCCACTAAAGGAAAATATGGTTACTACACCTATATTAATATTCCCTGACTGGTCCAAGGTCTTCCATGTGGATGTTTATGCATCCAACATTGCACTTGGAGCTGTCTTAGTGCAGCCAGGAGAAGGAGATATTGATCACCCCATTTCCTTTGAAAGTAGAAAGCTCTCTAGTGTAGAGCGCAACTATTTAACCATAAAGAGGGAAGGTTTGGCTATGGTCTATGCTTTGTAGAAATATATGCATTATCTGATAGGAGGGAAATTTAAAATGTTCACTGACCACTTTGCTTTGAAGTACCTGGTCAACAAGCCTGTGTTGGGGGGAATATTTGTAGATGGTTGTTTCTGTTTCAATAATATGATTTCAAAATCATTGTTAAGCCTGGTAGATTGAATGCTGGACCTAATCACTTATCACACATTGAGAATGGGGAGGAACCGACCAGTCTAAAAGAGGGACTAACCGATGTGCAACCCTTTTCCATTAAAGTGGTTGATGAACACTTTGCATATTTCATTCATTTTCTAACTACTGCGAGTGCGCTTGCTGAATATTAGATGCAAAAAAAGAAGGAATTGGTCTCACGCGCCACTGACTTTACATTGATTGCTGGTCAATTATACAAGTTGGGAGTAGATGAAGTGTTAATAAGGTATGTTTTAGAACATGAAAGACAAGACATATTGGTTGAATCCCATGTAGGACTGGTAGGAGGCTACTATACAGGGAAATCCACTGTTCAGAAGGCGATGTGTGCTGGGTTATGGTGGCCGACACTACACAATGATGCACATGCATATTGTCGAGCTTGTGATGTATTCCAAAGAATAGGGAATCCATCTCGTAGATATGAGATGCCATTACAACCACAAATGACCCTGCAAGATTTTGATAAATGGGCCATATACTTTGTTGAACCTATTAATCCTCTTGGAAAAAATACTGGCACATTCTATATCATCATTGCAACATATTATGTAACCAGATGGGTAGAATCCAAGCCAGTAAAATAATGTACTGCACACACCGTTGTGCAGTTTATTTTTGAAAATATCTTGACTAGATTTGGGTGCCCAAAGATATTGATGAGTGATCGGGGTAGGCACTTTGATTATGGGACCATTGAAGCTATGATAGAGGAATTCGAGATACATAACCATAAGATTACTCCATATCACCCTCAGGAAAATGGTGCAGTGGAAGCCTTTAACAAAATCCTAGAGAATGCACTCACAAAGATCTTAAATGAAAACCATAATGATTGGGACGTGCACATCCCTTCTGTCTTAAGGGCTTATAGGACTACATGCAATAATTTTACTGGTAAAACACCATTCAAGATGGTTTATGACCAAGAAGAAATCATGGTGGAATAAATCATCCCAAGCTTGGGTATCACATCACTAACTAATATGGCTGAACCAAACATCATGAAGGAATGTCTGTCATAATTGGTTTCATTAGAGGAGGATCAGTTTATTGCCAACTTTCATCAGCAAGTGCAAAAGGTGTGCGAGAAATATTGGAATGATAGGAACATCTAGCATAAGGCATTCAAGGAAGAAGATCTAGTTTTATTGTACGATAGCCAGTTTGTGTGCCACCCAGGAAAGTTCAGAAAGCATTGGTTGTGGCTATATCTTGTGAAGGAAAACACTGATAAGGGTGCGATGTGCTTGGCCATGTTGGAGAATGAGAGTCTCCCCGGGTACATCAACTGAAGCCGAATAAAGCCATATAGGGATAACCTTGTGCCTACCAAATGACTATATGGCCGGAGAAATGGGATCCACTTTTCTGCGCACTGCGCAGAGGACATACGCAAGTAGGTGCGACATGAGCACAGAGGTTGTGTGTGGTGGGAAAAACTAGAAGTTGGAAAAGTAAATCTGGGTGAAAAATCCATTTTACCATTGGATGGAGTGGGTTTTCTGCAATTAATGAGGAGATATTATGGGATTTTTGACTTTTTTTAAGGGGATAAGGTGCCATTAATGAATTTTTGACCGTTTTTACCATGGATCACCTATATAAGTAAGGAAGTGGGTCACATTTCGTTCCTTTGTTGTTTGAGTGAATTCCACCCTAAAATTATCATTGTGCATTGTATGTCTAGCCGTGATACCCCTGCATCTGACATAATAAACCCCAAGTTTATCTTCAAGCCCATAATGATGGCCACTAACCTCGTTTTTTAGAGCGTGCAGTCAGAAGAGCAATTTGCACCCATCACAACATCTACTTACCGGGGCTCTAAATAAGTCTGCGAAGTTATCTTGAAGGTTCAAGAATTAGTATCAACACCTACCAAAGGAAAGGATAAGGTGACCAAGGGATCATTATCAAAGTCACGGACATCCCCCAGACATATTACTTTCCTATGCGAGGCGATGAAGGAAAGGTCCCCTATGGGTGACCCGTCAAATAGAACTATGTCAGAAATAGAGTAGGTTGTGCTCTTTGTTGAACTCATCTCTTGGCTCCCGAAGTATGTGAAGCCATGCAAACCTTCTGTTAGGTCTCTAAAGGATGTCGATACGGTGCATGACTACCTGCAAATGTCGTTAATCCCTGAGTCCATCACATTTGAGGGGGATATGTTTGGAAAGATCCCTTTGGTGAAGTTTGATGACTATGATCTCGAAAACGAGAAGAAATTCCTTGAATTGGTGCCTGAGTACTAATTGGATCATGTGCTGTATGATAGAGTCATGAAGGTAAAGCCCATGCCATGGGTGCATGGGATAACCAATGCCGGGATTCTCAACTTTTTGAGGATTCCAAACTTTGGGAGGTACCCCATCACTAATGTCTTTGTGCACCATCTGCTGGCATTGGTGCATGATGGGTGTCTGTGGATTGATAGCCGTATTCCTATAGACATCATGCTAATCAATAAGATCATTGGCCTGCCAAAGAAAGGACCTCATCCTATGGTGATTTATGGAAAAATCTAGGAGCCTAAGGTAGCCGCAAAGGTAAAGGGGGACTACAAGGTGGGACATGATTCTAGGGGCTTCCTGGTGCAGTAGATAGATGACTCGGCAGTGTGCCTTAGAACATTAGTATTGGGATGTAAAATGATTCAAAAATGAAGGCCTAAGGTGGTCCCTGCACATGTCATCAAACTGGTAGGGTAGTGTGAGAAGGGTGTAAGCTACAATTGGTCCCAATACCTATGCACAAAGTTCCTGGAGAACATGCATGAGGTGCAGGAGGAAGGAAAAATTTCTTCTATTCCTGGCTGCTTCTATTAACGTCTCTAGTTGCGTGGGAAACATTAGAGAGCGCAGTCCTTCCAAATGTAGAACCTGGTGTCTTTGAAGGGGCGCACTATGCCAACCTATGGGACTCTAAAAAACCTAAGTGAGTGATGGAAAAAAGGATTTTATGGGTCTTATTTGAAGGAGCATTAGTTGCAGAAATACACTTGCTCCTGCAGTTTTCCCCAACCACATATAAAAAATACAAATACATTGCATACTTTCAGGTGAGCATGCATAATTTCTCGATATGCGTGCATCAAGATAGGGTATGGTAAACCTATTCTACATGGTAATAGAGGCTAAGATTGACCATATCATTACGACCTGGCCAAATGCATGGAAGACCGGGCTAGGCTCCGCCAAGCCTGTTACAACCTCAACATATGGGAAAGAAACAACTGGTGCTCCCAAGCAGAAAGAAGTCGAGAAGGAAGCAGAGGAGGACCCCAAAAAATAGGTTGAGAAGGAAATTAATTCAAAGATGGAAGTTGATCTCGAGGGCATAGATGGAAAGAATGGTACTGGAGTTGAGTCCCCCAGAATTACCAATCGTAGAGTTGAGACCCCCAAGGGTATGCGCAAGAAGCGAAAGGGATCAAAGACAGGAGGCACAAATGATCTCACCATCTTAGAGGATGACTTGGAAAAAATTTCAAAAGTGGTCACCTCTACATCCAAGAACTGATGGGTCGTGCTAGAAGAGAAGTACAAAGCTGTAGTAGAGGTAAGGTAGATAGGGTTGCAGGTGATTCAACTAAATATAGATAGTAATCAAGAGAAATTTTCTTAGGTAAGGCTGGATCATGCGAGCCCGAGTACCAACCTAGTTATTAGGATGACAGATATCTGAATTTCTCGATTCCCTAGAGCTGTAGTGCAATGTTCCCAATTTTTAGCCTCAAGCTAAAAGGAACATTATAGTTAGTAGTATTTTATTTAGCTAAATAAATTGGGTAAGGAGACCCATAATCATTGAGAAGGAATAAATAACACTCCTTGTGTGAAAGGAGGAATAATATATCAGCTGATTTGAGCACCATATGGTGTGAACAGAACTGGATCATGCTTGATCTAGACATTTTGACCAAGTCCACATGCACTGTCTAGATACAATGTATCTCTAAGATGGACTGCACAGTTTTAGAGGAGGATCACATGCATGAGTTGGAAGGCACATGTGGATGTTACCCATGGTGGAGAGGAGAACTTGCTATATAAGGAGAGGAGGAGAACTGTTGTTCTTCATGCTTAATTATTATTTTGCTTAGTCTGTTGAGACTTCGCTCCTCTTGCTGCTTATCAAGAGTGCAGTGCTGCATAGCACTAGGGTGTTTCCGATCGGGAATCCCTACCTCATACTCAAGGAAGGAGAGGTTATAGAGCTTCATTTCCTCATTCAAGCATTTGGCAAAAGCTACCTCCTTCAATCACATCGTTATTCTTGTAGCAAGATAATTTTGTGCTGCAGGGTGCAGCAATAGAGGATCTCTTGAGTTGTTCCTTGGCTTGTTTTTCAGTGGAGGGCTCAGCTACTCATTGGAGGATTAGTGAGAAGGACTCCCGGGCTTATTTTCATATCATTGGCATCAGGCCAACCATCCATCTTCCCTCAGTACAGTTTCCAGCTTGATCTGCATTATTTTGGCCAGCAGTTGCTGGGAGGGTCATTTGAGCTCATCAGTAGGAGTTTTTTTCTACGTAAATGGATCAACCTTTTTCTTAGATACACTATCATAGGAGGGCACTATTATTTCTGATCTGATACACCCTCATTTTATATTTTTATTCAGTTGCAGTGACAAGTCAGATTGTCACAATGTACACTTTCCGACATTTCTAGCAATCTCTTCTAGATTGACTAGGAATCTTGTATTGGAGCCCATTCTCCTATTCTTGGGAATTTCTTGTATAGTTCATCCATATTTCATGTATATGCATATATATCAGAAGCTAATCTAATATAGACAGTGTTGTCACTTCCCTTCGACAAATTGTGCAGTTGCAGCAACTCATGTATTTGATAGTTTGATCATTGGAGATTGATTCCAGTAGCTTGAGTGGCTTGTCCCTCAAGATATTTCTGTATATTGTAGCTAATATATTAATAAACATGATTGTTGTGTTATATTATATTTATTTTTATGTATATATTTGCAGAGTTTCATGATTATTCTCATATTTTGTTGTAGCTCACTCTTTGAGCATTCTTTATGGGATCTAGTTTGGGGAGATCTGAATAACCCATCTAGAGTCATTTCTTTGGGCTAAAATTCTGGGAGAGAAGTGTTTTATGAGTTAAAAAGGAGAACCCATCCCCCCTTTTAGCTTATTTTTACATTTCCTTCCTTATACAACGTCCTTGAGGACCATATTGCAGAAATTCCCGAAAAAGGAATATTACAGTGGTATCAGAGCATAAATCTTGGCTCAGCCTTTGCAACCCAAGATAATATGCCATTAGAAGGAGAAGCTCCTCACTTAGAAGAGGATATGTACAGAGAAAATGTAATATCCCGTGTGCGGGTAGGGCCTGCAGCCACGTGTTCGGGTCTGTGTAATGAGGGGTGCTACGCAAGGGCCCCCGCCCTCATATTCTCCGATGGGGTTAGGCCCACCCTTAACACCCTCGGATGCCGCCCTCACTAACAGTTCAAGTTAGTGTAGATCCAACCACTACACAAAAATCTCAAACTCTTAGTGAGGGCGGAATCCCAGGGTGTTAAGGGTGGGCCTAACCCCACCAGAGCATCTAAGGGCGGGAGCCCTTGCGCAGCACCCCTCATTACACATACCCATACACATGGCTACGAGCCCTGCCCACACACAGGATATTAAAACCCACCATGATCCATGAGTCTCGACCTCGAGACCTCGGCTCTGATACCATGTAGATCCAACCACTACACCAAAAGCTTGAAATGTTAGTGAGGGCAGAATCTTAGGGTGTTAAGGGTGGGCCTATCCCCACTGGAGCATCTGAGGGCCGGGGGTCCTTGCACAAAACCCCTCATTACACAAACCTAGACATGTGGCTACATGCCCTACCCACACATGGGATATTACAGAAAATAAAAAAGAGGAATGACGGAAGAGGAGGTTTCCCTTCTTCTTTTGTAGACCCTGGAGGGTATCATTGAAGATCTTGAGGAGATAGAAAGGGAAAGTTGCAGAAATTTTCTGAGATGTTTTGATGATGAAGCAAACCCTAGCTATTATTATGATGGGTGTGAGCATTTAGCCACACATGCAGATCCACAACGCAGTCCATTGCCCACTTGCACTGCAGGGAGGATGGAGGAAGAAGATGAGGCCATTGGAGGAGCAACGCTGCAACTCAAAGGTATGGCTCATGCTTGGTGGTTTAAAAAATTTGTTTCTTGTTATCATAAAAATGTAGAATCATATGATGGATTCACTAGAGGATTGGTGAGTGAATTTGATAAAATTCACTGTGAATCTCTATATGTCAAAACATCAAACACTTTGCATGCATTGGATGAAACCATGAAAAAAATTCCATTCCATATTTCTGAAGGGGATGAAAACATGTATGATGCCTTGCTAAAGGAAATACCCCTATTGTGTGAAGGGCCCTCTTCCATTTGTGAAGTCATGGAGGTACTTCCCTCAAGAGATGACCAAGATCTAGGGTAACTCCTTGATGATGAGGTAATCTCACTTATTGATGGAGAGGATGAGCATGAGAGATCTAATAGTTTTTTCATACTGGGAGGAGATCCATCACCACATGGAGGTGAAAGGGGAGCCATTTCTTCCATTAGAGGAGCCCTTATGTCTTTACAAGGAGGTCCAAGTATTTTAACATGTGGAAACCATGGGACAATTCCAGAGTCATATGTAGTAGCTATTGGGGATTGTGAGGTGGAGAAGGAAGAAAAGGATCAGCATCAATGGATGATACAACCTTATCTATTCCAGAGAGTTTTTACACAAGAGAAGGATATTGTACAGCGCAGTGAAGAGAGCGACAACTCAGTCCACTCATACATATAGTCCACTTCTGAGCTTGATGTCTCACTATATGGAGGCATTCCACCTGGGAGGCCACCTGATCTAGAAGTGATAAGGGACATCTTGTCATATAGTTCACCACTCTTAGATTCCAGAGAGGTGAAGAATCTATATGAGTCCAGCACAGCGCAAAGATTTTGGGATAGACTCAAGGAGGAGGGAGGCCCTCTCTCATTTTTAGCATTACACACTCTCATTACCCATACTGCGCTGATAGAGATTACTACACGGACAGAGGAGAGCATCTTAATGATGCGGGATTACTGTTCTACAAATTTACAGAGATAGAGGATACTTCCTTTGAGGAAGAACTCTTTCACACATGGGAGTAGATGGAGGTTACTCATGCTTACACTGACCAGGATTGGGAGATTCCTTTTGGGTGATAGCTTCTCAAGGGAGGCCAACTTCCCAGGATCACCATTACTATTTGAGCATGAGTAGCTACATTATAGGCATGGCAGCATTTTGGAGGATGAATTTGGCATGGGGGATGTTGAAGTAGCAGGCAACAGCATGAGGAGAGCTTCACATGCTAGATCACCAGCGCTGTCTATGAGGAGAATTGATCCATATTGGAGGTCTCAGATTTTGGTAGAGTACTCCAAGGATATTGGTGCATGCATGGTTCTTGATGACCCAGAGAGAGATGACATATACATGGTGGATGATATGGTCATCTATTGTTATGGCAGGATATTCTTGACTAGAGCATCTAGTCTCAAGGAGAAACTATTACATGCAGCACATAAGGACTTCCTAGCTATGCACCTTGATGCATATCTTGTTTTGTTAGAGGATTTCACTTGGGAGGGCATCCAGTAGGACATATATCAGCATATGGAGAGATGCATAGCCCGGATGGTGATGAAGAGGATGTGACAACCACCTTCCTACTCATTGGGAGTGAGGGAGCTTTTTCAGTTAAGCCATTTTAGCTCAAGGTCTCAAGTACATAGTAGAGAAGGTATAATTTCACATTATGTTTTATAATTCTTTACTTTATATGAGCAACATATTGTATCAAGAAGGATCATCCCTTATTTCATTTTGTAAAATGTACTTGCAGCTACTTGTAGCATTGATTTTGGCTACCTTAATGGTGGTTTGTGGGGGAAGCCACATGACTCTTGGTGTGCATCATTAACACCACATTATACATTCATGTTCACATATTATGAGATGAATGTGGTAGCAAACAAGTGGCTAGTAGAGCACTTTTTATCTTTTGTCTTGAGGCGGGCATGGAATGCACTGCACTAGTTCCTCATGTGGAACTATGATTCACTCTCTAGTTGCCATGTGGCAGTTTACTTTCATTGTATTATGCTTCCATATGTTATCAATGTTTGTATACTCATGGAAGGCTTTTATTGGAGAGTGGACTTGGAGTTGAAGATGCCCATTGGGAGTAATATTCTCCCCTTTTCACATGTTGTATGTTTCAAGAGAAACAATGGGCACACCATGATTGCCATGCCATTACTTTTCTCTTCATGCAGGAGAAGCTATTGGGAGAAAATGCGTTGTTGGAGGAGGCACTTCATGGTTGATTCACTTTGTGGTGAGGCTTGGGAAAATTGTGGAGGCCATGAAATTTCAGCCCAATATCAGCAACCCCCTCATACTTATCATAAATGGAGGGAGAAACTATTTGGATGGGAAAATCTAAACTCTCCATTCAGCCCCAACATCTTGCATAGATCCGGGGTTGAGTACTACTTTGTTGAGCTACCTAGGATGGATAATTTCATTTGGATGATTGCATGGGTGAAGGATCCACTCATTGGTAATAAGACTTCCCATGTTTTTCATCACTCCTAACTTGAAGAGGCCATTGAACAAAAAGGAAATTTCCACTTTCATCCTCTATTATCTCATGATGTATACTTTGGTTTTACACACTTAGAGGGATTCATGGAGGACAAATTTGTTGCATATTTTGATTAGATATGGTGGGGTCTATTGATGAGGAGGCCACAAGAAGAGGGGGAGGAATTTTTCTCTACCTTGTAGCTTCTTAAGGACAAGCAACATTTTGAAGGGGGAGGACTGTAATGTTCCCAATTTTTGGCCTCAAGCTAAAAGGAACATTATAGTTAGAAGTATTTTATTCAGCTAAATAAAATGGGTAAGGAGACCCCATAATCCTTGAGAAGGAAGAAATAACACTCCTTGTGTGAAAGGAGGAATAATAAAGCAACTTATTTGAGCACCATATGGTGTGAACAGAACTGGATCATGCTTGATCTAGACATTTTTTACCAAGTCCACATGCACCGTCTAGATACAATGTATCTCCTAGATGGACTGCGCAGTTTTAGAGGAGGATCACATGCATGAGTTGGAAGGCACATGTGGATGGGACCCATGATGGAGAGGAGCACTTGCTATATAAGGAGAGGAGGAGAACCATTGTTCTTCATGCTTGATTATTATTTTGCTTAGTCTGTTGAGACTTCACTCCTATTACTGCTTAGCAAGAGTGCAGTTCTGCATAGCACTAGGGTGTTCTCGATCGAGAATCCCTACCTCATCCTTAGGGAAGGAGAGGTTCTAACACTGCATTTCCTCATTTCGACATTTTGCAAAAGATACCTCCTTCAGTCACAGCGTTATTCCTATAGCAGGGTAATTTTGTGTTGCAGGGTGCAGCAACATAGGATCTCTTGAGTTGTTCCTTGGCTTGTTTTTTAGTGGAGGGCTCAGCTATTCATTGGAGGATTAGTGAGGAGGAATCCCAGGCTTATTTTCATATCATTAGCATTAGGCCAACTGTCTATATTCCCTCACAGCGCAGTTTCCAGCTTGATCTGCGTTATTTTGGCCAGTAATTGCTGGGAGGGTCATTTGAGCTCATCAGGAGGAGTTGTTTCTAAGTAAAGGGATCAGCCTTTTTCTTAGATACACTATCAGAGGAGGGGAATATTATTTCTGATCTGCTACAGCCTCATTTTATATTTTGATTTAGTTGCAGTGACAAGTCATATTGTCACAACGTACATTTTCCGGCATTTCTAGCAATCTCTTCTAGATTGGCTAGGAATCTTGTATTGGAGCCCATTCTTCTATTATTGGGAATTTATTGTATATTTCAGCCATATTTCATGTATATGCATATATAGCAGCAACTAATCTAATATATACAACACTGTCACTTCCCTCTGACATTTTGTGTAGTTGCAACAACTCATGTATTTCATGGTTTGATCATTGGAGATTGATTCCAGTAGCTTGAGTGGCTTGTCCCTCAAGATATTTCTGTATATTGTAGCTGATATATTCATAAAAATTATGGATTTTTTATATTCCATTTATTTTTATGTACAAATTTGCATAGTTTCATGATTATGCTCATATGTTGTTGTGGCTCACTCTTTGAGCATTCTTTACAGGATCTAGTTTGGGGAGATCTGAATAACCCATCTAGAGTCCTTTATTTGGGCTCAACTTCTAGGAGAGAATTTTTTTATGAGTTAACGAGGGGACCCCAACCCCCCTTTCAGCTTATTTTTACATTTCATTCCTTATACAACGTCTTTAAGGACCATATTGCAGAAATTCCCGAAAAAGGAATATTACATGCAGTTACTTTGGAATGACTAGATCTACGCGCATAGGTGCAGATGTGCATTGAGGTTGGTATTGACTTATCTATGCTACCCAGTGGTAATTTTCACACCATTCAGACCATAATCATGGACATGCTACAGTATCGTGAGGCGTGCATGCACTAGCAACTCACCGAGGTAGAGAAAAAGATTGCAATGCAAACAAAAGCATCTTTCAGGCATAGACAAGTCAGCAAGCAGCTGTGGCCTAGCATGCCAAATTATAAAATTTGATTGATCTCCTTTGTGGTGACCTTCCCGAGGTTTCCATCCCTTCCTTTTCTGCACCTTAGGCCAATTTTGAAAGTTTAGTAGCTGTCTTAAAGGCCTCCCGCTCCGAAGTCCAAGTAGTAAAGACCGATTTTGAATAGTAAATTGTAGAGCTATAGGAAAAGCTCCAACCAGAGACTCCATTGGAAGTGTGAGCACAACACGCTGCTTTATTAAAGGAGGCATCTGCCAGCATTGCAACAACCGTTAGCAAGGGCACAAAACTCCTAGATGCAGCCATGAAATTGTGGACTTCAATACAAACAGATCCACTTGTTAGAAAAAATCTAACAGTATCTGTGCGCAAAATGACAGACATTCGATGAGCTTCAGGAGGCGTTACGCACGCTTGTTCCTGCTCAGAGAATGGCAAGGTTGCAGAAAATCTAGGTACTACATGATTAAATTAAAGGCCTGCGATGGAAGAAGCACATTCTGACCACCCATATGAACCGTGGGCTGATGAGGCAATGAAGCTATCAAAGGACCTAGATGCTATCGTAAAGAACCTAATCCATACATACCATAGCATCAATCTTGTAGCAGAAGGGCTTACCTCTCAGAAGTTGGTGGATATGGCTCAGAGTATTTCTGATCAGAGTGCGGGTGTCCTTGCTCTCTTTACCACCACCGTCGAGGAGCTGAGGATGAATATGAAGACCCCAGTGCCTCTATGACTCAAGACGAGTCACAAGATTCTGTTGGGGGACTATTGGAGCAAGGTCCCTTAGGACCACATTTTTGGAGTTAAATAATAGTATTTTTTTTATTTTTCAGTCATGCACACTAATAAATGAATATTCAAGGAGCTTTGGGGTAGGTCAAATTCCGTTCATGAGTTGTAATTGGTTAAAGGGTAAATCTAGGGGTATCAAACCACAGTTTGAGGACCTCAGTATGGGCGTTGGCTAAGGTATAAGTATAAGTCTAGATCAAGTTAGATAAGTAAGTTTTTGGATGGAATTAATGTATGTATGTTGATATGAAGTAAGTCTGTGGTCAGCATTTGTGCCCGAAAGACTCCTATTGGCAGTGTGCACAGATACCTTAGTCCGGTTGTGTGCGGACCCTGCTGGCTGTGTGCATGGGTAGATCTGAAGAATTGTAAGGGTTTTTGTGAAAAACTAATGAATAAAGATATGTTTTAGTGAATATGATTATCAAATGCATCTGTGATTTACTATGTGTTCTATCTTTGCTTATAATTATGGTTTCTTGTATATGATTTATATTAATCCAATTGGATCAGATTACTTACCTAGTTTACTATTGATGAATCATAATCTCTTAGGTCTATTGTTGTAAAAACTGAATATTACATAGCTAGAATAGTTAAATAAATTGCTGATATATTTTCTGTGTGGGTGTGCAAGGTTAAATTGTGTTAATTAACTTAGGGTTTCTGGTGTGAAAGTCAATCCGCGTAATAAGATATATATGAAGATGTCCACTTCATTTAATTCTCTCTTAGGGCGTGGAAACCTGGTTCCATAACCCCCCCCCCCCCATACTGTTTCGGGTGATACTTTGACCTACGCAAGCAGGTCATTGCCAAAAGGGCCAATAGTAAGAGGGTTTTTTTTGTTACGCGCTAACTCTAAACCTAGGTCAGGACCCCTCGAGCCAACACAACTACATAGGCCAATCCATATTAGTATGATACATATAACAACAATATATTAATTCAATAACCCTAATAATCCAGTTAACTAACATATAACAACAACAAGTTATCATATAACATACTCATCAACAACATATAACATAACCATAAAGTCAACTAAAATAAAACAAAAAAAACAATGCATACAACCACAGGTTATTATCATTCATGACTATCTAACACACGTGCATATGAACACACTAATTCACTAACATATACCATGCATTTAATGTAATATTCCTAATTATCTTTTAGCTAGTTAGAATATTAAATTTTGTTCTTGTCAATAAGATAGATGAATAAGAGGGTAGAGGGACCCATAAATCTCTTTAGTAGGAATAAAAAAACTTCTAAGGTGAATGTGGATCAGTACATCTAGATGGGATCAAGATGAATAAACCACTCCTTACTATGAATGTGGGTCAATGCATGTGGATGGTGTCAATTTGACCAAATCAAAATTGGAGTCATGGAGGTAGTGGAGATAGTGGAGGACAACACAGTCATAAAGGAGGGGATTTTCCATGAGAGTAGCATCATTATTGAGTGGGGCCAAGGGGGTTAAGGCTCACAAAGAATATAAGTAAGGGGATGGTAGAAATAAAAATAATTTTGAATATTGTTTATGTATTTTCTTTTATGACTTTCTACATGCTTCAGCTATTTAGCGAAGTATGATGTGTTTTTTAGCACAAGGGTGTTTCCGAGCGGAAATCCCACCCTCATCCTCGGGGGACTTCAAGTGCCCACTTAGGAGAGGTTCTTTGAGCTACATTTAATCATCCAACATTAGGCCAATATTCAACCCCTATCAACAATGCAGTCTCGTTAAGGAATTGCGCAATCCAGTCGGGAAGATCTAGTGGATGGGTCATAACCCTAGCTTTTGAGCTTATCATCCTATGAGGGGAGAAACCCTTCATCCATAAAGTTAATGGGGAGGAGTAGCAGCTAATTTCTCATTATATTAGCCACCTCCTAGTATTCTCCCAACTGCAATGTGTAATTCATCCCCAAGGCTGCATCTTTCATCATTGTAATTTTCAGAAACCCTTTCTAGGTTATCTTGGAATTATGCTAGAAAGCCCAGATCTCTGGTCACGGCATTTTATAAGAACCCAATAAATATATCTATGCATTCATAGTTTTTAGCAATAGTATATTCCAACAAGATTGTGCAGTCATAGCCTTCCAGCAGTTGGTGCAACATCAGCATCTCATGTCTTGATGTTTAGGGTCATTTCAAGATTGTTTTTCCTAGCTTGAGTGTCTCTTTCTCAAGCTCTTTTACTTCATTTATGCTATTTCATATAATAAAATGGCTCAGTGATATGATCATGTATTTTATGTGTTGATTTTTACTACATTTTCCATTTTTTTGTTCTATATTCCTATTTTTCCTATTTTGGAATATTACAGTGGTATCAGAGCATAATCTTGGCTCAACCTGTGGGGCACTACATGTATGATATTTGAAGAAGAAGAATCTCGGATGGACTAGGAGAAGCAGTATATTAATAGAGGTTGAAAGTTTTATTATACAAAAAATGAAGAAGACAAAGGCAAGTCTCCAATATTAGGAGAAATTGATGAGAAAGAGTTTCCCAAGATTCTTCTCCAAATTATGCAGGATATTGCTAAAGAAATCAAGGAGATGAGGGTGGAAAGACAAAAGGAAACCCCAAGAGGGTTACAACATGGATAAATTTTTGGCATTTGACATCATTGGTGTGAGAAACTGGCAGTGCAACAAGTTTCACAACGCTCCACCATGCCTAAATTCCGAGCAGTGGGAAATGGGCTGGAGGACCCCAAGAGCAGGAGGCTCTTGGTGACTAATTTTTGGAATATGAATCTAAATCTCAAAGGTTAAAAGAGCATCTGAAATTCTTAGTGTTCTGTCAGATCAAGGATAATAGGAGACCCTGTAATAATAATAGAAGTGGAGGGTACATGCAAAACAATTATCTACAACGTACTATAGGTAGATTCTTTCTGCCTACTTTTGATGGGTCATCCAAGTGCACATCCAAGGCTTGGTTGAAAAAACTAGACATATATTTATAGCTGAACCAAGTATCATAGATTAAAACTACTAAGATACCAGAACTGCACCTTGAAGGTGAATCACATGAATGGTGGTTTCATGGACTATCTACATTGAGGCATGCAGGTGTGACTGCATGTGAATAATTCACCCAGAGATTGGTAGAAAAATTTGGTAGGAGTTTGTTGAGATAGATAAGTTCAAGAAGTCAGGAAATCCAAAGACCTATATCTCTGAATTCCTTAAAATTTATGTCATGGTGCCAAATATGTTTACAACTAGGAGAGTATACATGTTAATTGATGGGCTAGTAGAGCCTTTGCATAGGTTGGTGAAGTCCACTATACCAGCTATGCTCCAAGATTCCATTGAGAGGGCTAGGGACTTACAAGATGCTTTACCGAGGGCAAGATATCCATTCCAGCAAAAGCCCACCTTTCAGTCAAAGGGGAAATATGTGAAGGTTCCTCCCCAAAAGGGGAATGAAGGCAAATGACCTCTTGGTGATGATGTCTGGAGAGATTTGAGAAAGAGGAAGCTTTGCTTCACTTTCCAAGAACCATGGGCACCAGGGCATCGATGTGCTACTGGGAAGGCACATTATATTGAACTATTCTTTGACAGTGAAGAGGAAGAAGAAGAAGAGTTGGAAGGAGATACCAATGATGTAGCACTAGGAGAAGATCCACCACCACCAGCAGGTTGGAGTGGAGAATTTGCTCCAACTGGAGGAGCCCTTGTAGCTTTGTGGGGAGTTCCCAAGTATTTTACATTGAGAGTATGAGGCACTGTTTAGGGGCAATGGGTGTCAATATTGATAAACAATGGGGCTACCCACAATTTTAGTGCAGAGGAGAGGCATTCCCACAGATGATTTTGAAGGATTCTCAGTTTTGGTTCTAGGAGCTAGAATCATGCAGTGTGTGAAGTATGTTCTGGCATTAACTATCACTTTGGGGACTTACACGTTGATAGATCAGTTCTTTATGGTCGATATTCCTGACAACAATTATGTGATATTGGGTGTGTAATGGATGATCACACTAGGAAAGGTCACCACGGATTGGGAGACCTTGGAGATGGAATGGATAGATAAGAAGAGAGGTAAGTAACAAATGATCAGAGGCATGCACACCTATCCACCTCAGGTAGTTTCAGGATGTAATATTCCCAAATGGGAAAATCAACAATACATGCATTAAAAATGCATTTTTTAGAAATATGTGTAATAACAGTCAATAAAATCTCATGAATCCTTTATATCATACATTACAACAACCAAATCTGAAAGGAAATCAGAAACAAATCATTATAGCCTAGTTAAACAGGCCTCCCATGCTCAAAACAACCCCAAAACACTACAACCCCAAGACTACTGCAACACAAAATTACTGCAGAAAGTGACACTGCAGTTTATAGAGGGTTCATACTCAAAAATAGAGAGACAAAATAGATCTTGTTATATATTAATCAATGGAGCACAAGAACATATATTTAGTCCATTTTACAGAAATCCAAGATGACCCAACAAGGGTTTCTTGATAAACATGAAGTAGAAGAAGTAAATTCTGCAGATATATGGTTGAATCATGTAGAATGGTTGAAGCACTGCATAAATATGGCTAATCATGCATATAAATGGCCGTAGCTCCTCCTACTAGCTTTCCGAGAAAAAGGTTGATCCTCCTCTTGGGAAACTAACTGATAAAACAAGGGTTTAAACCCTCCCACTACAACACCATGTACAATAACACAGATCCTACAAGAGACTATGTTGTGGCTATAGGTGAATACTTTGCCAAGTGCCCAATAGTGGAAATGAAGTCCAAAAAACTCCTTTCAGGTTTCTTAAACAAGATCTTCAAGGAAGAGTGGGGAATTCCGGAACGAGAAAGCCCTTGTACTAAACAATGCAAAAAAATTAGCTAAACAGTTGAAGCATGCAAATAATTATAAATAGACCCAATCATCAAATCATATCTTCAATCATGCCCCATATGGTTTCCATTCCCTCCATTATATAGTTGATGAGCTTCGTCACCATGGGTTCCACCCAATTATGAGGTTACTTCCATGCAAAGGCTCCTCCTCCAATTACGTTGTCTCCATTAATCCCACTCATATATTTACAAAGTTGTTTGATTTATTCAACCTTGACATAGTCTCCATGCATTGTCTTCTTTCACATCCAAGGTGTCTTTATTCTGACTAGCTAAAATGATCCTTATTCATATTGAGTTGTCTTTATTGATGATCCATTCCTCCCATATTAATGTTGTTGACTTGGTCAAACTTGACCTTGTCCACATGTATTAGCCCTTTTTCACACATGAGGGTGCTTGATCCCATTATTAACATGATCCCTTTTCACATTAAGAAGGATTTTATGCCTAATTAAGATACTTATGGGCCTCCTTACCCATTTATTCATCTAACTAGATGTTAAGAGAAAAATTAATATTCCCATTAGCTACGTGCTAATTTAGGAATATTACAGTATTCCCCTCCCAAATGTTGCTTGTCCTCAAGAAAATACAAGGGTGCTGCAAAATCTCCACTCCTATTCTTGTGGCCTTCACTTCCAATAGTCTCCACCATTGCTTCAGATGTTCTGCAACAATTCTGTCTCCCAATGGTTCCTTCCAAGTGTATAAGTTGGCCTTTGGTGGATAAACCAAATGGCTCTCATCATGAAAGAATGGAAGGTCTATATGGAAACCTTCTTGCTGATCTGGCCTCCTCAAGGTAGAAGTGATGACAATCATATGGGACTTCATTCCCAATGAAAGACTCCCATCTCCATGCTATCATCCAAATGAAATGAATCACCTCCCAGCTTGGTAATTCATAGAAAATATCCTCCCAAATGCTCATGAGAGGCATGTCCCAAGTGCTCCAAATAATCATATGTCCCACCTCATAAAGAAACAAGTGATCTACTATAGTGGACATATCATATCCCATGCTCCCCTTGAAGCATGAAGTGCAAAAGGTGTGGGAAATTTATTTCCCCAAGGACACATCCAACCAATGTGTCTCTCCTCCAATCATGTTCCCAACAAAGATAAGAACATCTTCAGCATATGGAATCATAATTAAATTCATTCTAGCTACCATATGTAGTAAAGGAGAAGGATAATGGTCCCTCATGTGCAACCAGCGTAGTTTTACTCCTAACTACCATAGGATACGATATAATAAGTGTTTCTCCCACCACTTGTTTGCAACCCCATTCTTCTTGTTTGTTTGGAGAAGGTGTATGATGGTTGGTGTTAATGAATCACACCATGAAGAGTACATCATATCCCCAAAATCTTCTAGGGAATGGTCAACATCACCAATTCTGATGGACCCAAGTAGCCCATGAAGCAAATAAGGAAGAGTGCCCCCTCTTGGAGAAATGTCCTTCACATGTTTGGTAAGAAAATGCAAGTATAAATTAAATGAATCGTAATGTTCAGAAATACAATCCTTACCATACACTTTATTTGAATCAGTGAGGTAGCTCATGGATGAGCTCCCTCTCACACCCAAAGAAAAAGGCGGTGGTAATGATAACTCTTCCCAAGAGCTATGTTCCTCCTTAAACAAAAAAAAATTTATGCACTTCCTCATGTGATAGTGCATATCCTCTTTGAATTTTTCCCATATGAATCCCTCCAAGATAGTACGGTATGCTCTAATGAAACTAGTGGGATTAGAAAGCAAGATCTCATAGGATGCATTAAGTAGTTTATCCTTGAGCTTGGAGTCTCTAGTCAAATAGATCTGATCATGAGAATAAATGACTCCCTCAACAACTCTATACCTCCTATCCATCACTTTCCCATCAAGAACCTTACATGTGAAGAGGTTCTTGGAATATTCCACCAATATTTTGGACTTCCAATATGGATCTAGGCTTTGCAACAATGATAGCATTGTAGAAATCTGAAATGATGTTCCTGTCTTATGATAAATCTCCTCTTTGACATGCTCAATGCCAAAGCCACATGTTGGAGTGTTGTAACTCCACTTTTGCTACCTCTCTTGCAGCTGATCTTGCTCAAGATAATATTGAAGTTTATGGAAGTCAACCTCCTTTTGAAAGGTATCTTTCTTCCAAAACTTCCATAGTTTTTCCCATCCATACAAGAGTGGTAATATCCTCTTGTTATATTAAAAAATATTCATTATATGTAGAAGTATGCTTCTCCAAGGCTATGGAGTGGCCCTTTGACACCATGCTCATGTCATTATAGACCTATGAATCATTTTCTAGCACAGATCGCTGAGTGGAATATGGCAATGTCCAACTCAGAATATTGTTCATCTCTACTTGGAACCCATCAATGGTTCTTAGCGTTGTGGTAGCTCCTCTCAAGGCTCCTTCCTTAGCCAAATATGTCACTGTTGCACATAGTTGAGAGAACACTTTATTCTTCTTCCAATCAGGGGATCTCCCTGGTGGAATGCCTCCATGCAAAGATACATCAACGCATAGAGTAGGATGTGTATGTGTGTGGACTGATTTTTCCTTGCCTTCACTGCACAAGTCCTCCTACCTCTTTTGTACATCAATATTCTGAAATAGAGAGGGGTTTCCTCCCCTTTATCTCCTTCTCTCTTCAAGAACTCACCATTTTCCAATGATGGCACATGCTACACATGGATTGTGCCATGATCTCCATATGTGAGATTCTTTGGAACTCCTTACAAGAGTTCAAGGGTTTCCATCCTTGGAGTAATTGCTCCATCTCCCTCTTCATGAGGTGCTAGATATGCTCTTGATATGGTAGCGCTATTACCTCCAGCCTTCTCTTCCTCCTCTTCAATATTTGAGAATTCCTCATCAACAATGAGAGACCTTAGATCTTGGTCTTCCCTTGAAAGAGGAATATCCATGTATTTATCTTGAGAAGAAAGCTCATCATGCAATGGGGATCTTGCCCATGGAAAAGTATCATATAGTTTTTCACCCCCCTCAATGGTTTCTTTAAATGGATTTGTGTTTATAGATCCTTCCAACCCATGCAAAGGTTTTGTTTGTTTTGGTTTGATTAGCTCCACAGAAGGTGTTTCATAAAACTTTTCATGAAACCTTTCCACTACTCTTCTATTAAACGTTGCATAAGTAGATGTATTTGCATTCTTTAATGAAGATGACTCAAACAACCACCAAGCATAAGCCTTACCTTCAAAATGTAGCGCTGCTACTTTAATGGCTTCTTTTTCTGAAACTTGGTGTTGCTGCACATAGGTGTCTAGCTCCTCCACCCAAACCCTAGCTGGACATTCAGGTGAGCCATCAAAAGTAGATCGAAAGAATCTACCCACACCATGTTGCTTGCTCCTTATGCTCCTTTCCTCCTTGATCTTGAAAAACCCTTGGATGTTCAAGTGATATTTCAACCTCTTAGATTGAGATTCATACTCTTGTAAATAATCACCAAGAGTCTCCTTCTTTGGCACATCTCCTTTCTTCATCCCATTTGTCATGAACATATGGCTGGTAGAGTGTTTTAAATCTGATGGTGTAGCTGAATGCTCACACCCATAATATGAGGAACTAGATATTTCCTCATGTCCAAATCTTGTTGAGGGATATCCATGCTTTTCCTTCCTCATTTATTTGATGTCTTTACTGATACCATGCAGAGTTTGTAGAAGAAATTTTGAGAAATTATTCCCTCCAGAAAATAAGGGTTCACCTCCATCTCTTTTTCAGATCCTCTCCTTCCCATGAGAAGGCTCCATAATGGTTGAAATACACAGGCTAAGCCAAGATTAGAGCTCTGATACAACTGTAATATCCCAAAAGGGAGAATGCAGTAATACTTAAACACAATATAAGAACTACAACTAAGTAAATAATAGATCTAAAGACAACATCAGAATTTACAAAGGAGGTGATCCATTTTATTATATGGAGATGAATCAATTACACAATGTTTATAAAATGAGTAGATCTAGCCCAAAAGAAGGCCTAGAATCACCCTACAATTGTGCTGCAACTAGCACTGCGTAACTGGTGAGCTTACAGAAGCAAAAATACGATGTCCCTGCTGCTATTGATATACATGTAAATGCTGCAAAAGAAAATGAATATCTAGGGAGCTCAAGAGCTCTAATGATGCCAAGATTCAAGATCTATCCAATGTGATGGGTTCCTGATACCACTGTAATATTCCCAAATGGGAAAATTAGCAATACATGCATTAAAAACATATTTTTCATAAATTTAGTAATAACAATCAATAGTAGCCCATGGATCCTTTAGATCAGACATTAAAACAACCAAATATGAAATTAAATCAGAAACAAATCATTATAGCCTAGTTAAACAGACCTCCCATGCTCAAAACAACCCAAAAACACTGCAACCCCAAGACTACTACAACACAGAATTACTGTAGAAAGTGACAAAACAGTTTATTGAGGGTTAATACTCATAAATAGAGAGACAAAATAGATCTTCTTATATATTAATCAATGGAGCACAAGGACAAAGATCTAGTCCCTTTTATAGAAATCCAAGATGACTCAGCAAGAGTTTCTTGATAAACATAAAGTACAATAAGTAAATGCTGCAGATCTGCTAGTCGTCATTGATTTTTTTTGGTTTTAAAGATGACAAAATAATTGTCCTAGATTTCTAAAAACAAGATTTATGAATATTGTGAGTTTTAGAAATCTCACTACCTACATTATCCTAAATCAACCTGTTTTACTATATATTTCCTCTCTGCCTTCTAAGAATTTTATCTGACTGCTCCAATAGGACTCACCATGGGCTGGTTTATCTTATTTTTCACTCACCCTACCCACACTCTCATTCACTCCTTTTCCCCTTCTGAAAAACCCATTTTTCCCTTCAGAACCCTTCATAAAAGAGTCCCCCATTCCTCATTTTCCTTTACATATTAAAACAATATAAAAGATCCTCTTTTACATTATTTTAAACCAAAGTATTAAACCTATCGGGTCAATTTGTTTTATGAATAAAACCATGTTTTATTTTATAAACCCGACCTTACATTATAAAAGGCCCAAGCCCCTTTCTCCTAGCCCCCTTGCACCATATAACCCTGACGCCACTTATCATATAATCCCCTGGTCTAAATAATCTCACCTCCACATTTTTAATTATAATTCCCCTCAAAAACTTTATAAAAGGCCTCATTTTCCTTTATTTTATTTTTAACCCTAGGCTCGCTCTCCACTATATTCCATGCCCAGTCAAAACCTGCCATGTTGCTTATCCCTGGACCCCACCTCTCCACCTCCAAACCCGCCCTTCGCTCCCCACTGTGTGATCATCGTCGATCTTTGCCACCCGAGATCCGACAATCCAAATTTCATATCGCAAATAAATTGGCGGTGAGGTTAATGCCCTGTGACCTGCGCAAAATGGGTGGTTTCACCGTGCCACATGGAAATCACCCAATGATATCGCATCGTCGCCCCTGAAAACCATTTACCACCAGTCTGCCATGGGATAAACCACCTCCCGTTTTCCAAAACCGCTCGTTCCCCCCACCAAATTTCAAATCCTCCCGCCTCCCTTTGATTTTCTGCTGGTTCCGCCTTCGGAACCTTGCCTCCCACACCTTTCCTCCTTTGAAAACGACCTCTAACAGCTCATAAACCTCAGAAAACACAGTAAACCATCTTCACAGGCTTTAAAAACTAAATTTTTTGTGTCATGTGCAGGTATGATGGCGAAAATACAAGTAAAATAATTTTTGATCGTCCAAGGATGATAGATGAAGCTCTGGGTGACTATCCAGAGGCTAATTTATATTTAAAAGGGACCAAAAGCCCTCTATCAAGCTTGATCATCGATGAAACATGATCATTGATGGTTAATTAAACCCTCCTTCAACGAAAGAAACACATCCCTGCAACAAAAATACAGACAAACAAAAGCACAGTAAGAGGAAAGACAGTCAAAGGATTGTAACCAAGTAAAAGACAAGGTTGGAGGCTAATCACAGTTTCGAGATAAATCTTTAAAATTAGCCAGTAAAACAGAGTTTAAATATATTAAAAAAATAAGGACAAAAATCAAAATATTAAATCAAATGGATTAAATCTAAAACAAAAAGATAAAGGCAACAACGAAGAAAAGGATAGTGAAAAAGAAGCTTAAAGGATAAATCATGATTAAAGACCTAAAAGCAGAGTTTCGATAATAAAAAAAAGACTAATTAGACACAGGAACATATTTGAAGGATTAGATCCACAAAGGAAGTTACTTCTTCAAAGATATTTTGCCACCTACAACATTGTTTCCTTCAAAAAAGTATCAAACAGTTATTATACTTAGAGATATTTTCCATCTACCAGCAGTTATTGTAAAGTTATTACTAAGCCCCAAAGTGTTAGGTCCCTATATTACTAGTATATTCCCTTATTGTTGTTAGTGTAACCCCCTTATTATTATTATTATACCCTTGTAACCCCCATTTTATTATTATTATGCCCTTAAATTATTAATGTTAGGTCGGCTAGGATTACATTGTGGCCCACTAGGATTATATTGTGGCCCCATGGACTCCTATATATAGAAGGAGGTTTTGTTCATTTGTATCATCCAAGAATTGTTCATTTATGTAATGTATTGGAGGTTTCCCCCTCGAAGTGGCTTATTTCTAAGACGTTGATATCTCTTTTCTTCTATTTTTGGAGCTGGTTACACAACATTTGGTATCAGAGCTTTGGATTCTAGGGTTTCGCTGCTCCAAACAGGTCATCGTGGAATTTTCGCTATAACGTTTTTTATACGAGGTTTCAAAAGCTGTAATTTTTAGGGTGCGAAGCCGAAATCCTGAGGAAGCTTGTCTAAAAATTTCAGAGCTTGGTTCGCAATATTTTCGGAGATACGATCTGTGGAATTTAGGTCTTTTTTCAGGCTCCTAAACAGGTCATCGTGGAATTTGCGCTATAAATTTTTTTCTACGAAGGTTCAGAATCTAACATTCATATGGTGCGAAGCTGAAATCTTGAGGAAATTCTTCAAAAAATTTCAGAGCTTGGTTCGTAATATTTTTGGAGATATGATCTGTGGAAGGTAGTTCTTTTTCAGGCTGTTGAATTTCATCTCAAAGAGGTGATCGTGGGAAAAGTTCAATAACTCTCTGTCTGGGCATCGGATTGGAGTTCCGTAAAAATCGGTCGCAAGTACACAGACTTTAGTTCTTGGATATCAATTTCAGAGAAAAAGGACAAAACCGTGACACGTGGAAAGTCGTACAAGTTCGCTCTACTGAACCAGTCCATAATTAGGTCATTGTGGGAGATTGGACACAACTTTGTCTTGGAGAATCCAAATCAGGTCAGACCTGTGGCATTCAAAAGAGAATTCAGAGGGCTACTTTAGTGCTTAATTTCAGATATACAAGAGCTGCAATCAAAGAGATAATACAATTTCAATATTGAGCTCCTCAAAAGAAAGTAAAAGGTGTGTATTTTGTTTCCGAATTGCATAAGTCTTGTTTGAAGAATCAAGTTGAATTGATTGCAAGGGCATATTGTAGAATAGATATCAGTATTGGATTATAAAATGGCCCCTAAAAAGAATTCAACACCCATTAAACCTTTGGAAAGCTCTACTATGACTCATGAAGACGAAGAAGGGCAACATGACATATCAAAATTACAAGAGCAAAGTGCAACAAATTCACTCATAAAGAGGGAACAAAAAATGAAATGGAAGTTTTGAAGAAAGGCATGGAAGCTAAGATGGATGGCATGGAGGCTGGCATGGAATCTAAGATGGATGACATGGAAGCTAAGATCGATGAGAAAATGGAAAACATGAAGAATTTTCTAAAAGCAGACATGGAAGGTTTGACAAAGTTGATACAAGAAAGGTTTCCTAATGGTGATAAGATAGTAGAAGAACCTCATAATGAGAAAAAAATAAATGTTAATTGTGATTTCATAAACTCTAATGTTGGCCGGAAGAACCACCATATTCCAAAGATGGATATGAGGAAGTTTGATGGAAAGGATCATGTAACATGGATACTACAGATGGAGCAATATTTTGATCTCCATAATGTGCAAAACACACAAAAGGTACGCATTGCAACTTTAAATTTAGAAAAAAATACATTTTTATGGTATCGATGGCTTTTCTCCCGTAAAAAAATTGTCACTTGGTAAATTTTTACGGAGGAAATGATAGCACATTATGAGGATACAAAGAGCAACACCTTCTTTAGCCAATTGATAAATCTCAAACAAAAGGTTTTAGTGGGGCAGCACATTGAGGACTTCCAAAAATTGAATATAAGGGTAACTAATATTCCAGAGGAACACAGGATTGATCTCTTCTTAGGTACTCTAAAGGATAACATCCAACATGAAGTTCGTGTTTTGGAACCTGATTCCTTGGAGAAGGCATTCAGGTTGGCAAGAAAAGTTGAATGTAAAATTATGGCGACAAGGAAGCCTACCACTCAATTCTATAAAGAAGGAAGTGTTGCTATGCCTAGATTTCCACAACCAACAAGGTTGACACCACAACAATTGGAAGAAAAAAGAGCAAAAGGGCTTTGCTATAGTTGTGATAGCAAATACACTAAAGGTCATAAATGTGCTGAAAAGAAATTATTTTACATAGATTGTGAAGAAGAAGAAGAAAATGAACAAGAAGAGGATATACACCAGGAACCGACCCTAGAAGAGGAAGAAATGAATTTTACCATATCATGTAATGCACTGGCAGGAATTACCACTCCTCAAACTCTTAAGATAGAAGGACAGATCAAGAAGAAAAATGTAATAGTGTTGATTGATTCAGGTAGCACCCATAATTTTATTCATTGTAAGGTAGCCAAGGAATTAAATTGTTTCCTATACCCAGCCCCAGAATGTCAAGTGATGGTTGCAAATGGAGGAACTATAAATTGCTCTGGAAAATGCCATAATATCAAGCTAACCATGGGGGAATATGTATTGACTAGTCCAATGCTTGCCATTCCTATGGGAGGTGCTGATCTTGTACTAGGAGTACAATGGTTACAATCTTTGGGGACGGTAGCTTTTAATTTTCAAGAACTTTTCTTGAAATTTTTTTCAGAAGGAAAGGAAGTCGAATTACGGGGTATTGAAGGGAAGCCAGGAAGGATAATAAGCTCTAATTTCATGAAAAAGCTTCTAAAGAAAGAACAACGAGGCGTAATTGCACAATTATGCTCACTAGAAGTTCCGACATCAAAATCATCTATTTCTGCAGATCTCCAACAAGTCTTGGACAATCATTCCAAGGTGTTTGAAACTCCGAAAGGACTCCCAACTATTCATGATAGTGATCATGCTATTCATTTGATTCCAGGAAGTGTTCCTCCAAACATCAGGCCTTATAGATATCCTTACTTCCAAAAGAGCGAAATTGAACGTATGATTTCAGAAATGTTAGAGGCGGGTATAATTCAACCTAGTCAAAGTTCTTTCTCTGCTCCTGTAGTATTGGTACACAAGAAGGATGGATCATGACGAATGTGTCCGGATTATAGGGAGCTCAATAAGCTCACCATTAAAGACAAATTTCCCATTCCTGTGATTGATGAATTATTGGATGAATTACATGGAGCAATTTATTTTACCAAGTTGGATCTTCGTTCAGGATATCATCAAATTAGAATGAAGACTGAAGATATTCCAAAAACAACATTTCGAACTCATGAGGTCATTATGAATTTTTGGTCATGCCTTTTGGCCTTACCAATGCACCTTCTACATTTCAAGGGTTGATGAATTCCATTTTCAAACCCTTCCTTAGAAAATTTGTGCTAGTATTTTTTGATGATATACTAATCTACAACGGGTCTTGGAAGGATCATGTTGAACATGTTGACAGGGTGCTCAAACTATTGCAGGAGAAACAATTATATGCAAAAACATCCAAATGTTTCTTTGGAGTACAAGAGGTGGAATATCTGGGTCATATTGTATCTCTTGAGGGTGTTAAAGTAGACCCTAACAAAATTAAATCCATTAAGGAATGGAAAGTCCCCACAACCATAAAGCAGTTGCGAGGATTTCTCGGGTTAACGGGGTATTATCGCAAGTTTGTTAAGAATTATGGGAGAATAGCAGCACCTCTAACAACATTATTGAAGAAAGATGCATTTTCATGGACTCCTGAAGCAACTAAGGCCTTTGAACATCTTAAAGAGGCAATGTGCCTAGCACTGGTCTTAGCTACGCCGGACTTCACAAAAACCTTTATTGTGAAATGTGATGCCTCAGGAAATGGAATTGGTGCAGTTTTAATGCAGGAAGGAAGACCCATTGCTTTTGAAAGTCGTCCAATCAAAGGAAAGTATTTACAGAAACCTATTTATGATAATGAAATGTTAGCAATACTGCATGCACTAAAGAAATGGTGAACTTCCCTAATGGGAAGACACTTCAAGGTAAAAACTGATCATGATAGTCTTAAACACTTTTTGGAACAAAGACTATCGTCAGAAGAGCAGAAAAAATGGGTCACAAAGATGTTGGGTTATGACTTTGAAATAATCTACAAAAAAGGAAAGCTTAATGTGGTTGCAGATGCACTCTCAAGAAAGAATGAAGAGGTGGAAGCATTGCTTTGTGCCATTTCTATTATCCAACCGGATTGGATAACCGAAGCAAGAGATGAATGGAAGAAGGACAAAGATGTATGGACACTCATTCAAAAGTTGCAGCAAGATCCTAGTACATCTGATACATTTAGTTGGAAAAAATGATTCCTTATGGTACAAAGATCGCTTATATCTTTGTAAGAATTCCCAACTAAAACAAAAGATTCTTCTGGAATTGCACACTTCTCCTTTAGGAGGACACTCAGGATTTTTAAAAACTTACCACAGGGTGAAGAAAGAATTTTTTTGGGATGGCCTTAAATCTGATATTCAAAAGTTTGTGGCAGAATGTTTGGTTTTCTAGCAGAATAAAGTTGAGACAATTAAGACCCTGGGTCTTCTACAACCTTTATCCATTCCAAGTCAATGTTAGGAGGATATTTCAATGGATTTTATCATAGGTTTACCTAAGTCCGAAGGAAAGAGTGTCATCATGGTGGTAGTTGATAGACTTACCAAGTATGCACACTTTTGTGCATTATCTCATCCATTTAAAGCAAGTACGATTGCTACTACATTTATGGATAGAATTCAAAAGCTACATGGAAGCCCAAGGGTTATTGTGAGCGACAGAGATCCCATTTTTACTGGAAATTTTTGGACAGGGTTATTTTCTTGTTTGGGTACTCAATTAGCTCATAGCTCATCTTATCATCCTCAATCTGATGGTCAAACTGAGATAGTAAATAAATTTTTGGAAGGATATCTTCGTTGTTTTGTATCTGATAAACAAACACAATGATTCAAGTGGTTACCTCTTGTTGAATGGTGGTATAACACTTCCTTCCATACTGCAGCAAAAATGACCCCATTTATGGCACTTTATGGATATCATCCACCATCCATCACATCATCTTTAAGGGAAAATTAGAAGGTTCAAGCAGTGGAAGATCACATCGAGCATCAGCAAGAAGTTCTCCAACTCTTAAAGGATAACCCGAATTTGGCACAAAATCGAATGAAACAACAGGCAGATCAACATCGTAGCGAGAGAAGTTTTGATGTAGGAGATTGGGTATTTTTACGGCTACAACCATACAAACAAATGTCCCTCAAGCAAGCAAAGAAGGATAATAAATTATCGCCAAGGTACTATGGTCCTTACAAGGTGTTGCAAAAGATTGGTACTATGGCATACAAATTGGAGCTTCCTGCTTCTTCGCGAGTACATCCAATTTTCCATGTTTCATGCTTAAAGAAGGTTATCGGTGAAAATCTTCCAGTTCAAACAATATTACCAGAACTTGATGAGGAAGGAAAAATCATATTGGAACCTGAAGCGGTCACGGAAAAAAGAACTTGAAAACTATGGAATCGATCTATTTCAGAGTATCTCATCAAGTGGAAGAGCTTACCCACTGAAGATTCTACATGGGAGGATGAGAATTTTATACAGAAGAAACCAGAGCTACTCAAGTGTTGAGGACAACACTTTTTTGAAGGAGAGGGGCATGCTAGGTCCCTATATTACTAGTATAGTCCCTTATTGTTGTTAGTGTAACTCCCTTATTATTATTATTGTACCCTTGTAACCCCCATTTTATTATTATTGTGCCCTTAAATTATTAATGTTAGGTCGGCTAGGATTACATTGTGTCCCACTAGGATTATATTGTGGCCCCATGGACTCCTATATATAGAAGGAGGTTTTGTTCATTTGTATCATCCAAGAATTGTTCATTTATGTAATGTATTGGAGGTTGCCCCCTCAAAGTGGCTTATTTCTAAGGTGTTGATATCTCTATTCTTCTATTTTTGGAGCTGGTTACACAACAAAAAGTCAAATATTTCACATATATTAAATCAGAAGTTAGGTTAGGGGTTATTGTTTCAGATAAACACAGTTAGGTACTTCTGCCTTAGGCCTTGCATGGTCTCAAAGGTCATAAACATATTAAATTATGTAATAAATGACATCTAAACCCTAGTTTAGCAGCACCTCGTCATTTTGCATATACATACTGCATTTGAGCTCATTATTTGGGTTGGAATTTCATGAGTTTTGAGAGAAATACATGGTTTTCTTGAGCTTGAAGAAGAAATTGGTCTTGTGGAGTTTATGACTGGGCTGCTTTGATTGATGATGAAGGAGGATAGCTTGCAAGATCCCCGAGCATGATTAATGGTGACGTGTATTTGTTTAGTTCTTGTTTCCTTATGTATCATTTTGTTACATCCTTCTATGTTGCAGTAGAATAGAAGAGTAAAGGCTAAGAAATGTTGTTTGAGGCTCCTTAGTCCTTCCTGTTTTCTATTGTCTTTATGTTTTCCTTTCTTGAGTTAGTTTAAGGAATTCTTAGTTGCTTCTTAGACTTGCCTATGCTTTTTTATTCCATGAATGGTTCAATATAGTAGTTTTAAAATATGTTTTATGTTTATCCTTGCTTATTTGATGTTATTTAAACTTTATTTTGGAATCTCTCTTTGAAGTACTACTTGTTAGGTTTTAGCCAAAGAGGCCATGCCTAGATCATGCCCTTTTTCCATGTTTAAGAAGTTGCCTTAAAGTTATTTGTAGCTTGATCATATATGCTTAGGAGTTCCCTCTTCTTTGCTTAAAGTTATATGTTATATTGTATGTTTTCTAGACCTTGAACGTGAAATCACTAGAAGTTAGGAAAGTTTCTTGCTTTCTATGGTTCACTTAACTGTTCATCTTGAATGCTTGTTTATTTAATTATAATAAAAAGGCTATTATTTTGCAATGTCTAATGATCATGTCCTTATGTTGATTTGTATTCGAGGCTATCTTGTTTAAAAATTACTTGTTTAAGGATTGTTCACTGCCCTTACACACCTACTATGCTCACCAACTTAATGTTCATTTCGCTTCACAAATGCCTTAAAGATCCAATTGACCATGCTATATTTTCCCTATTATGCATCTTGTTTCATTGTTGAGATATCCATGACTTTCATAGAATCCATAGCCCAATGATTTGAATACCTCTCACTCCATCTATTATACTTGATCATCTTACCCCAACCAAAACAAACCACAAACCTTACACTTAACAACTAGCCTAAAAACAAAACCCTAGAAGAAAAAAATTTCACACCCTTTGCATACAATAGAGAGAGCCCTCTCTGAGTCCAGGAAGGCTAGGTCTTAGGACTCCAAAGACTGGTATGATGTTACCCTGTGCAATTGGTCCACCAATATGCTAAATCACAGGGACCCTAACATAATGGTGATCACAGTAGGACATTCTTGATTAGTGACAATCTAAGTATCCCTTAGGACTTCAGAAACCCTTATAAAATCATAAAGAAATCAACTTATAGCCAAGAGAAGAACATAATTGTTTCACCATACTAGAAAAATGATGACTCAAATAGACCACACTTATTAGAAACCTCACTGCTATACAAAGATACTCAGAAAACCCCAAAAAATTATCTTAGATTGGTGTTTTTTAAATTTTTGGTGGTGGACCACAAACACATCTCTTCAAAATAGTCAAAAACATCCACCTGGAAACTCCACTAGCCCCAGTAGGCCTCTTAACTCTACTAGTTCTCATTATACTTCCTGATATTGTGTCAAATTAAACCCTGAGAAGTCTAGAAGCCTAGTTATACATTGTGAGTTTAGCAAACACTCAGAGAGGTCATCCTTTCGAAAAAAATTCTAAAACTTTCAGCCTCTCTAGATTTTGAGCTTGAAATATGGATTCACAAAGGATCAGTACCAGATCTCATCCGGACCCAAACCCTCCTACCATGGTTGATGACGTAGAGAATATTTTGTGGAAAACTTCTAAAACTGGAAACTTAACTACTGTTAGGACCTTTCATAGAGAGAGCTCTATCCCTGATCATCTTACAACCTTGCAATACCTTCAGTTTGACTTGTACCATACAAAGAACCTTTTTAGAACCAAGTCACAAAGTGAGATTGACTAGACTGAATTTGAGCCCATAAATATGCAACATAGTTCCAGTAGAGAAGCCTCTCCTTCCACTCCCCCTAACTTTTAGCTTCTCCATCACTTTAGTTGTTTTTATCACAAGTCTTCTTAGAATCATTTTACTGGTACAAGTAATTCCACCACACCCATCCATACCTCCATTGTTCAAACCACTTCACTTCATCCCCCACCACTTCTCACAAATCCTCCCCTTGTAAGTCTTCCTTGGATCCACTAGCCCCCATCATGGCAACTTGGTATGCCCTCTTGGTTTTACTACAACCTCTAGTACATTTTCCAAATGATTTCCAATCCAATATCCCTCATTTCACAGGAGCTAATTCCACCACTACCCAACAAAATGTAGATAGAATAAACGATGCTTTCAACTACATGAAAATAGAAGAGGAAACCATGAAAATGAGGATGTTTTCCCAAAGCCTAGGAGGGGAAGCTAAAAAATGGTTTAAAAACTTAGCTCCCAACAACATCCATGATCTCCCTTCCCTCTACCAAACTTTCATAAACAAGTGGGAAATCAAGAAAAACCCCCTCCAAATCCTTTCATAATATAACAATCTTAAGAGGAATGCAGGAGAAAGTGTAAAAAATTATTGCACTAGGTTTAACAATGTCTACAATGCCCTCCCACCTCACATGAAACCCCCACAAGGCTTAGCACTAGTAATGTTTCTAGAAGGATTTGATCTAGACATGACTTACCAATTGAGGGAGAGATACCCCGCAACTCTAGAAGAAATGTAAAGAGGGGTTGTGAGTGTAGAGGCCAACTTGATTGAAAAGAGCTAGGATGAGGTCGGAAAAAAGAGTCACTTCAAAGATGAAACCATAGCCTCAACCTCCTCATCTGATGCCAAAATAGACAGCCTAGTTAGGACCATGGAGAGAATGATGGAAAGGATAAACTTAAACGAAAGAGCACCTCCTAGAAAAAACCAAGCCAATCCCCAAAATAGAAATAGGAATCAAAACTTCAGAAGGTACCCTCCCCAAATCAGACAAAGAGACAATGACTAACAAATCAGGCCCCCTTTCCAAGAAAATTCTGTAGATGAAGAGGAAAGAGAGACTGAGGGGTTGGAAGAAAATCACATCAATCTGCTAGACTCTGACAATGAGGGTGGTGTTTCTCTCACCACAGAGGAACAAAATCTCTTTTATTCAAACTAAACTGAAGCAAACTATGAGGTTTTGAATATTACCAATTGGGATTTGAAAATTCCATAATGGAAGTCCATAGGCAATGTGACCTTAGGATAAAAAAGAACCAAGAAAACCCCAAGAAAAAAAATGTAGACACTGTTGTTAGGAAAACCCCTGAAAACAATCCTAAAAGGACAGCAAGCAACACAAACACTATGGCTAAGAAAACTGATCCAAACAAATGAAAAATCAGCCAGCAAAATAGTGACCCAAGCTGGCCTAGTACATCAACTAGTGGCCCTAAAAATATTCTATTGTCTAAAGCCCCAAATCAGAATCAACAAATTAAAAGTGTATAAAATTTCATGGCTAATAAAATTGATGTAGATATTCCCAAAACACAAATACCTTTCAACTTTGAGGGAGAGACTTCCAAAATCAAGATAACCATACCTCTCACTAAACTGGTTACTCAAGAAGTGTATAGGTCCCAACTTTTGAAGGTCTTGAACATAGGAAATGATACCGACACTATGAATTTAACTAATGACAAGCCTGATTTTTTTTTTGGACCTAAGGTTGAGGGAGAATATCAAGAAGGAGTTGTCTCTCCTTTCTATATCAGCTTAAACATATATGAAAAAATATTACACAATGCCATGCTAGGATTTGGTGCCTCTCACAACCTCATGCCTAAAGTTTTGATGGAGATATTAGGCCTAGAAATAACTATACCTTTCAAAGACTTGTACTCATTCGATTCGAGTAGAGACAAGTGTTTGGGACTAATCAAGGATTTTTGTGTCAATCTGGCACAAATACCTACTAAGAGCCTAGTCATGGACATAGTTGTTGTTGAAATTCCCCCGAAGTATGGCATGATTTTGTCTAGATCATGGGGAGCTAAACCTCAAGGTAGCCTTCAAATGGACATGTCATATGCTACTATCCATGTCTTCAATCGAACTAGGAGGTTATACTGAGAGTCCCACATGAAGTATATGGTAAGTATCCTAGATAGACCAAACAAAACCCCTCTCTATTCCATTCATTCAGACTTAGAATCATTCATCTTGTATAATGAAAATGACATTGGTGAACAAGTGAATGAAAATGATAAGGATCTAGGCCCACTAGTTAAGTCAAATCTATCCTCAAATGAAGAACATATCATCCAAAACTCTAGCATCCATGAACAAAAACATAGTGGCGAACATGATATAGAAAAACTTTGGAACATGAGGTTTGATGGCTCTTGTGGAAAAGCAGGTTCAGGGGCTGGTGCCTAGATACATAACAAAAATGAAGGCCATGCATACAAACTAGATTTTCAGTGCACTAATAACATTGCGGAATATGAGGCTCTCCTCCTTGGCTTGCATTTGCTCAAAGATTTAGGAGCTAAGAAAATATCTTCCCAAGGTGATTCATAGTTGATCATTAAACAAATCAAAGGTGAGTATTCGACAAAGAATACAAGATTGAGAGAGTACATAAATGATGCCCTAGGTCTCCTTAAAACCTTTGAAGAATATCAGCTCACTTTCATCCCTAGAGCCCAAAACTGCCTTGCCAATGAGCTTGCCTTTGCTGCCAACAATTGCCAAATACCCCATGCAACTGAACAATTCACTATCAAAGTCAAAAACTGACTTACAGTGCCTGACAACATAAACCATTGGCAAGTATTTGAGGGTGATGAAAAAATTGATGACTTTCTGCAATATAGGAATGAATTTGCAAGAACAAGACCAAGCCTAGAGCATAATGAAGGTGTTTTTGTTGAAGAACAAGCCCGTAAAATAGAGCTATCCTCTACTGTTGATATAAATCTTGCAAATCCTTGTGAGGTAGAATTTTTTGAGGATCACCTTGAGGTTTTACAATGTAAAGATGATACATTACCAAGGGGAATATCACCATTAGAAGAGTTGTTTGACTTCAATGATGTGGCTAAAAAACCAAAGATATAATCCATCGAGAATGATGTCGAGGAGTATAACATAGGCAGCCTAAAGGAACCCGAAATGATCAAACTCTCCAAAACTCTTCCTCCTCACATAAAATAGAAATACATTGAGCTTTTTCAAGAGTTTAAAGATGTGTTTTCATGGGGGTATGAGGATTTGAAATCATATGACACAAGCATTATTCAACATAAAATTCCTCTTAAAGAAAATCAGAAACCTTTCAAACAAAAATTGAGGAGAATAAACCCTGTCTTACTACCTTTAGTTGAGAAGAAGATTAAAAATATGTATGATGTTGGGATCATAGTTCCCCGTAGATACTCAGGGTGGGTTTCCAACCTTGTGTTTGTTAGGAAGAAGACCAGGGAGATTAGGCTTTGCATTGAATTTAGAAATCTGAACAAAGCCTCCCTAAAAGATAACTACCCCTTGCCTAAAATGGATCACATACTTCAAAAAGTAGTTGGCTCTAAGAGAATCTCACTTCTTGATGGCTTTTCTGGTTACAACCAAGTGCTAGTACTCCCAAGTGACCAACACAAAACTACCTTCACCACACCTTGGGGTACATTCATGTATGTTAAAATTCCATTTGGGTTGATGAATGCGGGGGCTACTTTCCAAAGGGCCATGGACATATATTTTTCATAAGGCATAGGCTACTTCATAGTCATTTACCTTGATGACATCACTATTTACTTTAAGACTTATGAAGAGCACTTAATCCACTTGAGGAAAGTTTTTGAAAAGTGTAGAAAGTATGGCCTATTCTTGAATCCCAAGAAAACATTGTTTAGTCTCCATGAAGGAAATCTCCTAGGCCACATCATCTCTGAAGAAGTAATCAAATAGAGCCCAAAAGGATTGAAGGCATATTGCAAATCAGCCATCCTTGAAACATCAAAGAGTTGAAATCCTTCATTGAGAAGATCAACTTCTTGAGGAGGTTCATCCCCAACCTTGCTGAAATTTTGAGGAATATTACAAGCATGATAAAAAAAGAGATAGGGGTTAAATGAACCTTGGGATCTAAACAATATTTTGAACTAGTTAAACTAGAACTCACACAAACACCAGTTCTAATCAGTCCCGATTTTACCAAAGACTTCTACATTTTCTCATTTGCATTTAAATATACCATTGTGTAGTGTTATTGCAAAAGAACCTGATGGGGCAAGAACAACCCATAGCCTTCTTCCACAAAGCCCTTATAGATGCTCCTCTAAAGTACAACATCATGGAAAAACAAGCCTTTTCCTTGATTAAGGCATTGAAATACTTTAGAGTTTATATCTTACATTCTCATATCATTTCTTTTGTTCCACACACAGTTGTCAAAGACATTTTGAATTAGGACCCTGATGGTAAAAGGGGAAAGTGGATTGATATTATCTTAGAATATGAATTAGAAATTAGACCCACTAAACTGGTTAAAGGACAAGGACTTGCAAAACTTATGGCTGAATCAAATTTCAAAGCATTAGATATGAATATGGTTGATGTTTTAGAAGAACAAGAAGAGTGTGTAGCCCCCCATGTTGAAGAAGTATTTCTGAATTCATCTTTTTATGCTAACATCCTATATGTTCTTTTCTATCTTAATGCTCCTCCTACATTATCAAAGACAAAAGCTAGATTCTTGAAACAAAAGGCTTTAAAATTCTTCATTTTAGATGGAGTGTTATATTGGAAGAATTCTGTAGGTATTTTTCTTAAATTTTTTCTTGAGGATGATGCATATAAATTCATGCATGAGGGAGAATGTGGAGGCCACCTTGAAGGAAAACCACAGCTAACAAAATCCTTAGAGCTGGATACTATTGGCCGACCCTTTTTCCTGACACCCAAAAACTGGTCATGACTTTCCATAAGTGCCAAATTTTTCATGGCAAGAGAAAACTCTTACCTTTGCCTTTGCATCCCATTACTGTTGAAGATATTTTTCAACAATGGGGTTTATAATTCATTATAGATATTCACCCCACTTCATCTACCCAACACCAGTGGATCCTCACTACTGATTACTTCACCAAGTGGATAGAAGCCATCCCCTTTAGGAATGCCACCGACTCAGTCGTTAACAAATTTCTTGGGACAAACATCCTGTCTAGATTTGGTTGCCCTAGAAAGATCATCATAGATAATGTTGCTTCCTTTACATCCAAAATAATGGTTGAATTTTGTTATAAATATCACATCACATTAGGACATTCCATAGATTATTACCCTCAAGGTAATGGGCTAGCTGAGTCCTCTAACAAAAGCTTGGTAAATATCATCAAGAAGCTTCTGGAACATAATAAAAAATCATGGAATGGGAAGCTAGTACATGCACTATGGGCTGATAGACTAACCACCAATAAATCAATCGGTATGTCTCCCTATCAACTAGTGTATGGCATGGATTCTATTTTCCCAACATCCTTGGGAGTCCCGCTAATAAAGCTTCTCCAAGAAGTGCAATCAGAAGAAAATGACATGAAAAGGAGGCCGAACCAAACCATTCATTTACAACAGACAAGAGAGGAGGTTTACAAAAGGACTCAAGTAGTGCAAGAAAACATAAAGAAAATATTTGACAGATGAACTAAAGCCAACAATTTCCACATTGGAGACACAATGCTGAAATGGGATTCTAGGAGGGAGGACAAAGGTAAACATGGAAAATTTGGGAATTTATGGAAATGTACTTATATCATTCAGTCAGTTAGAGGTCATAATGCTTTATTTTTATGAGGACTAAATGGAGAAGAATTATTTAGAGGTCCTGTCAATGGCAGGATTCTCAAACATTATTTTTGTCAAGAGTGCTAGTTTCAAACTTTCATTCATTGTACATAACATTGCATGATGAGAGATCATAAAAACAAAAACACAAAAACAAATAAAGAAGGAAAAAGAGGGCAGATTTGAAAAATAAGTATAGTCCCATACCCAAAAAATAGTAATGCTGAAAGTGTGCAAGCCTAAATGCCACCACTTGTTCAAAAGAGTCTTGTTCGGTCATCTAGCCTAATCATGGATGAAAATGTTTTCAATCTATTGCTGATAGGTTAGTGAAAAATAACTTTTCAAAACATCTAAACTTGACTTGTCGGTAAGGATAGATTAGAAATGAAAGATATTGGTTCCACATGCTCAAATATGAACCAAAGAGAAAGATGGGATGCATAGAAAATGATAGATCACAACCCTTATTTTTCTAGTTTTGTTTGTACTATAATAATGTTTGTGAGCATCTTTTCCTAATGCCACAACCCATGGTAAGTCAGATTGCCTAATACCAATTTAAACCATGTTTTCAATTTCATGTCAATAGCTTAGAGAATGAACTATGTCATATAGATTAATCTTGACAGTCAGTTATTCTGAACTCTTAAAAGTAATAAGGATAGAAGTAGATAGTTTGTTTTTATTTTAAAAAATAAGATAATGACAAGGGTTTGCAAATTTAATTGCACCCAAGGAAGAAAAAATGCTAGGCCAAGTGTTCGTTTTTTTCAACCAAAAAACAAACTATCTTACTAGAGATGAGTTTGAAGTGTTCGTGTTTTTCAAATTCTTAAGATCATAACTTCCAAAGAAACATCACCAAATGAATGAAGAAAGATTTGCCTAATGGATGAGGCATTGGTCCTTATAAACCCAGAGATCTGAAGTTGTAGACACCTCTTGAAAATGAGCTGCCCTCCCCTAGTGGAGCCATTATTAGTCATTAGTGATTTTTGTTATTTTAAAGATGACTAAGTACTTGTCCCAGATTTCTAAAAACAAGATTTATGAATATTGTGAGTCATAGAAATCTCACTGCCTTTATTATCCTAAATCAACCTATTTTACTATATATTTCCTCTCTTCCTTCTAAAAAGTTTACCTTGCAGCTCCAATAGGACTCACCATGGGCTGGTTTATATTATTTTTCACTCCCCCTACCCACACTCTCACTCACTCCTTTTCCCCTTCTGAAAAACCCATTTTTCCCTTCAGAACCCTTCATAAAAGAGTCTTCCATTCCTCATTTTCCTTTACATATTAAAACAATTTAAAAATCCTCTTTTACATTTTTTTAAATCAAAGTATTAAACCTATCGGGTCAATTTGTTTTATGAATAAAACTCTGTTTTATTTTATAAACCCAACCTTACATTATAAAAGGCTCGAGACACTTTCTCCTAGCCCCCTCGCACCATATAACCTCGACCCCTCTTATCATATAAGCCCGCAGT
The DNA here is from genome assembly GCA_034641835.2 of Pinus albicaulis. Lineage (NCBI taxonomy): Eukaryota > Viridiplantae > Streptophyta > Pinopsida > Pinales > Pinaceae > Pinus > Pinus albicaulis. The sequence continues at coordinate 604,852,295 of CM076580.1, forward strand.
ATAAATAATCTCACCTCCACCTTCTTAATTATAATTCCCCTCAAAAACCTTATAAAAGGCCTCATTCGCCTTTATTTTATTTTTAACCCTGGGCCCACTCTCCACTATATTCCACACCCAGTCAAAACCTTACATGTCGCCTATCCCTGGACCCCACTACACCACCTCCAAACCTGCCTTTCGCTCCTCACTATGTGATCACCGTCGATCTCTGCCCCTTGAGATCTAATGATCCTAATTTCATATCACAAATAAAGTGGTGCTAGGGTTAAAGTATTGTGACCCACAAGAAATAGGTGGTTTTTCCATGCCACGCAGAAATCACACAATGATATCCCATCACCGCCCTCGAAAACCATTTATGACCACTCCGCCAAGCGATAAATCGCCTGCAGTTTTCCAAAATTGCTCATTCCCCTGCGCCAAATTTCAAAATCTCCTGCCTCCATTTTATTTTTTTCTGGTTCTGCCTTCGGCACTCTTCCCCCCACACATTTCCTCCTCTGCAAATGACCTCTGGCAGCTCATAAACCTCAGAAAATGCAGTAAACCCTCTTCGCAAACTTTAAAGACTAAATTGTTTGTGTGATGTGTAGGTATGATGGCAGAAATGCAAGGAAACACATTTCTGATGGTCCAGGGACGATAGATGAAGCTATGGGTGAAGATCCAGGGGCTAATTTATATTTAAAAGGGACCAAAGGCCCTCTATCAAGCTTGATCATCGATGAAACATAATCATCGATGGTTAATTAAACCCTCCTTCAGCGAAATAAATGCATCCCTGCAACAAAAATACAGACAAACAGAAGCACAGTAAGAGGAAAGACAATCAAAGGATTGTAACCAAGTAAAAGACAAGGTTAGAGGCTAATCACAGTTCCAACATAAATCTTGAATATTAGCCAATAAAACAGAGTTTAAAGATATTAAAAACAGAAGGAGAAAAATCAAAAGGACTAAATCCTAAAACACAGAGATAAAGGCAGCAACGAAGAAAAGGACAGTGAAAAAGAAGGTTAAAGGATAAATCATGATTAAAGACCTAAAAGTAGAGTTTTGATGATAAAGCAAAGATTGATTAGACACAAGAGCATATTTAAAGGATCAGATCCACAAAGGCAATTACTTCTTCAAAGATATTTTTCCACCTACAACATTGTTTCCTTCAAAAAAGTATCAAACAGTTATTATACTTAGTCAGAGATATTTTCCATCTACCAGCAGTTATTGTAAAGTTATTACTAAGCCCCAAAGTCAAATATTTCACATATATTAAATAAGGAGTTAAGTTAGGAGTTATTTTTTTAGAGAAACAAAGTCAGGTACTTCTGCCTTGGGCCTTGCATGGTCTCAAAGGTCAGAAAAATAGTAAACTCTGTAATAAATGACATCTAAACCCTAGTTTAGTAACACCTCCTCATTTTGCAGATAAATATTGCATTTGAGCTCATTATTTGGGTTGGAATTTGATTAGTTTTGAGAGAAATATATGGTTTTATTGAGCTTAAAGAAGAAATTGGTCTTTTGGAGTTTATGAATGGGCTGCTTTGATTGATGATGAAGGAGGATGGCTTGCAGGATCCCTCAGCATGATTAATGGTGATCTGTCTCTGTTTAGTTCTTGTTTCCTTATGTATCATTTTTGTTAAATCCTTCTATGTTGTAGTAGAACAAAAGAGTATAGGCTAAGAAATGTTGTTTGAGGCACCTTAGTCCTTCCTGTTTTCTATTGTCTTTATTTTTTCCTCTGTTAAGTTAGTTTAAGGAATTCTAAGTTGCTTCTTAGAACTACCTATGCTTTTTTATTCCATGAATGGTTCAATATATTAGTTTTCAAATATGTTTTACGGTTAGCCTTGCTTATTTTATGCTATTTAAACTTTGTTTTGGAATCTCTCTTTGAAGTAATACTTGTTAGGTTTTAGCTAAAGAGATCATGCTCAGATCATGCCCTTTGTCCATGCTTAAGAAGTTGCCTTAAATTTCTTTGTAGCTTGATCATATATGCTTAGGAGTTACCTCTTCTTTGATTAAAGTTATATGTTATCTTGTATGTTTTCTAAACCTTGAAGGTGAAATCACTAGAAGTTAGAAAATTTTCTTGCTTTCTATGGTTCATTGAATTGTTCATCTTGAATGCTTGTTTGCTTAAGTATAGTAAAAAATCTATTGTTTTGAAATGTCTAATGATTATGTCCTTATGTTGATCTGTATTCGAAGCCATCTTGTTTAAAAAGTACTTGGTTAAGGATTCTTCACTGCCCTTACACACCTACTATGCTCACCAACTTAATGTTCATTTCACTTCACACATGCCTTAAAGATCCATTTGACCATGCTATATTTTCCCTGTTATGCATATTGTTTCATTGTTGAGATATCCATGAATTTCATTTCTTACTACACATCCCAATGATTTTAATACCTTTCAATCTACCTATTCTACTTGATCATCTTACCCCAACTAAAAAAAACCACAAACCGTACACTTAACAACTAGCCTAAAATCAAAACCGTATAAGAAAAAAATTTCACATCATTTGCATACAATAGAGAGAGCCCTCTCTGAGTCCAGGAAGGCTAGGTCCTAGGACTCCAAAGACTGTTCTGATGTTACCCTATGCATTTGGTCTACCAATCTACTAAATCATGGGGACCTAAAAATATCTATGGATGACTCACACAGGATGGCTAAATCACTGCATAAATATGGCTAATCATGCAAATAAATGGTTGTAGCTCCTCCTACTAGCTTTCTAGGAAACAGGTTAATCACCCTCCTCGGAAACTAGCTCATAAAAAAAGGGTTTAAACCCTCCCACTGCAACACCATGTAAAATAATGCAGATCCTCTAAGAGACTATGCTATGGTTGTAGGTTAATTCTTGGCCAAGTGTCTGATAGTGGAAATAGAGTCCAAAAACCTCCTCTCAGATTTCTTAAACAAGATCTCCAAGGAAGGGTGGGGAATTCCCGCACGAGAAAACCCTTGCACTAAACATTGCAGAAAACTTAGCTAAATAGTTGAAGCATGAAAATAATTCTAAACAGACCCAATCATCAAGTCATATCTTCAATCATGCCCCATATGGCTGTCATTCCCTCCATTATATAATTGATGAGCTTCCTCACCATGGGTCCCACCTAATTATGAGGTTACTTCCATGCAAAGGCTCCTCCTCCAAAATTACGTTGTCTCCATTAGTCACACTCATCTATTTATAGTGTTATTTGATATAGTCAACCTTGACACAGTCTTCGTGCATTCTCTCCTTTCACACCCAAGGTGTCTTTATTCTGACTAGCTAAACCGATCCTTATTCATAGTGAGCTATCTTTATTGATGATCAAGTCCTCCCATATTAATGTTGTTGACTTGGTCAAACTTGAAATTGGCCACATGTATTATCCCTTGTTCACACATGAGGGTGCTTGATCCAGTTATTAACATGATCCCTTTTCACATTAAGAGGGATTTTATGCCTACTTAAGATACTTATGGGCCTCCTTACCCATTTATTCATCTAACTATATTTTAAGAGAAAAATTAATATTCCCATTAGCTGCATGCTAATTTGGGAATATTACACAGCACATAGGATGGAGGTTGATTTTCACAGAGGAGAAACCACATCTCGGTTATACACAACCTTCCTTGTTTCTGAGTTCCAAATCTTGTAACCTTTTAAACCATCCTTATACCCAATAAATATGCACCTTTCAAATTTATTATCCAACTTGTTCCTTTTCTCCTTTGGAACATGTACATATGCGTCACATGCAAATACCCTTAAATGTGAAAGAGAGTGTTTCTTACTAGTCCATACCTCATGTGGAGCCTTATCCTCCAATGCTAATGAAGGTGATCTGTTAACCAGGTAACATGCAGTCTCCACTACTTCTGCCCAGAATTCCTGTCCTAACCCGGTACCACTGAGCATGCTTCTTGCTTTTTCCATCAGTGTTCTATTCATTCTTTTTGTAGCTCCATTTTTTTAGGTGTGTATGGATTAGTCTTCTACCATGCTATACCACACTTCTTACATAATTCTTCAAATTCCTTCTTGCAAAACATTCCACCATTATCTATCCTCAACACCTTTATCTTCTTCTCTGTCTGGTTTTCCACCAGAGCCTTAAATTATTTAAATCTGTCAAAGACTTCAGATTTCTTCCTTAAGAAATATACCCATGCATTCCTTGAGAATTCATATATGAATGAAACATAGTACACATAATTTCCCAGTTATGGAACCGACACAGGTCCAAACACATCACTATGCATAAGCTCTAATATATTATTTTCCCTCTTAGCACCAGAAGGAAAAGTCACCCGATTCTGCTTCCCATCTACACAATTTTCAAAGAAATTAAAATCTAGAGAGCAATTAGAAATTCCTTATACCATACCATTTCTATGTAGTATCCGAAGTCCCTTCTCTCCAATATGTCCAAGCCTTTGATGCCATAGCATGGTATTTTCTCCAGAGACCACTAGGCTTTCCGATCCACTATTAGGAACCACAGAACTATTGCACCCATCAATAACAGTGCTACCCTGAAGCTTGTACATAGTTCCAATCCAAACTCCCCGCATTAATACTAGTGCTCCCCAAACCATCTTGTAGATATCTTTCTCGAACACTATTTTTACACTTGTATCATCCATATTGCTTACAGAAATCAGATTTTTGGCCAATGCAATAATATGCAGAATACCGGGAAGTGTTCTAATAATTCCACCTTGCAGCTTCAGCTTGAATTTTCCATGTCTGATGATTTTGGCTTTCTTATCATCCCATAAGAAGACATCACCACCATCATACTTCTCATACTCGCATAACCACTCCCTATGGGGAGTGAAGTGAAAGGATGCACTTTGAGTCAATCAACCATGACTCATGATCTACATGTGTATTTGAAGAAGATGCCAAATACACATCCCCACCTTCATCCGAGGTGGTTTTTTCCTCTGTAGAAGAAGCATCCTCAGATCCATTTCCTTTCTCAAGAGCTTTAGATCTGCAATACTTTTTGTACTGCCCTTCCTTTCCACATTTCCAACACACCTTTACAAACTTTCCTAGAGATTTTGATCTCCCACTCGAAACCTTATTCTTGTTTCTGTTCTGGGACCTTCCTCTCACAGATAAGGCATCTCCATTCTGGCCCTCCATATTTATCCGTCTCATTTCCTCTGACAGCAAGGCTAAGACAATGTCATCAAAATTCAAGGTAGTTGTATTGCTACCTATTGCAATAACCATACTATCCCACGAATACGGTAGAGAACACAACAAAATAATGAAATTATCTTCATCTGATATTTTAATATCAACAGATAAAAACTTATTTACCACAGTGTTGAAGGCATTCAGATGCTCTGTCACCGAGTCTCCATCCTTCATCCTTAGGTTATACAGCTTTTTCCGCAGGAACAATTTATTCACCAGAGGCTTAGATTGGTACAAAGTCCCTAGCTTGTCCCACAAATTCTTTGTCGTAGCTTCCCAGATACATTCAACAATACTGCATCTAAGACACATAACCATACTATGCTCTTTGCCTTCTGATCCAGCTTCTTCCACTCTTCATCCAATATTTTCATTCGTTTACTACCCAGATCTACTTTAATCCACTGATATTTATCCACTAGCAGATCCTCCATATTGAACTTCCACAACTCAAAACTATAACCATTAAATTTATCGATCTCTATCTTTCCACCCCTCGCCATCTTCTTTCACCAAAATAATCAATCCCATAGATCTCCCACTGAACAGGGTCTACCACAGGCCTCAGAAAAAAACCCCTCAACAGCAAAGGCATCCCCTTGAAGAAGAAAAAACTCTGATACCAAATATAGGTTTTAACCCTATACAAAAATTATCTACAAGCGAATCTTAAAGACAGAAAATAAACAATAGCGACAACATAAAACATAAAACTGATATACACAGAGATTTTCCCCTGGATCCCAAATCGGGACTACCAACTTGATTTTTCATTATATTCCTTTTAGTGTTACAGCACAATATATACATGCTGAAGAATTCATAAACCCCAATCCATTAACCCTAGATTAGAACATAACCATAGTTCACTTGACCGGATCTACAAAATACAAGGGGCCGAAAACCATCGTCCCCCAAAACCATGTGCAAACACATGCAAAAAACCATGGGTGGGTCCGCGCGTGGGAGTAATCGTGGAAAGAATATAGCACATACCCAACATTAGGGGAGATTGTTGGACATTGGGTTCAACGCTCCCCATGTGTTTCGTGACATGGACTAACCACCTATCGTGGATCCTAACTCAGGCGATTGTAGCAAAGACTAACGCTTGCGGGTTTTGGTCTAACGGAAATCGTGATTCCAACAATTGGTATCATAGAAACATATCTCGAGTTCGAAACTCACGTAGCGCACGTTGTGGGGGAGATTGTTGGACATTGGGTTCAATGCTCCCTGTTTGTTTCACGACATGGACTAACCACCTCTTGTGGATGCTAACTCTAGTGATTGTAGCAGAGACTAACTCCTACGGGTTTTGGTCTAATGTCAATCATGATTCCAACACTAACAAATTATTCACATTTCTTTGCCATTTCTTCATGCTACACTTCTTCACAAGTGACCGAGCTCTTCTTTAAATATTTTTGCAGACTTCATGGTATTCTTAAGACCATAATCAGTGATAGAGATAGTTGCTTTATGGGTGGATTTTGGTAGGATATTTTCCGTTTGGTGGGAACCGAGTTGACACCGAGTACCAGTTATCACACCCAGAGAGATGGGAAAACAGAGATAGTAAACTAGTGGCTGGAAGAATACTTACGAAACTATGTTTCGAGGCATCAAAGATCATGGGTACACTGGCTCCACTCAGGAGAATATTGCTACAATACGACATTTCATATGCCGATCAGTATGTCTCCATTTATGGCTCTATATGGTTATGATGCTTTATAATTTTTTGATGTGATGTTTGGAGCAAGAAATTCCCCTAGAGCTAAAGATTGGATCCAAGAGAGTTAGGATATACTCTGTGATCTTTAGGACAACATTGCTACAACCCAGAATCAACAGAAGTTGTATGCAGATCCTGGAGAGACAGTTTGAGGTGGATGATTCGGTCTATCTCTGTCTTTAGCCTTACAATCAATCTACGCTGAAGGGGAAGGGGGTTGAGAAGCTTAAGCCCCATTTCTATGGGCCATTAAAGGTGATCCGTCGTGTTGGGGAAGTAGCATATGAGTTGGAGCTCCCCATTGGGAGTAAGATCCACAACATTTTTCGTGTCTCATGCCCCAAGAAGGCCACTGGATAGCATGTAGTTTCCACTATGGATCTCCCACCTATTGATGATGAGGGCCATATATTTTTACAACCGGAAGCTATGTTGGATACTCGGAAGAGGCAGCTAAGGAACATGGTGATTAAAGAATACCTGGTTCGATGGAGGAATATTCCACATGAGGATGCTACTTGGGAAGGAGAGAATATTTTGCAGCATCCATCCTTGCAGTTGCTTGAGGGAAAGCAACATTTGGGAGGGGAGAACTGTAATATTCCTAATTAGCTTTTAGCTAGTTAGAATGTTAAATTTTGTTTTTGTCAATAAGATAGATGAATGAGGGTAAAGGGACCCATAAATCTCTTTAGTAGGAATAAAACCACTTCTGGTGTGAATGTGGATCAGTACATCTAGATAGTATCAAGATGAATAAACCACTCCTTAGTGTGAATGTGGGCCAATGCATGTGAATGGGGTCAATTTTACCAAATCAACAACGTAGTCATGGAGGTAGTGGAGACAGTGGAGGACAATGTAGTCATAATGAAGGGGAGTCTCCATGAGAGTAGCATCATTATTGGATGGGGCCAAGGAGATGAAGGCTCACAAATCATATAAGGAAGCGGATGGCAGCCATATAAATCATTCTGAATATTGTTTATGTATTTCCTTTTATGAATTTATGCACACTTCATCTGTTTAGCGAAGTTTGTTGTGCTATTTAGCAAAAGGGTGTTTCCGAGTGGAAATTACACCCTCATCCTCGAGGGACTTAGAGTACCCACTCGACAGAGGTTATTTAAGCTGCATTTTATCATCTGGAATCAATCCAATATTCATCCCCTATTAGCAGCACAGTCTCCTTCAAGAATTGCGTAATCCAGGAGGGCAGATCTAGTGGAGGGGTAATAACCCCAGTTTTTGAGCTTATCATCCAGTGAGGGGAGTAGCCCTTCATCCAGAAAGTTAGTGTGGAGAAGTAGCAACCATTTTCTCATTAGATCATCCACCTATTAGTAATCTCCTAGCTGTAGTGCATAATTTAGCCCTAGGGCTGAGTTTTTCATCATTGTCATTTCGAGAAACCCTTTCTAGGTTATCTTGGAATTGTACTAGAAAGCCCAGATCTCTAATCCCGACATTTTCTGAGCACCCAATCAGCATATATACACATTTCTAGTTTCCAAAAGTAATATATTCTAGCAATATTGTGTAGTCATAACCTCCCAGCAATTGGTGCAGTAATAGCATCTCATGTCTTGATGTTTAGGGTCATTTCATGCTTATTTTTCCTATTTTGTGTGTCTCTTTCTCAAGCTCCTATACTTCATTTCTACTATTGCATATAATAAAATGGCTCAGTCATCTGCTCATGTATTTGATGTGTTGATTTTCATTACATTTTCCATTTTTTTTTTATATTCCTATTTTTCCTATTTTGTAATATTACATGTAACCACAACAACAATAAAGTGACAGACAAGTATATAAGTAACCCTAATTCTTATAACAACCATTAAATGCATACATGAATGATAAACATACAATATGGATGATAATATTATTTTACCCTAGAGTCTAATGCTGCAATTTCACTTTGATTATTTTCATCTTCTGCTTTATCTCAACCGACACATGTAATATCCCCAAAATCGGGACTACTAGCAAGGCATGCCTGAAAAACGCATTTTTTAGGAATGTATGCTACAGGATCAGAAACCACCACTTGGATCACTTAGATATTAAAATATAAGACTTGAATCCAAGAGGGATTAAAAAAAAAATCCTTCTAGGTGGTTTAAACAGGTCTCCCCACACCTAGTGCAGCTAGAAAAGGCCCAAAGAAGGGACTACAGCAGTACAAAAACAACACTGCTGGAAAATAATGCAGTTCAGCCCAATATTTGTAGGAGATCATTATGGAGGCTCATATTTCAGCTATACATCAGAAAAATAGATTTACACAGTAGCTTAAACAATGCATAACATAAAGGAGAAGGTTATACAAGAAGAAACCCTAAAAAATGAGGTGCTACAACCATAAGAAATGTCTGAATAAGCTTGAAAACGTTATTTTCATTCGCTGAAGCAGTAGTATGTTAAAAATCAGATCTAGAGAAGATATGTATACAAAATGATAGATACATTTCAGATATGTATACAGGAAAGGCTCCTTTATACACTCCCCTTGGGGATTTCAGCAAAACATGAAAGTACAAGAGTAGATCTGAGATCTAAGTTACACATATGCAGTAATATTTAGAAAAATATAAATCATATGATGTACAACAGATGATATCTGAACCAACATGGATTGGATGGCCAATCCACAGATCACCACAATGAAAGGAAGAATCCAATCACTAGATATCTCTCCTCCAAGATGATGCCAAAACTCCCTGCAATTATTCTCTTGCAAATAATGCAGTACTGTAAAAGGGACTGCAATGTAGACTCTGAGTATGATTTGGCCTGATGCTAGGATGTGGATCTAAAGCTCCAAAGGTCTAGAACACTCTTTTCAAAGAGATAAAAGTCTTTCCCAGTGAAAATGGGTGCTAGAGATGCATAGATCTGAAGAGATCTATCCTCCACTTGTTGTAGCTCACAAGGAAAATCTAATCCTAAAAAGGATCAACGTTTTAGGTGCAAGATGAAGCTCTGCCAAATACCATATAGTGGACAAGACAAACAAGGCTCCTCCAAGAGCTTCTATAGGAAGGAGGTGGGATTCTCGCTCACGAACACCCAATGCTAAACAACATTATTCTCAGTTAAACAACTAGAGAATGATATATTTCTAACCAGACAATATATGCAGAAAATTATTATCATCAAAAACCCTCTCATGCTACTTTCCTCTTCCTTTTATAAGATAAAATCCTTGTAAAACCCTAAACCACTTCAATGAGTTAGCGCCTTTCACATGTGGAGCCTCCATCTAGAACTATGTTGTGCATCCATGAGGTACATTGCATCTAGACTGCGCTGCAGATTTGGTCAAGGTTGACCCAGTCTCATAGTTCAAAAACATTCACACATGAAAGTGTCTATTTTACATGGCCCATATTTTTCTTTGTTCACATGGGCATTGATTTATTCATTGTTTTTACACGTCCTCCTTTATTCATTTATTCAATCAACAGAAAATGAAACAGAATTGTTTATTCCTCTTAGCTTGGGCTAAGTAGGAATATTATAGTCCTCCCCCACCAAATGTTGCTTGTCCTCAAGAAACTACAAGGATAGAATTGATAAAGTGTCTCCCAAGGAATGGATACTGAAATGTATTGGGAAAACATATTCCCCCAAGCAATCATCCATACAAAATGAGTCACCTCCCAACATGGAAACTCCAGAAAATTTTCCTCCACCTTGAGTTCATACAATGTATTTGTGCTAAAAATCTTCACATGGTAGACATAGGAGCGTACCGCATGCTATCCTCCTCTCCACTTATGATAAGTGTAGAGTGACTGCTAATCTTGGGCTGCAATAATATTGCCCTCAAGTGGCAAAATGAAGACTGGTTCTTCAAAGATCTCCTCTCCAATGCTGTGAATCAAGCTAGCCCAACCCATTCCATATCTGATGGATGGGAAATCATCACCATATGGCATCTCCTCAAACTCATGGCCTACCTCATAAATAAACAAGTGTTTGGTTGTGGTGGTCATACCTCCTCTCATGTTCCCATTAGAACATGCAATGCAGAAATTGTGGGAATTCTCTTCCCAAAGGAAAACATCTAACCAATGTGTTTCTTCTCCAATCATGCTCCCCATAAAATCAAGAACAACATCAGCAATTGGAGCCATGACTAGCATCAAGAGGAAGGAAATACTGAAGGTTTCATATGGTGCAGGAAGGTACCAATAGTTTCTCATGAAGTTACAGTGCAGTTTTTCTAACTACTGCTTTAGAAAATTACAAGGCAAGTGGTTGTTGGATACATGGTTGTCTATGTATGTTATTTCATTTACTAATGAATAGTAGATGGATGTGTACAACAAATGAAAATACATGAAGTAATACAACACTTTCCCATGACCATATAAGAGATGTTTGTCTCCATCATACATTCTAGCCCATTGTTGATCATGGAGCTCACTGAAAAGCTTGCCCCTCTTGTGGAGAAATGCATTGCATAAAAATGGTTAGAGTATGCAGATCAATAAATGAAAAAACAAGATCCTTACCATGTACTAGAAGTAAGAAAATGATAGGATCCATGAAAAAACTCTCCATAATGTTATGACATACTCTCATGAAGAGAAATGAATCGTGTGCTACATGAAGATCCTTCCTCACGTACATGGAAATCCAAGCCAAGAAGAAGATATCACAGCAATAGATGTCTCCATCCATTACTCCATATTTTTCACCTCCTCCTTGTCCATCAAGTGCATCAAGAGTGGAATGATCCTAGGGACACTCCATCCAAGAGTTCATGCTCCAAAGTGATAGCGTTGTTGGCCTATGAAAATTGGCTCCTTGTAGGAACATGGTCTCCTACAAGCCGCGAAACTGGTCCATTTGGAATACTTTTGATTAAATTTAGTCTAGCGCAGGGGTTTTGGGGTGGGTCAAAGCCCCGAAAGAATTTTAATGGGTAAAAGGGTAAACCAGGGGTTTGAAAACCATGGTTTGTGGACCATAGGAAATTCTAGGCTAGATTATTATAAATAGAGAAAAATTTTGGATTGTAAGGTAGAGAAAGGAAGAGCTATTGATGCAAATTATGGTTTAAATTATCTGTTTGGGTTTTTTGGGAAAGGACTCCTACTGGCTGTGTGCATGGAGGTCCAAGTCCAGCTGTGTGTGGACCCTACTACTGTGTGCACAGGTTGGGAAGGGAATTGTAAGAAGGAATTGGTAAATTGATGAATAAGAAAGGTTGATCGAGAATTGAATCTATGAGTACTCTTTGTGTGAATCATTGGAAATTTCTGCATTGTTTTTTTTTTGTATTTAAGATGCAAAGATCTGTGTAAGTGTATTTTTTGTTCTGGATCTATTTTTTTATGTTTATGCCATGCTATGCTACTATCGTAAAAGCATATAATTATAGATCTAGTGCACGTGGATGTGAGTAGAGACCTAATTGACCCTGTGCAGAATAAGGTAATATGAATATCATAGGGCCTAGGGTAGCTCTCCTTTCCTTACCTATCCTTTCTCAGGGTGTGGAAACCTAGTTCCAGCACCCACCCATACTACTTCGGGTGAGACTTTGACCTGCATAAGTAGGTCATTGCCGAAAGGGCAATTATTATAGGGGTTTGTTGGAAAACCTTGCACACCAAACCTGGGTTAGGACCCCTCGAGCCAACTAATGGTTCCATTGTTGGGACCTGGAGAATTTTGAGGAACTGATCAGGTACTGACAAGTGAATACTGAAGATATAACACAGAAGTGAATGAGTGCTACTCTGGATGAAAGTACAACATGGAGCAATAAGTACTATTGAACCAATCAAGAAAAGGATCACTCTGCTCATAGCCCACTGAGAAGAGCAGCTATGCAAGGTTCGCCAGTTACCCCCACATTAGACTCACGGGAGAACAAGCCCTCAACCAAAACTTTGCTAGAAGAAGACATGGCAGTACACTTGAAATTACCTACCTTCAAAGGCACAACCGATGAGGACATGGATCAGTTTTGTTCGTGGCCGACTCAGTATGGACTGCGCAGGGGCTGGTAAGCAATACTGTGAAGAGGGCACAATTTTTCCTGGCCTTTGCAGAAAGAGATCTGGACTGGTATATGCGGCACATATCTCAAAGCGTGAGCGCATCTCTTCAAGATATTAAGGAATCCCTAAAACAGTAGTTCTGGAAGCCAAAATCGTACTCTCAGTTGGTAGTAGAAGTAAAAGAATTCAAGCAAGGTAAATCTGAATCGGTGTGGGAGGCCGATCAATGATTGAAGAAAGAAATCAGGGAAGGAGGGTTCAAGTACGACGATAAACAACACACAGAATGGTTCATCGCTATGTTTCTACCTCACTTATGTATACCAATGGGCCACCAGACCTTCGAGTTGCAGGAAAAAGCCTTGGTAGCTACCATGAAACTCGAAGCCGTGCCCAAGGATGACACATTGGGGGGAGTACAGCAAATTCAAGAGTAGCTCAGAGCCATGCACATGGAAATTTAGTGCTTATGGACAGAACGGGGAAAAGGAGCTAGCGCAGACCTCTGGTGCATACGATATCGGGTGTCTGGCCATTCAAAGGACCAGTGTCTTATATTGATGGATTACATGCAGGCGGGAGGACTTAGTCCACTATGCCCTGGCTCCAGTGGATCTGCGCTATGGTGTGATGATTTCCAGGTAGCAGGACTACATGATATGGCCCAGTGCCCTCGGCTAAGTATGGAAAAACTAAAGCAACAATGGTGTAGGTTCTTCCAGTTGGTAGGGCACGATGAGCAGAATTGTCACACATATGACTTGATTGTAGATCGAGGGAACCTCTATAGGGTACAATCATACCTCGCGTCGCCAAGATCCCCAGCAAAATTTTGTTGCTCCCCAGTAAGGGGCAGGGGAGGTTGGGGAGGAAGCGTAGGACGAGGGCGGGGGCAGTTGATCTGCTATAACTATGGAGAGGTAGGGTAATTCGTAAGGGACTTCTCAAATCCCACCAGGAAATCTTGCAAATATTTCTAGCAGCTGGACAATGAGATTGAAGACTGCTCGATCCTGAGAGCCAAATGCAGGAAAAAAAACCCACCCCTACGCAGAATGTGCAAAGAGTTAAAACCGAGCTAAGGATTGAAAATCCAAGTGTAAAATTCATGATACGCAGTGGGATGGTCACCCAGGGAGCAAAGGAGGAGCTTGCCTCTCAGGAAGGAGTGAATTTCAAAGAACAAGAACCATTGGCAGCCCTCGCGTAGCTGCCGACGCACCTCAAAATATAGGAAGGGGTTGAGCCCTTTCTGAAGGCATGTCTGTAATTGCTACGTAACCCACAGGCTGTTGAAAATCTTCAAGTATTACTGCATAACTTTGCAGCCCGACCCAACACAATTCCTAAGACCAGGGATGTACGCAAGCTATACAACTATAAGAAATGCACCAGAAGATAAATGTGGTTGACTGTGCAGATTGGTGACTACGAGATGGATCAAGTTATTCTTGATCTTGGGTTGGATGCGAACGTAATACCAAATCAAACATGGCAATGAATGGGAGAGTCTAAGTTGGAATGGTCCACCATCCAGTTGCACATGGAGAATCAACAAAAGATCATCCCACTGGGATGGTTGCCAAAAGTCATGGTAGATATCGCAGGAGTAAAAGTCCTAGCTGACTTTGAGGTCATAGAAATCATGGAAGATGTGGATTCGTACCCTGCACTCCTCAGACTGGACTAGGCTATAGACATGGAGGGTGTCATCAATCTCAAAAAGCACAGCATGGTGTTTGAGAACAACGGTACGTGTGTAATAGTACCACTAGATCCAGCAGAAGGTGAGCGGTATACAGAGCTAGCCTACGAGAAGGAGTAAATAGATCACATTTATAGATTGACTACGCGGGATGAAGATAGGGTTAAACCCATAGCAGACGGAATACTCTATGGGGAGAAAGGAAATGAATTCTTTTCTGACACTGATGAGGAACTTGAGATTTGGAAAAACTGGTTACATGAGGTTTTGGCATTGCGCTGCCCTCGGGTCACAAGGACCCTCTACTGCATTTCTTCAGAGGTAAGAGATCTACCCCACTTTGATGAGTCTGGTAGTGTCCAGGAAAGCCTAAGAACACTAGAAGCTAGGGTGCCAAGAGAATGAAGGCTCTGGGACCTTGATCTGGCTATGCATGGGACACATGCGTGTTGGTGGGATACACACAAGAAAAAATTCCCGGACTGAGAAACGTGTCAGGATAGGATGATTTTGTAGTTCGCCCCTCCAGCTAACTTACGCACCAAGGTATTCCTTGGACCCAGGGATCCCCATGCACATCTGCGTGCCTGGATGACCAAATGGTCTGACTGAACTACAAAAGAATGGGTCCATATATTTGTTCATGCCTTGGGCCCTATCCCAGCCGCTTGGTACTTAGATGTGGAGTTACACCAGCGCACCTGCCACTGAGAAGTGCTAAAAGAGGACTTTATAGGAACGTTCGAGTTTATTGGGGGGACAGAGATGCTCGACGAAGATCTGCCGAAAATTGATGCGTTTGTATTTAAGAACTCTCACCACCACGTCACACTAGCGGTCCTGACATGGGAAGCGCAGATGCAAGACATAGCCAAATGCCAGATCTTGGTGATTAACGAAGAAGAAGATAATCCTCAAAATATTTCTATCCCAGAATCTGAAGGAGAACACACCGTTATTGGACCATCGCTACAGAATATTGATGTAACGTAACCTCTCAAGATGCACGACGTTAATATTGGGATGGAAGAACACCCTAAGCTGTCTAAAATTTGGGACTATTGGGATGAAGGAACTGTAGGAAAAATTGCGGAGTTACTCACGGAGTATTAGGACTTGTTTCCAACCAAGTTTTCTAAGCTCAAGGGAATCACCGCGGACCTCGGCATTATGCACATCACTCTGAAACCTGAGGCATGCCCCGTCAAGTAGCGACCTTATCGTCTAAATCCTAAATATAAGCAAAAGGTCAAAGAAGAGCTGGAAAAAATTCTTGCCGCAGGTATCATTGAACCAGTTGACCAATCGGATTGGGCAATTCAAATGGTAATCTAGGAGAAGAAGACAAAGGGGGAAATACACATCTGTGTGGATCTATTCAAGTTAAATGATGCCTACATCCATGACCCCTTCCTTACACCCTTCTCCGACGAAATCCTTGATAGCGTGGGTGGACAGGAGGCCTATTCCTTCACCGATGGATTCTCAGGGTACCACCAGATCCGAATTGCACTTGAAGATCATAGTAAGACTACCTTTGCGACTGAATGGGGGTCCTTTCAGTATACGGTCATGCCCTCTGGTCTCAAGAACGCACCTTCTATTTTCTCAAGGGTCATAGTTGAGATAGTCAAGAATTTTATTCATAAGTTCCTAGAGGTTTATTTCGATTACTAGATAGTTTTCAGCCTGGTAAATGAGCATGTCTCTAACCTACGATTAATGTTGGATGCATGTCGGAAGCACCAGATTTCCTTGAATATTAAGAAGTGCATCTTCTATGTACCATTTGGAATCTTTCTCAGACACATAGTCTGTCGGCAAGGGTTGATGGTTGATCCTACGAAGGTAGTCGTAATTATAAACCTTGCAGTCCCAACAACGGAAAAAAAATTGCGCTCTATTCTTGGACACATGGGCTATTACAGGAAATTCATTCAGGGGTACGCCCTGATCACAGCACCCATGGAAAATCTACTAAAAAAATATGTTTCCTTTTTTTGGAATGATGAATGTTAGAAGAGCTTTGAATTGCTCAAGGAGAAGATGATCTTTGCACCCATAATAATATTTCCTGATTGGTCGAAGGAATTTCATGTACATGGAATCGCCTTGGTTACTGTCCTAAATCAGCCTGGAGATGGAGATATTGATCACCCGGTTACCTTTGCAAGTCATAAACTCTCGGGCGCAGAACAAAACTACTCTACCATAGAGCGCGCAGGATTGGCTATGGTATATGAGTTACAGAAATATCGACACTATCTACTGGGTGGACACTTTAAAATGTTCACTGATCATTCAGATTTGAAATACCTGGTCAACAAACCTGTGTTGGGGGTGAATATTTGTTGTTGGCTATTTCTATTCCAGGATATGATTTTGAGATCATCTTCAAGCCCAGTAGGTTGAATGTACGCCCGGATCATCTGTCTCACATCGAAACAGGGGAAGAACCTACTAGCTTGGAGGAGGGCTTACTAGATGCGCAGTTGTTCACCATTAAGATGGTTGACACACACTTTTTTGATATCATTGAGTCCCTCACTACAGGCATGGACCCTGCAGACTATTCAGTGCAGCAGAAGAAGGAGTTGGTCACTCGAGCAAAGGACTTTACTATCATCATCGGTCAGTTATACAAGCTAGGTGCAGATGAAATACTACACAGATATGTCCTCGAACATGAACGGCCTATGTTTTTAGCAGAAGCACATGAAGGTGTCACAAGAGGCCACTATGCAGAATGAGCAACGACACAAAATATTTTTAGGGCAGGGTTATGGTGGCATACCCTACATCAGGATTCTTACACCTATTGTAAATCATGCGACACCTGCAAGCAAACAGAATGAGCCTCGCGCCGAGATGAGATTTCGTTACAGCCTCAAGTGGATTTACAGGCTTTTGAAAAATGGGCCATTCATTTTATAGGACCCATCAATCCGCCAAGCAAGAAAAGAGGTGCACACTAAATTGTCACCGCCATTGACTATGTCACTCGATGGGATGACGCACAAGTGGTGAAGGATTGTACTGCGGATACTGCTGCGCACTTCATCTTTGAGCAGATTCTGACCAGGTTTGGCTGCCCAAAGATCCCAATGAGTGATAGAGGTACAAACTTTGTTAACCAAATGATTCAAGCCTTGAATGAGGAATTCTAGATCCACCATGCGAGGAGTACACCATACCATCCCCAGGAAAATGGGGTGGTTGAAGCTTTTAACAACATTTTGGAATAGGAATTAACTAAGGGTTTCAATGTAGATCATAGTGACTGGGATGTTTGAATTCCCTCTGTTCTGTGGGCCTACCGAACGACCTGCAAGAAGCTGACAGGTAGGACCCCCTTCCGAATGGTCTATGGCAAGGAGGCCATTATGCCCATAGATTATGTTGTTCCTAGCCTACGCATCGCAGGATTTACAAATATGGCGGACCCTAATATCATAGAGGAGCATCTTGCGCAACTTGTGGCTTTGGAGGAAGATCGGTTTATTGCTAATTTTCATCAACAGGTTCAGAAGGCTCGCGACAAAGCATGGCATGATCGACATATTTGCTAAAAAACATTCACCAAAGGTGATCTCGACCTCTCATATGATAGCCAATTTATGAAACACCCAAGCAAATTCTGGCAGCATTGGCTTGGTCCATACATAGTTAAGGAGAACATGGATGGCGGAGCAGTCCAGCTAGCTACCCTGCATGGTGAAATCTTACCTGGCTTTTTCAATGGTAGTCGACTCAAGCCATACCAGAATAAATGACTATATGGAAGCTATAGTGACTCGGGACAAGTCACAAGATTATGTTTGGGGACTATTGGAACAGGGTCTCCTACAAGCTGTGAAACTAGTCCATTTGGAATACTTTTGATTAAATTTAGTCTAGCGCAGGGGTTTTGGGGCAGGTCAAAGCCCCGAAAGCATTGTAATGGGTAAAAGGGTAAGCCAGGGGTCCAAAAACCACAGTTTGTGGACCATAGGAAAGTATAGGCTAGATTATTATAAATGGAGGAACATTTTGGAATGTAAGGTAGAGAAAGGAAGAGCTATTGATGCGAATTACGGTTTAATTTATCTGTTTGGGTTTTTGGGGAAAGGACTCCTGCTGGCTGTGTGCACGGAGATCCAAGTCCAACTGTGTGCGGACCCTGTTGCTGTGTGCATAGGTTGGGAAGGGAATTGTAATAAGGAATTGGTAAATTGATGAATAAGAAAGGCTGATCGAGAATTGAATCTATGAGTACTCTTTGTGTGAATCATTGGAAATTACTGCACTGTTTGTTTTCTTTATTTAAGCTGCGAAGATCTGTGTAAGTGTATTTTTTGTTCTAGATCTATTTTGTTCTGTTTATGCCATGCTATGCTACTTTTGTAAAATAATATAATTATAGATTTAGCGCACATGGATGCGAGTAGAGACCTAATTGAACCTATGCAGAACAAGGTAATATGAGTATCATAGGGCCTAGCACAACTCTACTTGCCTTACCTATCCTTTCTTAGGGTGCGGAAACCTGGCTCCAGCACCCACCCATACTAATTTGGGTGAGACTTTGACCTGTGCAAGTAGGTCATTGCCGAAAGGTCTAGTAGTATAGGGGTTTGTTGGAAAACCTTGCACACCGAACCTAGGTCAGGACCCCTCGAGCCAACACTCCTGCCAATACATAGCTCCATTCTTTGACATGTTCATTGTCGAAGACATCTTCCATAATGTTGCTACAAACAAGAAGCTCCTTCCAGAGTGGAAATATTTCCAGATCATCCAAGGCTAAGGAGTAGAACCTTTGCACCATGATAGTGTCATCTCCTACTCCTACAACATCATGCAAAGTGTGAGAGAAAATATGCTCTTGCTCTCCCAAGAACATCCAAAGCAACAACAAAAATTGTTGCCTCCCCATACCTTCATCATATAAATCATGTGGTGAAAACATGGTGATTGATATGAAGAATTCCATATCAACACAATGTGTCCATACTCCTTTCTTCCCAATGATGTAAGCATCCTGCCACACATCTTTCCCCCACATACCCTCAGAAAGAGGATGATGGCCAAACTCTTTCAAGGGTAGCGAACGCAGCCAAGCCTTCTGCTGCCCGGTATCATAGATCTGCAAGTAGCTTTCCATCTTCTTTCTCATCATCCACATCCACTCAATCACTTGTGGATCATGGATCTCATTCTACAAATGCTTGGTATCCTCCCATTGTAGGACACCAACCTTATCATATCTTTCAAGAACTTTTCACTTCATGGAATGTTGAAGTGCACCTCCCATGGGATCTCTTGATGAGACCTCCTCCTCATGCATGGCCTTCCAAAACTAGTGGGATATTGGACCTGATGCAAGTAGAAGTCTCTCTTTGAGTTGTGGCATGCTCATTGAGAAATTTTCATCTAGAGAGGAGAAAATGTTTCTCATCTCAAGATGTCTACCCCTTGTCTTCATTGCTTCCTAAATGAAGCTGACATCTGATTTCTCCCATGAGGAATGGGTCCTCCTTCCTTCACTGTTGCTCTTGGACAGTGCAGTGCAACTCTGATACTCTAGATTAGAAGTAAGTGATGATTCTGGGTCATACAACAACAGGTTTCCATGGCCCTCTAAAATATTTTCTGCAATAATAGAAAGTGGAAACTCAATCATACCTTGATGGGTTTTGGGAACATCTTGTATGGCTACAAGATTTCCTTCCTCTACCATGTTGGCTCCCTCAACTGTTAATGTTGAAGGCTGTTCCTCCAAGGCTGTCATAGTGTTGGTAAAAACCTCCTCAAGAGGTGGTGAGGGCTTCTCTTCCTCTAATTTCTCTTTATCAAATCTCTTGATCACCCTTTGAGTGAAATCTGCAAAAGAAGATACTTTTGCATGTCTCACATGGTTGAACCACCAATTGCTTGCTTCACCCTTCAGGTGCAGTGCTACAATCTCCACTACTTCTTTCTCTACCACTCGATGTAGTAGGAAAATTTCACTAAGTCTCCTTGCCCAAGCTTTGGTTGCATATGTCCCATCAAAAGTGGACAACAGAAACCTATTTCCCTTGATTCCTCCCTTGCTGTAGGGTCTCCTCCCTTCCTCCAGTTGAATGAATTATGGGAAGGATAGAGTCTCCTTGAAGGCTCTAGGTTAAGACTTGTACTCAACAAGGTACTCACTCAAGATCTAATGATCCAAGTGTCCTCCATTCTTTTTTTCTTCTTCTTTGTGACAGTAGGAAGTGGATGGTCCTTCCTCTACTCCTTCTTCTATCTCCTTAACCTCCTCAGAGAGGTCCTTTCTAGATTTGAAAAATGATGAGAGAAAGGTCATTCTTTTCATCATCTTGATATTTTTCTTGAGACTCACAGGCTGAGCCAAAGATCATGCTTTGATACCACTATAATATCCCCAAAATTGGGACTGCTAGCAAGGCATGCCTGAAAAATGCATTTTTCAGGAATGTATGTTATAGGATTGGAAACCAACACTTGGATCCCCTAGAACTATCAATATAAGACCTGAATCCAATATGGATTCAAAAAAATATCCTTATAGGTGGGTTAAACAGGTCTCCCCACACCTAGTGCAACTAGAAAAGGCCCAAAGAAGGGAATGCAGCAATACAAAAACAACACTGGTGGAAAATAACGTAGTTCAGCCCAATATTTGTAGGATATCATTATGGAGGCTCATATATCAGCTACACATCAGAAAAATAGATTTACACAGCAGCTTAAACAATGTATAACAGAAAGGAGAAGGTTATACAAGAAGAAACCCTAAAAAATGAGGTGCTACAACCACAAGAAATGTCTAAATAAGCTTGACAGCGTTATTTTCATTAGTTGAAGTAGTAGAATGTTACACCTTAGATCTAGAGTAGATATTTATACCAAATGATAGACTTATTTCATATATGTATACAAGAAAGGCTCCTTTATACACTCCCCTTGGGGATTTCAACAAAACATGAAAGTACAAGAGTAGATATGAGATCTAAGTTACAGATCTGCAGTAATATTCAGAAAAACATGAATCATATGATGTACAGTAGATTAGATCTAAACTAACATGGATTGGATGTCCAATCCATGGATCACTACAGTGAAAGGAAGAATCCAATCACTAGAGATCTTTCCTCCAAGATGATGCCAAAACTCCCTGCAATTCTGCTCTTGAAAATAATGCAGTACTGCAAAAGGGATTGCACTGTAGACTCTGAGTATGCTTTGGCCTAATGCTAGGATGTGGATCTGAAGCTCCAAAGGTCTAGAACACTCTTGTCAAAGGGATAGAAGTCTTTCCCAGTGAAAAGGGGTGCTAGAGATGCATAGATCTTAAGAGTTCTATCCTCCACTTGCTGTAGCTCACAAGGAAAACCTAATCCTAAATAGGATCAATGTTGTAGGTGCAAGATGAAGCGTGGCCAAATACCAGATAGTGGACAAGACAAACAAGGCTCCTCCAAGAGCTGCTCTAGGAAGGAGGTGGGATTCCCGCTCAGGAACGCCCAATGCTAAACAACATTATTCTTAGCTAAATAGCTAGAGAATGATATATGTCTAGCCAGAAAATATATGCAAAAAATGATTATCATCAACAACCCTCTCATGCTGCTCTCCTCTTCCTTTTATAAGATAAAAGCCTTGTCAAACCCTAAACCACTTCAATTAGTTAGCTCCTTTTACATGTGGAGCCTCTATCTATAACTGCGTTGTGCATCCATGAGGTAAATTACATCTAGACTGCGCTGTGGATTTGGTCAAGGTTGACCCAGTCTCATAGTTCAAGCCCATTCACACATGCAAGTGTCTATTTTACATGGCCCAGATTTGTCTTTGTTCACATGGGCATTGATTTATTCATTGTTTTCAGGAGTTTTACATGTCCTCCTTTATTCATTTATTCAATCAATAGAAAATGAAATAGAATTTTTTATTCCTCTTAGCTTGGGCTAAGTAGGAATATTACAACACATCAGCATAATAACATACGAATAGAATCATAATGACCTAAAATTCTTATAATGATCTCATGGAAAACAAATATAACCATTAAAATTCATGCATAACAACATATAGACATTGACATTCATATACAACCGAAACGCACTCATAACAATCACATCCAATAAAAGACACCATCAACTTTCACATGGCGAAACCACTACAACTATGACCAACGACATGGATATAATAACAAGAACATAGATCGCAATCATAAGGAATGCATATGCAATCGACATGTATGCATGACAAAAAGATTCACCCAAGGAGAGCGCAACCACATTCTGATACCACATGTAATGTACACCTCCCCTCATGTCTACCAAATTAATTGGCCAAATAGGGTAAACATGAGATGAGGGTATTTAAGAGAAGAATCAACCTCATTTCATGACTTTAAGTGGAATCGATGTGGAAAACCGTAACACAGACCCCCCATACCTGCTATAGGACCCCCATAGGCTATCCCAGTCATCCACCTAACGTTTCCTTGGGTCCCACTAAATTTAATTGAAGAAAATCCCCAGAATCTCCCTTAATATGGGCAAGGGTGCATGTGGGAGGCTTTGTATTCTCCCAAAATGTATCCATGCATGCGTCCAAGGATTTTTTTCCATCATACCTATGTCAACATATGTGGGATTTATGGAACATTTTAAGCCCATAATCCTGGACACTGCCCATAACTTCATGTAGCTTCCAAAATCCATCAAACACATGATGACAATGAAAATGAACCAAAAACCTACTTCAGGACTAGGTCTGACCATCCCCAACTAAGATTGACATTCTATCAAACACTTGGAATCAATGCAATATAAATTTCTAGGATACATGTCAAAGAATAAATGACTGAAAACTATTATGAGACATTACAATAAGGATCAATACCCTCTTCCTTGAACTGGTACAACATCAATTAGATCTTGCATCCATTATTTTAACATTTAATAGTAAATAAATGAAATAACTATGACTTGAACTAGTCATATAACTGTGCTTATAACTAGCATAAAACCATGTAAATAACAGTTAGAATAACGACCATTAAATCCACAGGTTAATAAGTACAAAAAGCAAGAGAAGTTAGTTTTTATTAAACATAGGAAATAGCCAACTAGGTTTGGGACTTCCACGTACCACCCGACCTTAGGCATGGCTAAGCCAAATCTCTCTTTAGTCAGTCACCCTCATGCCATATTCTGAGAATGAATTTGGGATCTCATGGATAAACCAATCCAAAAGAGACCAAGGGGATCCAAAATTTAAACCACCTCCACCCTCACCATACCATGATCACTCCTAAACCAGTTCCCTAATCACAAAACCAAACTGAGCTTGGAATGCTTTTGGAATCCATCACTATCTTCTGGGAATTTTTTGTCTCCTTATCTCTCAGGCTTTACCACAATCCACACAGGATTCCTAGGCCCTAAACCGAGACACCACCCTTAGGCTTTGCCATGTATCTTGCCAAAACCGGCAAAGGGAGCCTTCAAAATTTTTCCTTCCAAAATCCATCCAACAATTCCAAAGCTCAAAACTGAGATCAAATCCCATCACACCATGGAAATCCATAAAAATGCAAGAAAAGGCTGAAAACTACTATCAAAACCTAGAAAAACCATGCCACCAACAACAAGGGAACCAAATACCAACATGCATAAACCATGCATGTCCAAATGAGCTAGGGATTCACACATGCAATATTTTATTTGCAAGTATTCCTACTAAAACTGCTAGATCCTGCTCTTCCCTACTTGATATTTTCTTTTCTTTCCTTTCCTTGTCCTTCCTTTTCTTTCTTTCCTCTTTCTTAGTTCAATGTTGAAATGCTCCCAGAAAAAACTAAGTATCCAAGAGTTTGAGAGAGAGAGAGAGAGAATAATGAGAGAGCTCCAAAACTAAACTTACAAAAGCCTTAAGAAAAAAAATTTAACCAGAAAAAACTTTCCAAGTAATCCTCAAAAGAATTTTTATCAACAAGGCCTCTATTTTATTTATTTTCCATTATTTTCCTTCATTTTCCTCCTCACATGCAACCTGTGACCTTTCAGCTTCCTTTTCTCCTAATTCCTTTTATTTTCATAAATAAAATTTTAATAATGCCTCTTTTCCTTTTCCAATTTCCTTTAGCCATAATAACTGAAATTAACACCCACATTAGGATTTTCTTCCCAACATTCATCTTGGAATAGGTGTCCTTTAACCACGGTCTTATTTTTTTCCTTTACTAACTTTTATTAAATGAACTTTTAACCCAGGTTTCTTACACGAAACATATTTATATTCCATTTGATGGATATACATGTTTCAATTTAGATTCAAAAACAAGGCTTGAAACCATTACAACAAATCTCATCATCTCACTTGACACCAAACCTGGGTGGGGAGGATAAAAATCATTCCTCCTAACCACCCAAGATAAACCCAATTGACAATTAAACAATAGCTTAGTAATATATATATAATATTTATTTTCTCTTCATTTTCTTAGTACGTTTTGGATTGTGTTAATTTTTTTAATAGATATTCTTACTATATGTTTATATCTTTATCGTGAATGAATAATGTTTTAGGACATTTATTTTAAACTCTTTCCCCTTCATACCTACTTCCATTTTCATAATTTTCTAGCCTCACCTCAATTTATTTTTCTCACTTAAAGATAAGGATATAAGTGTTAACCTATGTATTTCCTTACTAATCACTACGTGTTGTTATCATATTTAAGTAGTATTTTTCATTTGGAATAAGAGTAATTTAACCTAAAAAGATAACTAAATTATTTATTCAGATTTCTACACTATGAGGAGAACACCTTGCAACAGAGGGTTTTATGGAACCTCCCTAAAAAGATTATCTCTTCTTTGTTTATAATATAGATGAGAAACCAAAGGGTTTTGTGGAGGATTTTACATCGGTGCACATTAATTGTCAGAACATCTCACCGAAATCATAAAAATAATGCAATAATGCTAAATTTATAAGTGGCACTAATACTTATCATAATCATTATAATGTATCTAGACGAGTCAACAACTAGACTAGTTTTGTACTCACCTAATACAAGGTGGTTTGTAGTTGCTACCATTATAACTTCTAGGTTTTTTGGTATGTCCCTTCAACGAAGGCGAGTGAATAAGGGGGATTTGAACCTTAAATATTAGAGTTTATATAATGCTTCATAACACCAACATCACTAATTGATCTTCCCCTAGTGGATCTAATACCTATTCTTATTATAAAATGATAAAATACCATTTTTATTCTAAAAAATAAAATGCATATTGATGCTTCATACTAAATGAAGAGAAATAGTGAACTTGTGAAGGATGCATTAGATAGGGTTATAATAGTTGGTTATTCAATAATATTTTTTAATTTGAAAAAAAGAACAAAATATTTGTCAATGCACTTAAAAACACAATTGCATTAGCCTGTATATGATATTGACACACTGAAAAAAACAATAATAGTGCACTTATAGTATTAAAGCCTTGATTTTATGGCATATATGCAAATATGAAACTAATGCATTACAAATATTAACAACATTGGGTTGTTATTGTATATACATTGCATTCCATGTTCAACGCTTATGCTTCCAAAAGTGTATCAATGCATTTTGATACCTCACAACACATTGATTGTCCTAATGTAAGTGCACTACACTAATGTAAAATCAAATAGTGTATTAGTGCATGATGATGCCCCATAGTGAACTAGTGTGTCATACTATCTAGTGCATTATGCTAGGGTAAAAATAGAAAATTCACTAAATTGAATTTCAATTTCCCATTTCCATCTATGCTTTCAACCACTCACGCGAGCATTGATGCTCACCCTCATTCTATGTCCATCTCGTTTGCAGTGATTTACAACATTGCTTCCTCAATTTTATGTTTTATTTAATTACATTGATACATTTTTAATTTTGGAAGATGGTACACATTTTCATTTTTTTATCTATGAGGTGAACATGCCTCCTTGGGTAGGGACAGACTAGGTAAATTATTTTCTGCCTGCTTATTTTTAATTTCATCACATTAAAAAGTAAAATTGAGCTTAATTTTGAACATTTTCTATATTTTTTGAAAAAATTATGTATGTTGCACTTCATGTGTTTGGATCACATTCACTCGATGGTCTATCATGTCAATTTATAGGAAGCATGGTGAGTAGTTCCTTTAGTGGGATGCCTCATGACCAATGCATTATAAAACATAAGGCATAAGTGATCCAAACAATATGGATCGCCAAATAACTTGTGAGAATTAACAATAAAACTCCTCTTAGTAGATGCATCATCTTTCTAATAAATCATCAATGTGTCATACAGAATAAAAATTCCTAGTTCACTACACTATACCACATATTAATTAAACTATCCTAGGGTTTCTTCTATTAGGATGCATTATGACTGATGCATTAAAAATCACACACTACTAAAAATTATGCATTAATACTCCAATAACATTGCACACAAAAATGACCAAAGTCATTAATGGCGCATCTCATCTTAAAATATGCAATGCGTTTGAAATGGATTGATCAGTTCATTATAGAGAATAAATCACACCATACCACGCCAATAATTGACCTTATAGTGTTTTTTTTTCTGGTGGGATGCCTCGTGACCAATGCATGATAAAACAAAAAGAACCACTAAAAATACACATCAATGATCTAAACCACATGGAGCATTGAAATTACTAGTGTGCATTAATTATGTATATCATCTTAGAAGAGGAACTCTACATTAATGCATTATATGAAATGAACTAAATCAAACTTCATATTCAAAAAATATCATAACAGTGCATCTAGGGGATTCCCCAAGACTAATGCAACATAAAACACAACACATTGCTAAGAAATACACATTGGTACTCAAGAAAACATGGGGCAACAAATGAATGATGTGCATTAATAATTCATATCATCTTTAGAAGAGACATCATATTTAAAAAAACTAATCAATGCATTATAGAGACTAAACCACATTGGTTGCACCATACCACATAATAAAGTATTAGCATAGAAATGAATCTCATGCATAAAGTAACCCCCATGTGAAAAATTACATGGATTAGTTTGAAAAGTGCGATGTGTTATTTTTTATATAAGTGTATTTGGCCCAATCCATATTATCTCTTAAAGGGATCTTTAATATTTATTGTCCACATGCGTCGCTAGCTAGACTATATTCTACTGATCCATCCAATGCTCCCTCGCCCCTCCCTCTTCTCAACATCCATTATACATATTACACTAGACATCGATGGTGGAGAGTTATATGATATTCCACTTCTATCATTATTATTTGGAATGGGTACTAATAGACAATCTACCTCTAGTAGTGGAAGCATTGATACCTATAACTTTTGTGGCACACCTAGCTAGCACTGAGAATTGGCATGCATATTGATTGCTATATATTTGACATGAGATGTATATATGACATATTTATTGATTGATGTGTGTTTGTTTGTATTTCATATAATGTTGATGTTATTTTTGTTTCCTTTATATAATTTATTATGAGTATGCTAGTAAATAACATTATTAATGATTTCACTAATTTAAAATTAAATTTGGGATGTAGCACTCATTTAAATTTAGAGTTTCCATATAATGTTTGACTTTAGCTTTTATGAAATCATTTAATTTGGATTTAGATTGCAAAAAATTATTACCATTAAATCCATATAATATTTAACTCTTATCCAAGGTGAATTTTTTGTTCCCCATCAAGATACAATGTCTTGGTTAAACAATTTTACACACTTTATTCAATGATTCAATCAATGATTGCATGATTTAGTTAATTTTTTAAGAGCAATACCTCTATCAATGATATTTCATAAGTTTATTTTTAAATATTTATTTGAATTTTTTATTAATAATAATAAAATTAAATTACATAATTTTTAAATATAAGGAAAAAAATATTTTTACAATTTAATATAATAATAACATCTTTCATATTAAATCCCAAATACAATATTATGTTATATTTGGTTAATTTTGTTAAACAATTTGTTTAATTGAATATCTTTGTTAAATGATGAAAATAATTTTATATTTTCTATTAATTTTTTTTTAAATGATGAAAAGTACCTTCATTCAAAGTGACAAAGACCATAACAATTCATATCATTAATTGTACATGTACAAATTAACAGTGTAGATTCAAAATTTCTCATGTAATGTTCTAAAGCATAAGACTCAAATCTACTCGACTCATATTCGAAAAGCAATCCACGATTGAGAAGAAATATCAAAACATGTGACAGGATTTAACACACATAAACAAGGATATATCTAGGGGAAAGAAACTACTTGAAATACCTTCCTATCTGTATTGCATTAGTCATAAAATAGAAAAGAAATACAATGTTTGTTCAAGACTTAACAATCTCTGCACAAGTATAATCTATCTCACTGCTTCACAAGCTACCTCTGTTCAATACTTAACCAAGTTTCTGTTTGCAAAAGTCCCTATTTCCTTGCACTATTTTCTTCTGAATTAGCCCCTATTATTTAGGGAAATTCTTCATCCATAGTTGTGCAATCACTATAGGCCCTTCTCTGGCTGCATTCACCACCTGTATAACTTGGATAATTATACAATTGATAATACACTACCCTCGAACTCTAATATCAACTTTTTAACCCGTATTTCATCCATGCATGAATTAATTATGGCTAATTTATCTGTTAACTAGTTAAAAATTAAAGTTGCAGCCCACTTCTAGACCTCCTACTTGTTCCTCCAACAATTGTAACTAGTTTAACTAATTTTAACTTAGTTTAACTGAATTAAATTATTACAACTCAAATTAAACTCAACCTAGGCTCCTAAAATATAGGAATCGCTCGACATGACTCAAGTTAGGCCCTCAAATCGAATTAAATATGCTAGTTGAGTGATATCAACTCAGTTAACTCATTCAAGTAGTCTTGTGATGTGGAATGTTGATTTTCTCCTAATTTAATTCAAAGGAAAATTAAATCACGGTTTTCTTGCTACCATTTTTCAACACTCCCTGTCAGTAACAAAGGGATTCACATCTACCCTGATATAGAACATTTGGAATGCACTACATCCAACACCTCTCATTGTTGTTATTTATACTACAACATATGCAACTGAGAAGCATCCAAAAAAATTGAATCAACTGTGTCTAAAACTATCTACTGGGAAAAAATGTACTGCTGCGAACTCTTATATTGATCCTCCTTCATTGTTGTCAACAATTCTCTGCACTCCTCAGTATCTGATTGGCATTTATCCCCCTGATACTAAATACTATGGGCCCCCATAGCAAGGTAATGATCCATGAGACAAAAAAAACCTCAATGGATCCTGCCCAAATTTCGGTAGTCATGGGACTATTGCTTCACAACGCCCCACCTCACAGCTGTAGGTACATATGCATGTGCTCCCTCTCCCCATTTGGCTCGAAATTTCCCCTTGATGGGTGTCTCTAGTTTAGTGGCTATATCCACTCTGCCTCTTCTCTACTTCTCCATTTGTGGCCTCTTCAAAACTTGCTGAGACTACTTCTGAGGCTCCATTTTGAAAGGTAAATCATGCTCCCTCTCAACCACCAATTCTCTAACATTTTCCTTGGTCCTAAAGGCTTTGAATGCATCTTCTACCTCAATTCCATACAGGTTCTTGTCTCACACACCGGTGTGCTTCAAATGTCTCATGGTGTTGTGTCTAAGAAAAACCTTCCATTTGCTAAATATCACATTGTAGGCATCATCTTCCAACACCGCAATGAAAACCAGATTCTTCTTTAGACCCAAAAAGAACATCACATCCTTGAGCCTGAAAGGGGAGCCAAAATCCCTCTGAAAATTAACTGTACTGATATCAGTCATGTTATACCTCCCATCATCTCATAACTCTATGTTATTCTTTACTTATTTCTCCTCCAAGTCACTGAATAAAACTCTATTCCCCGTCATATGGAATGAGGCACCGCTGTCAAGATACCACATGCTTCCCATTACTATACTTGTCATGAATGTAATGAGAGTAAAATAAAGCCTAAATTGTGAAAAAAAAATATCTACATCCGCTTTCAGTAACAGACGTTTTGGTGGAGATTCTAATGGAACTTCAACACAACTAAAAAAAACTAGGCGGTCGAAGTTTTTATAGATGTTTTTATCATCATTGCATGCATTAGGTGTGAACACACCAATGAATTTTACCATGTATGCATTGGTACTGTAAACTGTAATACTCCCAATTATCCATGGGCTAGTTGGAATATTCAATTTTGTTTTACTTCTTTGTTTAAAGAATAAAAGGGCAAAGGAGGTCCAAAATTCCCCTTAATAATGAATAAATCAATGCCAAATGTGAAGGAGACAAATCTTGGCAGCTTAATTAAAGTACCCTTGGTGTGAAAGGGGCTGGATCACTTTGACTGGGTCAACCTTGACCAAATCAACAACGTTGTCATGGAGGAGTGGTCATCAATGAGGGACGACACAATTTTAAATGGATATGCTTTGTGTGAATGTAGTGATATTTTTTTATGGGGCTTAGGGTTTTCAAGCTCATATTATATTTAAGGAAGAGGATGGCAGCCATATTCATTATGTATGTTGATATATGAATTCCTGAATATATGGTCTATTTAGACATATATCTCTCTCTTGTTGTTTAGATGAGATAGAGTGTTGTTTAGCACAGGGTGTTCCTGATCGAGAATCCCACCTCTTCCATTAAGAAGCTCTTGGAGGAGTCATGTACTACATTGCCCACTATCAAGCTTAAGGACAAGCTTCATCTTTCTTTTACAACACAAATCTTGTTGAGGGTTTGTTTGTTTTTGTAGGTTGCAGCAAGTGGTGGTTATATCTCTAGATATAGGCTATCTCATTGCTTATTTTCAGCAGAGGAGGCTTCCTATCCACTGGGAGGACAATATTGAAGACCATTGAGCTTATTTTTAGATCGTGGCATCAGGCCAACTAGTTATTCATCCCTATAGTGTAGTTTACTTCCAGATCTACGTTTTTTCTGTAGGAGGAGTTGTAGGGTGGTTTGGCACACCATTTGGAGGGTTGGTTTTCAAGTGAAGGGGATCTTCCTTTCACTTTGAGGATCTATTGGAGGAGGCTATTTTATTGATAATATCATATCAGCCACACTTTACAGATCTATATTTTTCAGTATATTTGCAATCTTAGATCTCAGATCTACAACTTATTCTTGGTGTTTTGCTGAAAACCCTTGAGGGGTTCTTTAAAGGAGGTTGTATAGTGCTCAAATTTGATATATATCTATCTTTTGAGGAACATATCAGCCCTATATCTGTTGTATAATCAACTGTTGTAGAAGAGCTAATAAAATAATGATGTAAGGGTCTTCCAGCTTTTCTATATAGTTGGAGCACCTCATATGGAGGGATTTCATCAATTGGAGGCTTGTATTTCTTGTTATGCATCCTATGGCCCATTTCTTATGTCTATTTTTCTGCTATTATAACATATGAAAGGTCTCCATACTGGCCTCTTTATTTTATATGATGATCTGCATTATTCTTCCAGCATTTTGCACTATATTCCTACTTTTTCCATTTGGGAATATTACAGTGGCATCAGAGCATAATCTTGTCACATCATGTGCATCTTGAAAAGCCAATATGTCATCTGAAGAAGGAGATCCTCTTACTGATAGAGAGAGGAGGTATCAAATAAGAATACATCGGAAGTTTGATTATACAAATGACAAAGAAGACAAGGGTAAAACCCCTTTATGTAGAGGTGAAGATGAAGAGAAGGAGTTCCCTAAGATCCTTATTAGATCCATGCAAGATATTTCTAGAGAGATCAAAGAAATGAGGATGGATATATACAAGAAATACCCTAAAGTATTTCATCATGGTGAAGGCTCTGGCATATCTCACCACTGAAATGATCAACCAGTGCATCAACCACAAGTTTCCCAACACTCTACTATGCCTACATTCTTGGCTGTGGGAAATGAAGGGTTTCAAGAGCATGAATCCCTTGAAGACTATTTTATGGAGTATGAACCTAAAACTCAGAGATCCAAGGACCAATTGATTTTTCATGAGTTTTTTCAAATCAAGGACAATAGAAGACCAAGGCATCATCACAGAAGTGGTGGATTCATTCAGAATCATGATCGACACCACACTATGGGCAGATTCTTTTTACCCAACTTTGATGGGTCATCCAAGTACACTCCCAAATCATGGGTAGAGAAACTTGACATCTACTTTCAGTTGAACAAGGTTCCAGAAATGGAGGCCATTAAGATTGCAGCGCTACACCTTGAGGGTGAAGCACATGACTGGTGGTTCCATGGCTTGTCCACATTGGGTCATGTCAATGTAAATGAATATTCAGATTTCAGTAGGAGGCTAGTGGAAATATTTGATAGAGGAGATTATAAAGCACCATTCATGGGGCTTGAAAAGATAAAACAATCGGGTAATGCAGAAACTTACATCTCTGAATTTTTAAGACTTTATGTTATGGTTCCTAATTTATCTGCAGCAAGAAGGGTATATATGTTCATTGATGAGTTAGATGAACCTCTTCATGGGTTGGTTAAGTCTACCAATCCCACTACCCTACAAGATGCCATTGAAAAGGATAGAGACCTTCAAGATGCCTTTCCAAAAGCAAAGGAAACATTTCAGCATAAGCGCTCCTTTCCATCAAAGGGAAAAGAAGAGAATGCTCCTCCTTTAAAGGAGAGTCAATATAAGAAACCTCTTAATGATGATGTCTAGAAAGATCTAAGGATAAGGAATCTTTGCTTCACATGCCAAGAAGCTTGGGCACATGGAAATAGATGTGCAGCTAGAAAGGCACATTACATAGAGGTCTTCTTAGATGATGAGGAGGAAGAAGAAGATGAACCAAGAGGAGGTCACAGCACTGACACTACAGGAGATGAATCGGCACCATCAAGAGATGGGAATGGAGAATTTGCTCCTATTGGAGGGGATCTTGCTTAATTAAGAGGTGTACCTAATTACTTGACTTTAAGAGTCCAAGGTTCCATCTTGAATCATAGGGTTTATGCTTTGGTTGATATTGGGGCTACCCACAATTTTATTGATGCCCAACTAGTACAAAGGAGGGCAATACCCACTGATGCTTTTGATGGATTCTCTGTTTTTGTCCCAGGAGAGAGAAAAATGCAATGCATGCATTAATTTCCATCCTTATCAGTCACCATGGGGACTTATATGTTGACTGATCACTTATTTGTGGTTGACATACCTGACACCAATGTCATATTGGGTGTGCAATGGTTGATTACTTTGGGGAAAGTCACCACTAATTGGGAGACTTTGCAGATGGAATGGGTGGATAGAAAGAGTGGAAAAGCTCAAATGATTAAATGCATGCACACATATCCCCCACATACCACTTCCACACAGAAATTAGATATGGATTTGCGTATTGGAAGCAAGGACCTTACAGTCCTATCTATTATGCTTATGAGATTTCTGCATGGGACACTATTATTTAGTGGCAACCCACCTGGGAGGCCACCTGATTCAGATTTGGTGAGAAATATCTCACAATATGATGCTCCAATCATAGATCCAGGAGGGATAGGAGCATTAGAAGTCCATGATACAGCACTGAGAGTCTTGGGTAGGATCAAGGAGGAGGGAGACATTCTCCCAACATCATCATTACCCACTTTCATTTCAGATTCTGCACTGAAGGAGGAGAAGCATGGAAGGAATGACCTTCCAACATGTACATTTGGCATGGGAGATGTCAAGGAGGAGAGTATCTATATGACAGACATTCCTTTTGATAGATCATCAGCGTTGTCACTATGGAAGATTGATCCATATTGGAAAGCCCAAATTTTGGTGCATTATTCCAAGGACCTTTACACATGCATTATACTTGATGACCAGCTACATGAAGAGGGATATTCAGTTCAAGAAGGATTCATCTATTATCATGGTACGATCTTCTTATCTAGAGCCTCCAAGCTCAAGGAGAATTTGCTACAAAGGGCTTATAAAGAGTTCTTTTTCAACCACACATATTCCATGAAGGCCTATAACACTATCATGGAAAGCTACACTTGGAAGGGATTCGAAGAGGAACTATATCAGAATTTTCAAAGATGCATGAACCATGTGGAGTTGGAAGAGAGACATGAATCTATGAAGGATTTATTTTAGCCACCTCTTTCTGCTTTGGGAATGAGAGGAGATATATCTATGCACCACTCCATTTGTATGACGAGAAATGTTGGTGAAGAACATGCTTGTGTAACTAATGTTTCATTTGATTATTATTAGCATTCTTTCACCATGTATATGCAGGCCATAGCTCCAAAAAGGAGCACTATACCATATAAAATTCATGGCCAACTTTGGGCCACAAAAATTTCTGAACATGGCCACTCCCTTGGAGATCAAAGGGAGATTTTGTATCATTGTGGGTGCATTCCTAAAGCACCGAAAATATCTCACACTTTCAACCATGGTCAGATAATTTGGGCAGCAAGTAAGTGGTGGAGAAACTACTTACCACACCATGATTTGATGCAGTGAGGATATTTTCTGCACTAGTTCCACATGTGGGACTATGACCCAGCTCCATTTATGCAAATTTCTTTTTGTATGTACTTAGTTTTGATCCCATACATTGATGATGTACTTATACTTTTTATGAGAATGTTTGGAGGGAGGATGGGAGGAATGTATGTGCCCTATGGGGGAGATATTCTCCATGTTCATTATGCCACATGTTTAGGGAGAACATTGGGAAAACCATGTTTGTTTCATTTGAACTATTGTCTCCTTATTGGATGGATTATTTGCATCTCATGAGAACTTTGGAGGAGAAATTCATGGAGGGATGGATTGATGAACGCTTAGCTTATGAGGGAAGCTTATCACATGTTGGTGTCACCAATGGAGGATGAGAAGAGTTGCAGCACTCACCTTGTCAGTTTCTTGAGGACAAGCAACATTTGGGAAGGGAGGACTGTAATATTCCCAATTAGCCATGAGCTAGTTGGAATATTAAATTTTATTTTACTGCTTTTTTTAAAGAATAAAAGGGAAAAGGAGGTCCAAAATTCTCCTTAATAATGAATAAATCAATGCCAAATGTGAAAGAGACAAATCTTGGCAGCTTAATTAAATCACCCTTGGTGTGAAAGGGGCTGGAACACTTTGACTGGGTCAACCTTGACCAAATCAAAAACGCTATCATGGAGGAGTGGTCATCAACGAGGGACAGCACAGTTTTAGATGGAGATGCTTTGTTTGAATGTAGTGATATTTTTGGATGGAGCTTAGGTTTTGCAAGATCATATTCAATTTACGGAAGAGGATGGCACCCATATTCATTATGTATTGATATATTATTTTATGAATATACGGTTTGTTTAGACATACATCTTTCTCTTGCCGTTTAGATGAGATAGAGTGTTGTTTAGAACAGGGTGTTCCTGATCAGGAATCCCACCTCTTCCATTGAGGAGCTCTTGGAGGGGTCTTGTACTACATTGTCCACTATTAGGCTTAAGGCCAAGCTTCATCTTTCTTTTACAGCGCAAATCCTGTTGAGTGTTTGGTTTTTTTTGTAGGTTGCAACAATTGGTGATTAGACCTCTAGATTTAGGCAAAATCATTACTTATTTTCAATGAAGGAATCTTCCTTTCCATTGGGAGGATAGTATTGAATTCCATGGAGCTTATTTTCAAATCGTGGCATCAGGCCAACTAGTTATTCATCCCTACATCACAGTTTACTTCCAGATCTACGATGTTTCTGTAGGAGGAGTTGCAGGGTGGTTTGGCACACCATTTGGAGAGTTGCTTTTCAAGTGAAGGGGATATGCCTTTCACTTTGAGGATCTATTGGAGGAGGCTATTTTATTGATCATATCAGATCAACCACACTTTGCAAATCTATATTTTTCAGTACATCTGCAGTCTTAGATCTTATATCTACAACTTGTACTTGGTGTTTTGTTGAAAACCCTTGAGGGGTTCTTTAAAGGAGGTTCTATAGTGCTCATATCTGATATAGATCTATCTTTTGAGGCACATATCAGCCCTAGATCTTATGTATAATCATCTCTTGTAGAAGAGCTAATAAAATAACGTTGTACGGGTCTTCTAGCTTTTCTATATAGTTGTAGCACCTCGTATTAAGGGATTTCATCAATTGGAGGCTTGTATTTCTTGCTATGCATCTTATAGAACATTTCTTATGTATATTTTGCTGCTATTATAACATATGGAAGGTCTCCATATTGGCCTCTTGATTTTATATGATGATCTACTTTATTGTTCTAGCATTTTGCACTATATTCCTGCTTTCCAATTTGGGAATATTACATAAACATACCAAACACCAGGATGGAAAACAAATTTCAAATGCCACGGAGTGTTTAGCAATGTCTCGGTGCGTGTTTCCCAGCAAGACACACCGAGCTGATTTAAGGTGCATGCACTGGGACATCAAGGTGTAAAACAGCACCGGGCCATCTACGTGCTAAAACACACTGAGTCGTTAAGTTATAAAATGCACCAGCGCATTAAAGGAAAACCGTACCTATGCATGAAATGCCTATCGGACCACCTAGGTGGTAGTCGTTGATAAAGCGCACTAGGCATTCTTATTGGTATTAGTATTTTTGCGGTGCCCATAGGTCGTAGAAACAAACAGGTGCGCAACATCATAAAAACGCACCAGTGCATAGTAACTAACATGCATCATTTTTCATTTTGTATTTTTTAGAAACATCAACCTCTGACAGTGAAATTACTGTGATTTTTTAAAATTCATTATTCATCAAAAGTTGACACATATCTTATAACCATATTTATATCAATTAAATTTTTATTAGTGCATTTGAATGTTATGTTTGGATTAATTTTTTGTATCATATCTTCAGATTTCACATCTCTTCACTAATATTTAATCATCCATATATTTAATCGATGTCGTAACACTTCATAGCGAAAATGGAGAACACAATAGAATAAGTTAAATTGTATTTTATTATATATATATATATATATATATATATATATATATATATATATATATATATATATATATATATATATATATATATATATATATGAATAAGACACTCAGTTTCATACAAAATGGGACAATTATTGGTATCCATTTGTCTTTCAATTGGAACACTATGTCCATTGCATTAAACAAAATGTCTGATTTCACAGACAAATATTTCAAAAAATGCAATGCCTTGCTTTGATATCCAAACATATTGATCATCATTCTTCGTTGGAACTGTTGTCACTACTCGAGCTACTTCCATGACTTTGGTTATTTGGAGGAATGTTTTGTTCATTGTTTTGAGTATTTTCTTCTTCTTCAAGTTCCATTTACAAACATAAATATAAATTGTAATGAGTGTATATACATTGGTGAGAATAATGAAAATTACAATATTAAGTAATATACATCAATTTAAATAAAAAATAAATGTACCATAGCAAGAATTGACTCATGAACAATACACATTCTTTCAAAACCAAATTTCATGCCATCTCTCAACAATTCATTTGTTGGCGCAGTTCCATACTTTGTTTCTTGCAATTTTTATACCACATAAAAAATTATATATTTAATACAAAAAAAATTGTTATATTAATTATAGATGGAGCTAAGTAAAACAAGATAGATTCTTACAAATTCCACAATTAATTTTTGATATGCCAACATATACTAACAACCCATATTTAACCCAATGTCATTCAATTATTCTGATGGTTCTTCTTTATATGTTATCTTAGATCCCTATATTACTAGTATAGCCTCTTATTGTTGTTAGTGTAACCCCCTTGTTTTTATTGTTGTACCCCTGTAACCCCAATATTGTTATTATTGTGCCCTTACATTATTATTGCTAGGTCGGCTAGGATTATATTGCGATCCCATGGAATCCTATATATAAAAGGAGGTTTTTTCATTTGTATCATCCAAGAATTGTTCATTTATGTAATGTATTGGAGGTTTCCCCCTCGAAGTGGCTGATTTATATGGCATTGATCTCTCTTTTCTTCTATTTTTGGGGTTGGTTTCATAACATTTGGTATCAGAGCTTTGGATTCTAGGGTTTCGCTACTCCAAATAGGTCATCATGGCATTTTCGCTATAATTTTTTTTCATATGAAAGTTCAGAAGCTAAAATGTTTATAGAGTGAAGATGAGATCCTGAGGAACGTCATTTCAAAATTTTAGATCTTGGTTCACAATATTTTTGGAGATATGATCTGTGGAAGTTAAGGTTTGTTCAAGCTCTCGAATTTCACCAAAAATAGGTCATCGTGGAAGTTTTGCTATAACTAATTTTATGCTAAGGTTCAGAAGCTGAAATTTTTACAAAGAGAATCTGAGATCCTTAGAAATGTCATGTAAAAATTTCAGATCTTGGTTCATAATATTTTTGGATATATGATCTGTGGAAGTTAGGGTTTTTTCAGGCTCTCGAATTTCATCTCAAAGAGGTGACCGTGGAAAAATTGTCATAACTCTCTCTCTGAGCATCAGAGAGGAATTCTCTCAAAATTGGCCACAATTACATGGCCTTTAGTTTCCTTTATATCAATTTTAGAGTGGAAGGAGGAAAAAATGACACGTGGCACATCATATAAGTTCGCTCTATTGAACAAGTCCATAATTAGGTCCTTGTGGGAGATTGGGCATAACTTTGTCTTGAAGAATCCAAATCAGGTCAGGCCTATGGAATTTGAAAGAAGCTTCAAAGGGATACTACCTGAATTTCAGATATTTAAGATCTGCAATTAAAGAGATAATGCAGTTTCATTATCGAGCTCCTTAAAAGCAAGAAAAAGGTGTGTATTTTTCTCAATTTGCATAAGTCTTCTGTGAAAAATCAGTTTGAATTGATTCCAAGGGAATATTGTAGAATAGATATCAGTATTGGGTTATAAAATTCTCCCTAAAAATAATTCAACACCAATTAAGCCTTTAAAAGGCTCTACTATGAATCATGGAGATGAAGAACTGCAACATGACATGTCAAAATTACAAGAGCAAGTGCACCAAATTTCGCTCTCGCAAAAAGCAACAAAAAATGAAATGGACATTTTGAAGAAAGGCATGGAAGCTAAGATGGATGGTTTGAAGAAAGGCACGGAAGCTGGCATGGAAGCTAAGATGGATGACATGGAATAAAAAATTAAAGACAACATGGAACACATGAATAATTATCTAAAAGAAAATATGGAAGGTTTGACAAAGCCGATACAAGAAATGTTTCCTAATGGCGAAAATATAGTAAAGGAAACTTATGATGAGAAAAAAAAAAAAATTTAATCGTGATTTTATAAACTCTAATGTTGGATGGAAGAACCACCATATTCCAAAGATGGATATGGGGAAGTTATATGGCAAGGATCCCGTAACATGGATAATATAGACGGAGCAATATTTTGATCTCAATAATGTGCAAAACACACAAAAGGTACGCATTGCAGCTTTACATTTCGAAAAAAATACATTTGCATGGTACCAATGGATTCGATCTCATAAAAAAATTGTCACTTGGTAAATTTTTATGGAGGAAATGATAGCACATTATGAGGATACAAAGAGCAACACCTTCTTTAGCCAACTGATAAATCTCAAACAAAAGGGTTCAGTGGTGGAGCACATTAAGGAATTCCAAAAATTGCATATAAGGGTAACTGATATTCTAGAGGAACATGGGATTGATGTCTTCATAGGGACTTTAAAGGATAACATTTGACATGAAGTTCACATTTGGGAACCTGATTCATTGGAGAAGCTATTCATATTGGAAAGAAAAATTGAATGTAAAATTATGGTGACAAGGAAGCCTACCACTCACATCTATAAAGATGGAAGCGTTGCTACTCCTAGACTTCCACAACCTACAAGGTTGACACCACAAAAATTTGAAGAAAAAAGAGAAAAAGGGCTTTGCTACAGTTCTGATAGAAAATACACTAAAGGTCATAAGTGTGCCAAGAAGAAATTATTTTACATAGATTTTGAAGAGGAGGAAGAAAATGAACAAGAAACTTCAAAAGAAGAGGATATACACCAGGAACCAACCCTAGAATAGGAAGAAGAAATTAGTCCAACCATATCGTGCAATGCATTGGTGGATATTACCACTCCTCAAACTCTTAATATAGAAGGACATATCAAGAAGAAAAAGGTAATAGTGTTGATTGATTCGGGTAATACCCATAATTTTATTCATTGTAAGGTAGAAAAGGAATTGAATTTCTTCCTATAGCCAGAACCAAAGTATCAAGTGATGGTTGCAAATGGAGAATTTATAAATTTATCTGGAAAATTTCATATATCAAGCTAACCATGGGGGAATATGCATTGAATATTCCAATGCTTTCTATTCCAATGGGAGGTGATGATGTTGTACTAGGAGTACAATCATCACAATATTTGGGGATGGTGTCTTTTAATTTTCAAGAACTTTTCTTGAATTTTTTTTCGGAAGGAAAGGAAGTCGAATTATGGTGTAGCGCAGGGAAGCCGGGAAATATAATAAGCTCTAATGTCATTACAAAGCTTCTGAAGAAATAACAATGAGGTGTAATTGCATAATTATGCTCACTAGAAGTTCCAACATCAAAATCATCTATTTCTCCAGATCTCCAAAAAGTCTAGGACAATCATTCCAAGGTGTTTGAAACTCCCAAAGGACTCCCACCTATTCATGATCATGGTCCTGCTATTCATTTTATTCCAGGAAGTGTTCCTCCAAACATCAGGCCTTATAGATATCCTTATGTCCAAAAGAGTGAAATTGAAATTATGATTGTAGAAATGTTAGAGGCTGGTATAATTCAACTTAGTCAAAGTTATTTCTCTACTCCAGTAGTATTGGTGCACAAGAAGGATGGATCATGGCACATGTGTCCAGATTATAGGGAGCTCAATAAGCTCACTATTAAATATAAATTTTCCATTCTTGTGATTTATGAATTAATGGATGAATTACATGGAGAAATTTATTTTACGAAGTTGGATCTTCCTTCAGGATATCATCAAATTATAATGAAGACGGAATATATTCTGAAAACAACATTTCGAACTCATGAGGGTCATTATGAATTTTTGGTTATGAATTTTGGCCTTACCAATGCACGTTCTACATTTCAAGGGTTGATGAATTCCATTTTAAAACCCTTCCTTAGAAAATTTGTGCTGGTATCTTTTGATGATATACTAATCTACAACAGGTCTTGGAAGGACCATGTTCAACATGTTGACAGGGTGCTCAAACTATTGGAGTAGAAACAATTATATGAAAAAAAATCTAAATGTTTCTTTGGAGTACAAGAGGTGGAATATCTATGTCATATTGTATCTCATGAGGGTGTTAAGGTACACCCTAACAAAATTAAAGCCATTAAGGAATGGAAAGTCCCCGCAACCATAAAGTAGTTGTGAGGATTTCTTGGGTTAACAGGGTATTATCGCAAGTTTGTTAAGAATTATGGGAGAATAGTAGCACCTCTAGCAACATTATTTAGGAAAGATGCATTTCCATGGACTCCTAAAGAAACTAAGGCCTTTGAACATATTAAAGAGGCAATGTGCCTAGCACCGGTCTTAGCTATGCTAGACTTCACAAAAACCATTATTGTGGAATGTGATGCCTTAGGAAATGGAATTGGTGCTGTTTTAAAGCAAGAAGGAAGACCCGTTTCTTTTGAAAGTCGTCTAATCAAAGGGAAGTATTTATAAAAAAGCTATTTATGAGAAGGAAATGTTGGAAATACTGCATGCACTAAAGAAATGGCGACCTTACCTAATGTGAAGACACTTCAAAGTAAAAATTGATCATGATAGTCTTAAAGACATTTTGGAACAAAGAATATCTTCAGCAGAACAACAAAAACAGGTCACAAAGATGTTGGGTTATGAATTTGAAATCATCTACAAAAAATGGAAGCTAAATGTTGTCGCAGATGCACTCTCAAAAAAGGATGAAGAGGTGGAAACATTGCTTTGTGAAATTTATATTATCCAGCCATATTGGATAACTGAAGAAAGGGATGAATGGAGGAAGGATGGGGAAGTGTGGACACTCATTCAAATGTTGCAGCAAGATCCTAGTACATATGATACATTTAGTTGGAAAAATTATTCCTTATGGTAGAAAGAACACTTATATATTTGTAAGAATTCCCAACTAAAACAAAATATTCTTTTGGAATTTCACACTTCTCCCTTAGGTGGACACTCATGATTCTTAAAACGTTACCGCAGGGTGAAGAAAGAATTTTTTTTGGGGTGGCCTTAAATATGATATTCAAAAATTTGTGCCAGAATGTTGATGAACCCTTAGTTAAACTGAGAGGGGGGGCTGAATCAGTTTAATACATTCATGGTTATTTAATACTTTTTCATTCAACTAATTTACACCTTCATTTTATAAGGAGCTTAATAAATAATGGATCAAAAAACATAATGTGTGGACAAAAATTAATTAAATAGAAAAAAACATCACATCAACACTTAATCATCAAGGACATAGACAAGAGATATAAGTGGAAACCCATAAAGGGAGAAAACCACATCTTATTATTGTTGTGATGTAAAGGAAAGCTCCAACACCCTCTCACAACCGATTTTCTGTAGGCTCCAACCTACAGGAGGCTAATACCCCAAATTCTGCAAGCTACAACTTGCAAGGAAGCTCCAACACCCATCTATTTTCTGCAGGCTACAACCCACAGGAGGCTCCTACCTCAACCAGCTACAACTAGACATATATCAAGCTACCACTTGATATGGAAGCACCAACTCCCTCACACTACAATAAAATCATATGTTGATTTACCTGGATATCAGCTCTATTTTTCTCCTTCTTCAATGCTGCACTTCCAGCCTTAAAATCTGCTTCATGTCAACTCTGGATCTGCACATCATCTCTATCTTCTCTCTCTCATTCTTCCACTCTCTAAATTCTCTATGCATATCACAATAACATCATTTATAGAGATTAATTCATGGCTATTTTCATTCTATATGGGAATTTGAAGTGAATAGGCATGAATCTTGCCTTCCACCCACTCATTTCCTCACTCGGTATATTCAGGATATTACAACAATATATACACTCGTGTCTGTATTAATTGGAGTTTTTATTTACCTTGGAGTCTTGCCTTTGCATCACAAACAATATAGAAAATAATAATTAATAATTTTACAGTTACAATCAAATATTTCACTCAACCCTTTCATCTTCTTAGATTTGTTTTGTGTGTTTGTCCTCTTCTACTTGCTGTCCCTTTGTCTTTTATGTTTTTGTAGTTATATTTACAACTGTGCTGCAACATTATTGTCTTAGCCCAACTTGACCCATGCCTTTATGTATTACACTGCTTCTTCCTATTTCATGTCTTACCTGCAGCATTCTATTCTCTTCTCTGCTCCTTTCCTCTGTGTCAGGTTACTTACTTGAGTCACCTTCTGCCCACATTCAG
Source organism: Pinus albicaulis (assembly GCA_034641835.2). Lineage (NCBI taxonomy): Eukaryota > Viridiplantae > Streptophyta > Pinopsida > Pinales > Pinaceae > Pinus > Pinus albicaulis. The sequence goes on from CM076580.1 coordinate 604,896,544, forward strand.
TATTTGTTATCAACTTTTGCAGCCACATCTAAATGAAATTGTTCTACACTTAGAGTCAATTCTTACCCAAGTCTACTCCCATTCAGAATTTTCTTTATACACCCAAGTCCATTCTTTTCTATTCAAATTTTTGTTTAACTCACTGCCACAACACTATTCTGCACAGGCTCCTGGTCCTTTTTCATATGTTCAAGTCTTTCCTTTGTGACCTGTGGGTTATGACCCACATAAACTCCCTTTTAACATAGCGGATTAAAATTTAACCTATTAAAATACATAGGTTTAGAAATCAAACATCGCATACTTTATAATAGAACTCACATAATAAACATCCCTTACATAAGCATGGAACAAGGGTTATCGGGTCCCACAATACTTTACCAATCAAACTACATCGCACTTCGCTTGCCTACAAATTTTAACGTTTTTCAATAAACATATCTCCTGTCTTATGCGATATTCGATCGTATCACATTGCATCCAACATAACTTACCATGAGAACCTTAAGCAAAAAATGTAAAATCTGCGATATGCGCTAATGCACAGTGTCGACACATGGATCCTCCCTTTCATCGCATCACAACTTTCTAATATTATTGCATCGCAAACAAATTCACATACCTTGCAAATCCTTAGTGTTATTCACTAACATTTGCGATGTGCGAACTCGTGATTCGCCATCCATCATTGATCTTCCACATGATCTAATGGTCCTCACTGCTTGCCCTACCGGGCCAACACGTGTCCCTTCTCCACTTCACATTGCACACACAATAACTTACCCTGTGGCGGCCTTAACACTTAAACACTAAAATTTGTGATTTGCGCTTTCGATCTCCGTCACTGGTCTTCGTTGGATCCAAAGGTCCATGCTTGTCTCCTTGTCAATCCACTTCGCATCGCAAGTTAAATAAATTAACTTGTGAAGTCTTAACCGTAAACATTATACCCTACGATATGAGATGTCTTCATAGTTGCGACATGATCTTCCACCATTGATCTGTGCAAGATCTATGGTCCTCATTGTTTTTTTCAAATCTGATTACTTTCTGCTATGTGATCAATACGATATTAAATCAAATAGAGGATTTTGTAAGATCTATGGTCCTCGCTGTGTCTTGCGAATCTGATTGCTTTCTGCTGTGCGCTGAATTAGTTCGCTTTGTCCTTTTCTATTGAAAGCGATGATCTCTCATGAGATTGTTCTTTTATTTGTTATTCACTCCAACTTGGGATTATCATGCTTGATACACGTTCATGACACTGCCCATCTCGTTAATGACTTGACCCAAGCGTACATGACCTGACCCAACACGTTCATGACTCTACCCCGCGTTCACAACTTTTCCTTTGCTATTTTTCTGCCTTTGCTCCTTTTATGCCTTAAATTCCTTTGTTGCCTTTGTTGCCTTTTCCTTTTTTCTGTATTTTCTCCTTTGGTGCCTTTGCTGATGGTATAATGCTTCTCCTTGCCTCTATGCTGCTCCACTAACTCTCTTTTATGTTTTCTTACTACATTATTTCTTGATCTTCTTCTTTTCCTTATTGTTGTTGCTTCTCTGCTCCTTTGTCTTAATGATAGTTTTGGTGAGTCTCCTTTGTGATCCTTTTCCATCAATGACAATATTTCCAACAATATCCCCCTTTAGCATTGATGGCAACACTTCCTCCAACACTCCAATACTTCCTCCAAGACTTCCTCCCCCTTTCATTATGAGAGGTGTCTTTCTTCCTCTTCTTGCTTTTCAGAAGAGCCTTTCTTCTTCTGATTTCCTTTCCTCCCCCTTTGACATCAATTGAAAAGGGTTTCACAATTCCCAGTGTAGTTTCTATTCTCGCATTTCTTCTCTCTGAGTTGTGTATAGGCCTTATTCTAAATTTATACTTTTTTGCTCCAGGCTAGTGTATAATATTTTTTGGGAGAACACTTTGAAAATTATTGATATTGCATGAATGGAGGGCATGTCACCATATAATGTTCTGTACTTATATCCATTTCTACTTGATAGTGGTGATATGTGCTAGAAATTTGATGTACTTCTTTCATAATACTCCAATCTTGAGGACCTATACCATACCATACTTTGTAGATATTTACTACCTTCATAGCTCTAGCTCTTCTATGATAAACTTTATGGGCTGCTCTCCCCCTAGAATGATGCTTTCTTGTATGATACTAACTATCACTTGTCTAATGCACTATTTCTGTTCCTTATATTGTAGCCTTTTCTGGTGTATTTCCATCACCCTTTTTTTTCTATCTTTTATTTTTTTGTTTTCTGATCATATCAGAGAGTATCCTCTGAAGACACTAACCCTAGTTTGTCTCTTAGATATTTGAATGGTTCTCTAGTAGGAGGTTTTGTGAATATGTTTGTTGTTTGTTCTTTTGTTGGTACATACTCCATCTTTACTATTTTATTTGCTACTTGTTCTCTGAGGAAGTGGTACTTTATTGCGATGTGCTTGGTTTTCAAATGACGTACTAGATTTTTTGATATACTTATTGCACTTGTATTGTCACATTTGATAGAGATAGGTTCAGTGATGCTTACCTTCATGTCTTGGAGAGTTTGTTTCATCTACATTACTTGTGTGCAACAAGTTGTTGCTACTATGTATTCCGCTTCTACAGTAGATAGAGAGACAAATGTTTGCTTCTTGCTTAACCATGCCACCATAATTTCTCCCAAATAAAATGCACCTCCACTTGTGCTTCTCTTTTCATCGACACAGCCGGCCCAATCTACATTTGTATATGTTGTGAATGTGAATTCTTTGCCTTTCGGATACCATAGGCCATAATGTGCAGTTCCTTGCAGGTATCTAAATATCCTCTTGATTTCTAGCAAGTGATTTTGTTTTGGTTCTACCTGATATCTTGCCACAAGTCCTACTGCCAACATAATGTCTGGTCTAGAAGCAGTTATGTATAGCATATTTCCTATCATAGATCTATAAAGTCTTTGATCTACATTTGCAGATCCATCATTAGCACATAACTTGCAGCCAATGATCATGGGAGTTGACACAGGTTTGCAATCTTCCATTTGGAATATTTTTAACATATCTCTTGAGTATTTTTCTTGTGAAATTAACATGCCTTTGTTCTTTTGTAGGATTTGAAGTCCTAGGTAGTAGGTAAGCTTTCCAATCATAGACATCTCAAATTTTGACTTCATCTCTTCTGAAAATCCTTTTACTAACTCATCCTTGTTGCTACCAAACATGATGTCATCTACATATAGTACTACATTTAAGAGTTCATTTTCATCGGCCTTTATATACAAATTGTTGTCAACTCTACTCCTCCCTTCTTGAAGCCTTTTTTTTAAAGTACTTGTCCAAACAAGAATACCATGCACATGGTGCTTGTTTGAGACCATATAGGGCTTTCTTTAATCTGCACACATAGTCGTGTTTATCTACTAAGGAAAATCCTTCAAGTTGTTCCATGTAAACTTCTTCCTCTAGATCTCCATTCAAGAAGGCATACTTCACATCCATTTGATATAATTTGAAATCATGATAGCATGCAAAAGCCAAAAACATTCTAATTGATTCCATTCTTGCTACAGGGGAAATTTTTTCATCATAGTCAAGACCTTCTATTTGAGAGTATCCCTTGCGTACAAGTATAGCTTTATTTCTGATTACCTGACCTTGTTCATTCATCTTATTCTTCAATATCCACTTTGTGCCAATGACATTTTTTCCAGCAGGTCTTAGCATTAACTCCTAGGTCTTTTTCTTCTCAATTTGGTCTAATTATCATTCATATCTTTTACCCAATTTTTGTCTTTGTTGGCTTCATTGAAATTATTCAGTTCTATCTGTGACAACATGGCTAGGTACACTTCCTCGGTCTGTTCAGCTAACTATCTTCTAGTTTGGACTCCTGCACTCTTGTCTCCAATGATTTGATCTATAGGATGGTTCTTCTGAGTGTGTCTCGAGGGTCCTTTTGGGTTTATTTCTGTATCTTTTGTTGTCTTTCTCTATTCTTCATTTTCTTTATTTTCATCTTCATAATCATTTGGAGGACTAGCATAGTTTGTGCTTATGGTTTTGTCTGGTAGATCTTCGTCGAATCTCACATCAATGCTTTCCACTATTTTATGTAGTCTTTTATTGTAGCACCTGTATCCCATACTATTGGATGCATATCCCAAAAATATTCCTTCATCAGCTCTCGCATCATACTTCCCCAGTTTTTCGTCAGTATTCTTTATGAAACATTTACTTCCAAAAGCTCTAAAGTGCTTTATTGATGTCGGTTTCCCATGCCATAATTCATATGGATTCTTGTCACAATTTGGTATGAGATGAGATTTGTTGAGAATATGGACAGTTGTGTGTACTAATTTTTCCCGGTAGGTTTGGGGAATGTTTCTTTCTTGCATCATTGCTCTGGAAATCTGTTGTGCTAACCTGTTTTGTCTCTATGCCACTCCATTCTATTGAGATGTACCTGCAACTGTAAATTGTTTTTTTTTAATCCCACATTCATTGCACAAGTTTGCAAAATCATCGTTTGTGAATTCACCTCCTCTGTCTGATTTGATGCATTTCAGTTTAAATCTATTTTTATTTTCTTCTAGTGCCTTGAATATCTTAAATTTCTCAAACGCTTTGGATTTGTATATGAGAAATGCCACCCATGTTAATCTGGAAAAATCATCGATTATCAACATGAAATACGATTCTCCTTCTGGTGCATTTTTTCTTGAAGGTTCACATAGGCCCATGTGCACAAGATGAAGAGGCTTACTTGTGGATAGTTGGTCTTTAGCTTTGAAATTTGTGCAAGTTTGTTTTCCCATTTTGCAGGATTTACACATGGTATTTGGTGGCTTCTTTACTATAGGAAAATCTCTGACAGCTTCCCTTTTTCTCAGTTTGATGATGTGGCCAAAATTTAGATGTTCCAATCTTCTATGCCACAGGCAAGATTCGTCAAGTTTTTTGATCTGGCATGCTTCATTATTTTCTTCTAATATATACACATTACTCTATGTTTGAACACCTTTGACTAAGGTCTTTCCTGTGGTGATTTAAATTACTTCACAATATTGGGCACTGAAAAGGACCTCAAATCCTTTATCACACATTTGACTAACACTTAGCAGATTGGCTTTTAGACCATCTACAAATAGTACATCCTGAGCCTCTCCTCTTCCATTATTCAAGCTGATTGTGCCTTATCCTAGATTTTCATCATCAAAAGTTACAAACTTGCTTCATTCTCCAGTCATATGTTTTGAGCACCCACTGTCCACATACCATTGATTGTTCTGATCTTGAGCAATTAGAACAATATCACATTTATTTAGTTTCCTTTTCTATTGCATGCAGTTTTTTTCTCTATAAAATTTTTGAGGAGATGGATCACAACCTTTGAGAGGACATTCATTATACTTTTGCCCATTTTTATGGCAGCTAAAACATTTGATTATATTTCTGAATAGATTGTTTACACGAGTGAATCCATCATTTTTCTTAATTCCCCTTGATTTTCAATACTCCGGTATCTGTATATACACTTTGCACTCTATGGTTTTATCAAAGAACCCTTTAAAAAAAAAAAAATACCCATGGAAGTAGTATCTGTCTATGGCAGAGAGAGTTGTTTAAGGTAGTCTTTTCATTTGTTGCATCTTTTGCTGGTTGGACTGGATTTGCTTTGTCTTACAGTATGCCACAATATGTCCAGGTTTGTGGCAGGAAAAGCAAGTGATGCTTCTCACAAGGGGAAGGAACCTCCTTTGACATCTTCTGATTTTTTTCAACTCATCCTTAGGAGTGTATGAGTCTTTTGCAGTTGATTGTTTCTTCATTTCTTTCTTTGTCACTTGAAGTTGCTACTTGTTTATGTTTGTTTCATGATATAACATGGCCTTGCTGGTTTCTAATTCTATGGATTCCATTTTTGTTGCTTCATTATCATTTGTAGCTTTTACAAAAATGATATTCTTGTTATCTTCTGCCTTGGAATCGTTGGTTTCTCATTCATAGACTATCCCAGCCTTTATATGAGGAGGTGTTTGAGCACTTATAATTTTGTCCAAATGTCCAGAGCTTTTCATTTGAGAAATATTCATAGTTAATTTAATTTGGGCCTTTTCTAATTTCTTCCTTAGGCTTACCACTACTTCTTCCAGTTTTTCTCACTCTTGATTTTTCTCCTTTATTTCTCTTCCCAGAATATCCTCTATTTTCCTTGATTCTTCTAGTTCAATATTCAATTTAATAAGATCTTTTGAATTTGGTTCTGTCTTTTCATATTTTAGAATAATTTCTTTTTGTTTATTACTCTTAAGTTTAATTCTATCTATTTCCTCCATGACACTAATTATCCTCCCCTCAAGATCTACCTCACCTTCTTCTTCAAATTCCCAGAGATCTTCCTCAAGCTCTTCCTTGGTCATCAAAATGATTTATGATGTTCCTTATTCATTGGGGGATTCATCTGAGCTCTCAAATGCACTGTTGTCTTGTTGGGCATATAATGTTCTTCTATTAAATCTATTCCCTTTTTACCTATTTCTGAAATTGGTTTTCTCTTACCCTCTTGGTTGATTCTCCATTTTTTGATGAGGAAATTTAGATGCATAGCGCCCCACTCTTCCCCAGCTAAAGCACTTAAATGGAAGTGTTCTTATTTCCTTTTCTCTTCTTTTGCCTCCTTCACTACTTGCTCTTCTTCAATCCTCCTCTTGAGTCTGTCTGCTTCTTTTTAGAATGCTTCCTTCATCTCCTTCACCTATTCCAATGCCATCTAGAGCCTTTCAACTTATTCTTGGAGGTTGAAAATAGGTGAAGCATGGGTCTGTTTGACCATATTCTAAGGTCCTTGACTTAGCTTTTCTTTAAACTTAGATGGATAAATAAGTCTCTTGAAGATTTCATCGTCAATATCCCTATCATGAGTATCAGACTACATCCATTTGATAACAACACAATGACTAATAATCACAACTTCAAGATCATGTCTCCTGAATATTATCTCTCCAAAATGATATGATTCAATTTCATTGTCCTCTTTCATGGCTTGGACGGTGCCATCAACTCCATAGTATATGATCTTGATAGGTAACTTGGGCCATATTGACCACTTTTCCCTCTTAAGAGTAGCTGTAACTCGATGATAAAATGTCTGATATAATATTTCCAATTAAACCACTCTATCTGAAGCATATAAAGGTAGCAGACAAGGAGCTCTCGATGCACCATGTGGCATAAAATCTGATGTAGAATCCATGTTCATGCAAATACCAGTCTCCAATGCCTCTTATTACTATCTATTCTTGTTACGAGAGGCATGAACACTCTTTCTCAAATAACAAAGAGTACACTAGAGCCATAAAATGGTTGCATATTCTTGTCATCTCTGATTTATGCTTGTAATCACATAAGATCTTGCATTAAACATGTACTAGAGGAAAATGCTTGGACCATTTCCATTCTAGTTCAGAAAATTCATTTTCTGAACAGATGGAGTCCAAAAGGTAGCAAGACATAAAGAAAATAGTAGGCTTGACACTCTTCACTTCCATGAAAGCTTTGTGTAATGAAGGGGACATGATTGCACTCCAATTGAATGCTGGCCCATGAGTAAAAATTTCATTCACCATAGTCACCCATGATTTATGAAGCATAGTTCCATCCCTTTCTTTGTATAGTTTGGCCAACAAAAACATGAATATTCTGAAATGATGCTTCAATATAGCAGTTGGATACACCTTTGATATCCTGGCCTTAAATCTTTTAGCATAAAACCACCATTTTTTAGTAGCATGCTATGAGGTACCTCATATATATCCCTTTTCACCCATTCCGCAAATAGACTTACTTCAAATTCTAGGAGGAACTTTCTTGACAATATTTTGAGGGTCTGGAAGCCTCCAACTGGGCTTTGGTGTTGGTTTAGGATCCATCTATTGGAAAATTCCACCTAGCCTATGAGCCAGGATATTACCTCCACACAAGGAAGAACGGGAGATATGGCATCAATCCTATGAAGGCATGATTTGGTCACATTCTTGTAAATGTTGATACTGAGGTCATGTTCAGGATCATTTTGGATGAGTTCTGAGAAATCCCCTGAGCTGAAAATTTGATAAAATCTTCCTCGCTCGAAAGAATTCTCATTGGTTATCTTGGATTATGTGTCCACCGTGATTAAAGGATGATTTTCAAGAATTACCACCTCTGAATGTTTTTTTTGTTCAAATTTTATTTGCATCTGTCTTCATCCTTTTGAATTTCTTATCAACTCTTACACTAACTCAATACAAGAAGGAGTGGAAATGTTAATCTGGGTTACACTTTTTTCCATTTTTTGAGAAAAAAATTTCATTTTTTTCGGTTCTTCAATTTTCTGCAAACTATAACAATTTTTCTGTGTAGAATTTCATTTTGCGATAAAAATAAAAGTTGTGAGAAATTTTGTTAGCTTTCTATTACTTATTTTTTGAAACTTTTTTTATTTAGATTTGATATGTCAACTTAGCGTTTCTTTGAGTGTGTTTTTCTTAACAATCAAAGGATTCATAAGAAGTCATGTTATGACGTAATGTTGTATTCATTGAAAATTTGTGTTTTTGAGAAAACAAAATGTGTTAAAACAATCTAGATAGAGTCTACTTTGGTTTCGTCATATTTACAAAGCCAATGGATGCATATCATAATTACTAGAATTTTTTCAACTGGTCCAATACGAAAAACTGCATATTTTGGATATGTTTCGCGACACAACAAATTTCTTAACATATAAGTTATAAACCAAAAATATAAAAGCTACCCATTAGAGACGACGGACCAATGTAATGCCCCATAATTTTTTCAATTTTTTTTACAATGAATTTTGGGAGATACAAAATTTTGATTTCACTGAATCACAATGACCCTCAGAAATTGTTTGCACCCATTTTATTAGAAAAATAATTAAAATTAGTAAACGTTTATGAAATTCCATAAAAGTTATACTTCCTGAAAGTAGATTCAATTCTGAAAATGCTTGTCTTGGTTCCGACAGTTAATTAACAACCTTTCATGGAGTTTAATTATTCCAAAGTTGTAGAAACGTATTCAGAGCCTGGTTTTTTCGTAATTGGTGACGCGTTTAGTTCAGCCGAACTTTGATTAAAAGTTCAGCTGAACTATGTTTTCCGCCGACAGCTCATTAAGTCTAATGACTTAATAGTTCGACCGAACTTTTAATCAAAAGTTCGGCCGAACTTTTGTATAACTTTCCGTTGGCCGGAAAATTTTGCGGAGCCCCTACTAAAACACATTTTGTGGCAATATAAATTGCCGTGAAATCATTCACAATTTTCACACATTTCGCAGAAGTTTAATTTTGAACATGTTGTTATACTCTATTCATAGTAAAAATACAATTAATTCATAATTATACACAATATACTTATTCTTGATTACAGAGTACACTTAGATGATAAAACAAACCAATATTTGACGTGGAATTCGATCTACAAGTTGTTTTACATTACTCTGTGTAACAAGTAGTTGAATTGATTATGAAATAAACGTAATGTTTGATTTCACTTTGTATTAGTTTCATTTACCACCTAATGATAACTTGTTGTATAAATGATGCCTGTTATAACTCCATTGATTACACTATTCACATAATAGAAGTAATCATCTTAGCTTTCTCTTGTTTCCATTGCTATAGTAGACCCAACATAACTAGAACCGTAAACAAACTAGAGTTAAGCTGTTATGAATACTAATGGTAACCACGCTCAAACAGATTGAATTTTATTACATATATCACAAAACTTGATCAATACTACTACCTTGTTCTAGTTATATTAATGGGTATTATTATATAAACCATGTATTAGGGAAATTATTATTATATGCCCTTAGTGTAATTAGGTTTTTTAGTATGAATATTTATTTGAATTGTATGAAAAAAAACCGCTTTAGCTACGCATAACTTACAGCCCTAACAGCAGAAATGACTGCTAATATCTTCAGATATGCAATTAGATGATCAAGACAAATGTTGCAAAAATATAGATCTATGCATTAGAAGACATTAAATAGTAGAAAAATAAGATTTAATCCATAGATCCAATAGACAAGACAAGAATATATCCAATGAATATTTTTATTAATGGCACCTGGGAGGAAAACACAAGAGGGTGTTCCCTGTTTTCCTCAATGGGATGGGTTCTTGTGAGTCCTCAACACTTCAGATTTAAAACTTCTCTCTCTTGATGGTGTAGAAAACCCAGACAAAAATGGAAAAGTATGGCTATGATTATGGATCAATAGCTAGACCAAGTGTTGAGATCCAGAGTGATCTTTAGGCAACAAAAGGTGATAAATGAATGGGAAAACCCTTCTATTTATAACAAAATATTGATTTAGTCTAGATATTGGTGCATAGTTAAAATATTATTAACCAAATCAAGATCCAAATTTTATGGAATATTTTATTATATTTTTTGGAGGGAAAAAGAATTTGACTTGGGTAAAATCCCTTTATTTGTAAATAACAAATAAATAAATGATTTATTTATCATTTTAAGGATTTGGTTGAGTAATAATAAATAAATAAATGGTCTATTTATCATTTTAAGGATATGGTTGAGTAATAATCAAATAAATAATGATTTATTTAATTATTTAAGGGAGATTTAGTCATATTTAACAAATAATATTATTTAAGTGATGTTTAAATAATTATTCTTAGAAAATAATAAGATAAATAATGATTTATCTAATTAATTTCCTTGTTTTGGGTTAAACATAACCAGGAATATTAATTAAATTGTTGTTTAACAAACTATTCCTTGAGTAAAATCAAACGAATATGGATTTATTTAATGTTTCCTTATGGGGTTTCCTGTTTAGACCATAAACAACTTAATAAAGGTGGTTTTACTAAGTTATTTTCATAGTGAATGCAATTATACTTAGGGTAAAATTGGTCTTACATGGTGTAATTGGGTCCATATAATACCAATGGGTTAGATGACCAAAAAATGGTGAAACAGATTTCCCCTCAGTGTGCGAGCGTTAGGAGCTAATCGTATGACCGAATTATGTTGTAAGAATTCAATCACTAGACGTCGAATGGGAAGTCAAAGAGAGAAGAGTATAAGGTGGACCAAAGTGCTGAAAGAACTAAACACTGAGGAGGCAAGAATTATAGCTGCGATAATTCTCTTTGATGAGTGAGTACCTACTATAGGCGGTGGGGGAGCCATACCTATGCCCACTGAGGCAATAGTACAAACAATAAGGCATCCAGAAAACCACAGGACGAAATAATAAAGCATATCCTGGCATAAACAAGAGCCAGATAAATAACATGATAATGAATCGCACATACATATTGTGCCTGGGATAACAACTAGGACTTTGTACAATAATATCTGAGTACATGAGATATGAATACAACCCGGATGCCCCTGTAAACAGGGAAGGGCTCTGAAAGTCTAACTGATATATGCAATCAATAAGGTGCTGCAAGCGAGTGAGGTTGGTATCATCAAATCTATGGAGTTGTATCGAAGGCTGAAGTGAAGAATTCATCCAAGTATGTGGGGGGCTACCTGTAGGGCCACCCCCTCATGAGGTTTGAGACATATCACACACACCTGGGAATCACCGATATCAGCTGCTGCATCACTGAACCATCAAGTATACGGATCTCGATCATGTTGAAAGGAGCTAGAGCTGAGAATCAATCAATTCAAATTGAAATAAGGAGTCCCTTTGACTGATCTGGGGCACTGAGCTAGAGTGGAAGCTGGAACCAAGGTACACCACCTTCTCGACATGTCTTCTGGAATGAATGAGTTGATGTCGACAAAAGGAGGTCCGCCATAGGTGAGGCAATAAGGGATCCTCAAATAAGGCATGAGAGACAATAGTAGAGCGACTGACAGACTGAAACCAATGATTATGATGAAATGGGGGGTACTGAGTAGCGAAAGAACGACTTCCCTTGTTAGAGCATAAAGGGCATGAATGACCTAGCATCAACTGACACAACATCATGAGGGATAGGGAATAGTGGAACTGAAGGCCATAATGTGCGACATGAGAGAGGGACCAAGCAATGAAGGATGGAGGACTATAGCAGGATGCAAAGGGACTCGAGATAGACTTTGTGAAAGCAATGATGACTCAACTCGGATGCTCTAAAAAAGGGTGACTCGATGGTGTTGCCACATATGAAAAGGGGTCAAAGGGGACCATAAAAGCATGAGTATCATATGGTAACTCATGATGAAAGTCGACATGAGCATGGAAAAGTATGGAGGAAACATGGTTCCCCCAGTACGAGTGTTGCAAGTGAAGAAATTCGATTTTTGAGGAAGGATGAAGTGGCGCTTCTTGGGAAAATGTGTCTTGGTGAAGTATCAAATCACTAAAAAATAACACATACCCATTTGATGACTCAGTGAGAGCTTTCCAACGGTGTGGACGGTTTGGTAAACATAGCTACGGTTGGATCACGGTGAGTGAAAAAGGAAATAGGGGTTTCTATTTTAATAAGGCATTTTCCCTCCAAATTCATTCACTTGCAATGGAGATGTGGTGGATGTGGATAGGAGAGAAGGCCCTAAATCTTGCGGCGATCGTAGCGGACAAACCGACCGTTGGAATCAGGAGATGTCAGCTGCAGGTAAGAGGCCTAACCCTACTCTTTCTTTTTAGTGGATTAAAGTTCAGATTCGGTCCCTAATGCCCAGGAAAAGCCCTCTACTCCTCCTCACGGACGGGTCGCACTTTTTTGGGGTAAAAAGTGCGACCTGGGTAGCAGGTTTTGGCCAGATAAGTGCAACTTGTCCCAGGTTTGGGCCTAAAAAGTGCAACCTATCCGGGAGTGGTGTTTAGGTGCTGTTTTTTGGCTGAGCACTAGGGTTTTTTGATGAGAAATAGTATTTCCTATCTGTATACTGATGAATATGATGGTTTTGTGTAGGTATGGAAGAATGGATCAACTGGAGAGAGAGAGTCCTGGGCACATTACGCTTGGAGATCTGGGAGGATCAAGGTGTCTGAAGTGCTTTGGCCAGGTTTGGGGTTCTGAATTTTGTGGAGAACCGGTTGATGAGAGCTAGGGAGAACTTATTGGCCTATATCGTCAGCTACTAGGACCCGAACCATGAAGTATTTATATTGTAGGGGCACCGGATCGAGTTGACAGTCCAGGATATATATTTCATGACTAATCTCCCACCACTTGGGATGGTAGGGAATACTCAGCCAGTATTACCACATGGGTAGAATATCATAGAGTTTGTAGAGCACCATTTTTGGCCAGGTCTCCAAGTAAAGGGGACTCGGATACTCATCGGGGATTTGGAGACATTAGAGACTCATGCTATGGCCGCAGTAGTGCTGCGAATCCTGGGAAACCAGGTACTCCATCACATCACGGGGGGGGAAATGATGCTGGTGGAGAGTGTTTTGAGTGGGACCTACTATGGGTGGGCCCAGATGATGTTGTCGTCATTGAAACAACAGTTGTCACTATGTAAGCGGCAAGTGAACCATGACTGTGCATATGATACAATTTTGTGCTCTTTCTTCTTTGAGAATATTTCAACACTTCGACCTTGAATACAGCTCCCAGATGGGGGGCTGAGAGAGCCTAGGATGTGCCAGTGGGGGTGACTACTATGCAGAGGAGGAGGTGGAGTAGTTGGACGGGTGTTCCGTCCTGATTTCTTTGTTCATTGGGATCAGATGCCGCTGTACATAGATGAATATCCCTATAGTGGGATGAGTTATTGTGGTGACACGGATCTGCCACTTCTGCTTGGTCGTATATGGGGACCTAATGGTTAGTGCAAAATTGATAATATTTTACATGCATTTAAAGTTTTTAGAATATTGTATAAAGTACTGATTCTTTTACTTTCGGTATGCAAATACAGCACCAATAAAACCGGCCGGGTACATGGGGTGACCTGGAGTATCGGGGGACGCAGGATCTAGTGGATTGAGGGTGCATCAGAATGAGGACACATCAGCCCTTCTGGAGGACATCCGTCATAGATGTGAGAGGCTTCTGACTGGTGTTTTGGAGCGTGGATGGCAAGACTTAGATGACCAGTACATAGAGCCATGTATTGGTTTACCCTCGGAATGGCAAGGGGTCATGCAACGCATGGCGATGGCCAGACAGAGTGTGCGTGATCTACGAGCTGCGGGGGCAGAGCCACTGTCTCAGGATCCTCCAGATAGTGATTAGTGTGTGGGGGCATGTGGTGCCCCCATTTTTTAGTTTTTGTAACATGTTATGGGCATGTCATATGTATCAAAGTTAATGAACTCTAAAACATTTTATACGACATATACTATGGATATGCATTGTTTTGATATTTTTATGTTATTGTCTTGTGTTAAATGTGTGTGTTAAATTCCAATCCAGAATATGGTTTGCAATAATATCTATGTAGTGATTTTCAGCTCTAGGTACATGACTGAAAGTAATGATTTCAAATTCACGCATCAAAAGCTTCACTCATAAATATCTTTTGAAAAGGATAGGATTATGCACACGATATACACCATTCAATTTCATGATAAGAAGTAGGGAATCTAAATGAACATGAAGGTGGAGGATGCGATGTGAAAGGGCATTGGCTAATAAACCTCGCACAACATCATATTCGGCCTGATTATTGGTAGCAGTACCAATGCATACACCGTTTGAAAGAACAAGTGCCTACAAAGGGGTAAAAATGGCCCAACTTGCCGAGGCTAAATTCTGGGAGTAGTGACTTGCACCATCATCAAAATCGATATAAGGTGTTGACGGGGGGTCCCTCTGAAAGGTGCCACAAGACAATAAATGGGAGGATAAAGAACAATGTTGGCAACCTGAGCACATAGTATAAATCAAGTGCACTATGCGGAAGGGAGTGATCTGGGTAGGATGTCCACTTCCCACATGCTGCTGGTGAGGGGAAGTGTGGGAGCTACTGGAGGCGTAACTTGAGCTCAGGTTGCATAAGTCACCAAAGGTATGGATGATGGCATCTTTTTTATGGGCAGGAAAGATGAAGTCAGGGGTGGACGTAGCTTCCATGATGTCGTTGTCACAATAGGAGGTGGAAAGACAGGAGGAAGGGAGACCACATGATGCGGCGAGGATACCTGACTCATCATCATGAGAAGAAAAACTCATATGCGCATCATCGCGGGAGATGACGTAAGAATAAGAAGATAAAAGATCTACTGATGTTGAGCCCGGGGTGTTTGCTGAAAGGGAGTCAACCGAAACAATAGGAGAAGATTCATAGGGAGCTTCTGTCGAGGGTCTCAAGGATGATGACAGGTAAAGGATGGTGGCCGCATGCTCCTTCATGTTGACATTAGGGGGGGGATTTCAATAGGATCGGGTGAATCCTTGGTTTTTCCTATAGAATACTGTGCACGGAAGAAGCATATTAGTTATGTTCAATCTCGTATTCCTGAACTACCTCTAAAGAGGCACGGTAATGCATAAGGCGGGGACAATGATGAGAGTAATGGCCATGGTGTTAGGTCCCTATATTACTAGTATAGTCCCTTATTTTTATTAGTGTAACTCCCTTATTGTTATTATTTTACCCTTGTAACCCCCATTTTTTTATTATTGTGCCCTTAAATTATTATTGTTAGGTTGGCTAGGATTACATTTGGCCTAGGATTAAATTATGGCCCCATGGACTCCTATATATAGAAAGGAGGTTTTGTAAATTGTATCATCCAAGAATTGTTCATTGGAGGTTGCCCCCTCGAAGTGGCTTATTTATAAGGCGTTGATATCTCTTTTCTTCTATTTTTGGAGCTGGTTACACAACATTTGGTATCAGAGCTTTGGATTCTAGGGTTTCTCTGCTCCAAACAAGTCATCATGGAATTTTCACTATAAATTTTTTTCTAAAATTTTTTAGAAGATAAAATGTTTAGGGTGTGAAGCTGAAATCCTAAGGAAGATTCTAAAAATTTCAGAGCTTGGTTCGCAATATTTTCGGAGATATGATTTGTGGAAGTTAGGTCTTTTTTCAGGCTCCTAAACAGGTCATTGTGGCCTTTGCGCTATAATTTTTTTTCTACGAAGGTTCAGAATCTGAAATTTTTAGGGTATGAATCTAAAATCCGGAGGAAACTCATTGCAAAATTTTAGATCTTGGTTCGTAATATTTTTGGAGATATGATCTGTGGAAGGTAGTGCTTTTTGAGGCTCCCGAATTTCATCTCAAAGAGGTGATCGTGGGAAAATTTCAATAACTCTCTCTCTGAGCATCGGATTGGAGTTCCGTAAAAAGTGGTCACAAGTAAACGGACTGCAGTTTCTTAGCTATCAATTTTAGAGGTGAAGGAAGAAAAAAGTGACATGTGGCAAGTCGTACAAGTTCACTCTACTGAACCAGTCCATAATTAGGTCATTGTGGGAGATTGGACATAACTTTGTCTTGGAGAATCCAAATTAGGTCAGACCTGTGGAATTCAAAAGATAATTTAGAGGGCTATTTTAGTGCTGAATTTTAGATATTTAAGAGCCGCAATCACGGATATAATCCAATTTCAATATCGAGCTCCTCAAAAGCAAGAAAAAGGTGTGTATTTTTTTCCGAATTGCATAAGTCTTGTTTGAAAAACCAATTTAAATTGATTCCAAGGGCATATTGTAGAATAGGTATTAGTATTGGGTTCTAAAAAATTCCCCGTAAAAATAATTCAACACCCATTAATCCTTCAGAAGGCTCTACTATGACTCATGAAGATGAAAAATTGCAACATGATCTATCAAAATTACAAGAGCAAGTGCACCAAATTTCACTCTCGCAAAGAGCAACAAAAAATGAAATGGAAGTTTTGAAGAAAGGCGTGGAAGCAAAGATGAATGGTGTGAATAATAATATGGATGGTTTGAATAAAGACGTGGAATCTAAGATAGATGGCATGGAATCTGGCATGGAATCTAAGATGGATGACATGGAAGCTAAAATGGAAAACATGAAGAATGATCTAAAAGCAAACATAGAAGGTTTGACAAAGTTGATACAAGAAATGTTTCCTAATGATGAAAAGATAGTAGAGGAAACTCATGATGAGAACAAAATAAATTTTAATCGTGATTTCATAAACTCTAATGTTGGCGGGAAGAACCACCATATTCCAAAAACGGATATTAGGAAGTTTGATGGAAAGGATCCTGTAACATGGATACTACAGATGGAGCAATATTTTGATCTCCATAATGTGAAAAACACACAAAAGGTACGCATTGCAACTTTACATTTACAACAAAATACATTTGTATGGTATCGATGGCTTTCCTCCCGAAAAAAAATTGTCACTTGGTCAATTTTTATGGAGGAAATGATAGCACATTATGAGGATACAAAGAGCAACACCTTCTTTAGCCAGTTGATAAATCTCAAACAAAAGGGTTTAGTGGGGGAGCACATTGAGGACTCCCAAAAATTGAATATAAGGGTAACTGATATTCCAGAGGAACACAGGATTGATCTCTTCATAGGCACTTTAAAGGATAGCATCCAACATGAAGTTTGCGTTCTGGAACCTGATTCATTGGAGAAGGCATTCAGGTTGGCAAGAAAAGTTGAATGTAAAGTTATGGCGACAAGGAAGCCTACCACTCAATTCTATAAAGAAGGAAGTGTTGCTACATCTAGATTTCCACAACCTACAAGGTTGACACCACAACAATTGGAAGAAAAAAAAGCAAAAGGGCTTTGCTACAGTTGTGATAGCAAATACACTAAAGGTCATAAGTGTGCTGAGAAGAAATTATTTTACATAGATTGTGAAGAGGAAGAAGAAAATGAACAGGAAGAGGATATACACCAGGAACCAACCCTAGAAGAGGAAGAAATGAATCCGACCATATCGTGTAATGCACTGGCAGGAATTACCACTCCTCAAACTCTCAAGATAGAAGGACAAATCAAGAAGAAAAAGGTAATAGTGTTGATTGATTCAGGTAACACCCATAATTTTATTCATTGTAAGGTAGCCAAGGAATTAAATTGTTTCCTATACCCAGCACTAGAATGTCAAGTGATGGTTGCAAATGGAGGAACTATAAATTTCTCTGGAAAATGCCATAATATGAAGCTAACCATGGGGGAATATGTATTGACTAGTCCAATTCTTTCCATTCCTATGGGAGGTGCTGATGTTGTACTAGGAGTACAATGGTTACAATCTTTGGGGACGGTAGCTTTTAATTTTCAAGAACTTTTCTTGAATTTTTTTTCAAAAGGAAAGGAAGTCGAATTACGGGGTATTGCAGGGAAGTCGGGAAAGATAATAAGCTCTAATGTCATGACAGCTTCTAAAGAAAGAACAACGAGGTGTAATTGCACAATTATGCTCACTAGAAGTTCTCACATCAAAATCATCTATTTCTGCAGATCTCCAACAAGTCTTGGACAATCATTCCAAGGTGTTTGAAACTCCCAAAGGACTCCCACCTATTCGTGATCATGATCATGCTATTAATTTTATTATAGGAAGTGTTCCTCCAAACATCAGGCCTTATAGATATCCTTACGTCCAAAAGAGATAAATTGAACGTATGATTGCAGAAATGTTAGAGGCGGGTATAATTCAACCTAGTCAAAGTTATTTCTCTGCTCCTGTAGTATTGGTACACAAGAAGGATGGATCATGGATAATGTGTCTGGATTATAGGGAGCTCAATAAGCTCACCATTAAAGATAAATTTCCCATTCCTATGATTGATGAATTATTGGATGAATTACATGGAGCAATTTATTTTACCAAGTTGGATCTTCATTCAGGATATCATCAAATTAGAATGAAGACTGAAGATATTCCAAAAAGAACATTTCAAAGTCATAAGGGTCATTATTAATGTTTGGTCATGCCTTTGGCCTTACCAATGCACCTTCTACATTTCAAGGGTTGATGAATTCCATTTTCAAACCCTTCCTTAGAAAATGTGTGCTGGTATTTTTTGATGATATACTAATCTATAGCAGGTCTTGGAAGGATCATGTTGAACATGTTGACAGGGTGCTCAAACTATTGCAGGAGAAAAAATTATATGCAAAAATATCCAAATGTTTCTTTGGAGTACAAGAGGTGGAATATCTGGGTCATATTGTATCTCACGAGGGTGTTAAAGTAGACCCTAACAAAATTAAATCCATTAAGGAATGGAAAGTCCCCACAACCATAAAGAAGTTGCGAGGATTTCTCGGGTTAACGAGGTATTATCGCAAGTTTGTTAAGAATTATGGGAGAATAGCAGCACCTCTAACAACATTATTGAAGAAAGATGCATTTTCATGGACTCCTGAAGCAACTAAGGCCTTTGAACATCTTAAAGAGGCAATGTGCCTAACACCGGTCTTAGCTACGCCAGACTTCACAAAAACCTTTATTGTGGAATGTGATGCCTCAGGAAATGGAATTGGTGCTGTTTTAATGCAGGAAGGAAGACCCATTGCTTTTGAAAGTTGTCCAATCAAAGGAAAGTATTTACAGAAACCTGTTTATGAGAAGGAAATGTTAGCAATACTGCATGCACTAAAGAAATGGAGAACTTACCTAATGGGAAGACACTTCAAGGTAAAAACTGATCATGATAGTCTTAAACACTTTTGGAACAAAGACTATCTTCAGAAGAGCAGCAAAAATGGGTCACAAAGATGTTGGGTTATGACTTTGAAATAATCTACAAAAAAGGAAAGCTTAATGTTGTTGCAGATGCACTCTCAACAAAGAATGAAGAGGTGGAAGCATTTCTTTGTGCCATTTCTATTATCCAACCAGATTGGATAACCGAAGCAAGAGATGAATGGAAGAAGGACAAAGATGTATGGACACTCATTCAAAAGTTGCAGCAAGATCCTAATACATCTAATACATTTAGCTGGAAAAATGATTCCTTATTGTACAAATATCGCTTATATATTTGTAAGAATTCCCAACTAAAACAAAAGATTCTTTTGGAATTGTAACTTCTCCTTTGGAAGGACACTTAGGATTTTTAAAAACTTACCACAGGGTGAAGAAAGAATTTTTTTGGGATGGCCTAAAATCTGATATTCAAAATTTTGTGGTAGAATTTTTGTTTTGCTAGAAGAATAAAGTTGAGACAATTAAGACCTTGGGACTTCTACAACCTTTATCCATTCCAAGTCAACGTTTGGAGGAGATTTCAATGGATTTTATCACAGGTTTACCTAAGTCCGAAGGAAAGAGTGTCATCATGGTGGTAGTTGATAGAATTACCAATTATGCACACTTTTGTGCATTATCTCATCCATTTAAAGCAAGTACAATTGCTACTAAATTTATGGACAGAATTCAAAAGCTACATGGAAGCCCAAGGGTTATTGTGAGTGACAGAGATCCCATTTTTACTGTAAATTTTTGGACAGAGTTATTTTCTTGTTTGGGTACTCAATTAGCTCATAGCTTATCTTATCATCCTCAATCTAATGGTAAAATTGAGATAGTAAATAAATGTTTTGAAGGATATATTCGTTGTTTTGTATCTGATAAACAAACACAATGGGTCAAGTTGTTACCTCTAACTGAATGGTGGTATAACACTTCCTTCAATACTACAGTAAAAATGACCCCATTTATGGCACTTTATGGATATCATCCACCATCCATCACATCATCTTTAAGGGAAAATTCGAAGGTTCAAGCAGTGGAAGATCACATCGAGCATCAGCAAGAAGTTCTCCAACTCTTAAAGGATAACCTGAATTTGGCACAAAATCGAATGAAACAACGGGCAGATCAACATCGTAGCGAGAGAAGTTTTGATGTAGGAGATTGGGTATTTTTACGGCTACAACCATACAAACAAATGTCCCTCAAGCAAGCAAAGAAGGATAATAAATTATCGCCAAAGTACTATGGTCCTTGCAAGGTGTTGCAAAAGATTGGTACTATGGCATACAAATTGGAGCTTCCTGCTTCTTCGCGAGTACATCCAGTTTTCCATGTTTCATGCTTAAAGAAGGTTATAAGTGAAAATCTTCCAGTTCAAACAATATTGCCAGAACTTGATGAGGAAGGAAAAATCATATTGGAACCAGAAGCGGTCATGGAAACAAGAACTCGACAACTACGGAATCGATCAATTTCTGAGTATCTCATCAAGTGGAAGAACTTACCCACTGAAGATTCTACATGGGAGGATGAGAATTTTATACAGAAGCACCCAGAGCTACTCAAGCGTTGAGGACAACACTTTTTTGAAGGAGAGGGGCATGTCAGGTCCCTATATTACTAGTATAGTCCCTTATTGTTATTAGTGTAACCCCCTTATTGTTATTATTGTACCCTTGTAACCCCCATTTTGTTATTATTGTGCCCTTAAATTATTATTGTTAGGTTGGCAGGATTACATTGTGGCTCACTAGGATTACATTTTGGCCACATGGACTCCTATATATAGAAAGGAGGTTTTGTAAATTGTATCATCCAAGAATTGTAAATTTATGTAATGTATTGGAGGTTGCCCCCTCGAAGTGGCTTATTTCTAACGCGTTGATATCTTTTTTCTTCTATTTTTGGAGCTGGTTACACAACACATGGAGACCACACAAAGCACAAGGGTATCTGGTGTTAATAGTATTTTTGTTCTTGGTAACGGGCGATGAAGAAGCAGAGGTTTCGGGGACCGTCAACTCAGGGAATGTGACATTAACAATGGGCTTGATGCAGGGCAACTCAGGACAAGTATGGGTAGCATGAGCGAAGACATCACACAAAGTGCAGGGCTTTGGAGGCAGAGGAGGTGCAGGGTCAGTCAGGGCCACTTTTTCCTTTGAGGCCCTCTTGCGAGCTTTTCCCTTCTTACCTGAAGCGGTCACAATAGGAGGCGGTTCCTGTTGAGGTGGTTGAGGCACTCTAACAATGGGAGAAGTCAGGGGGACCGGTTGAACTGGGTTCAAAGCAAGAAAAGGTTTAGGTTGACATGGCGAGGTGGTGGTTGGAGGATCAAGGTACCAAACCTGGAGCCCAATGGTCAAGTTAGGAAGAGAGAGGGTGGCCATGACAGGTGCCGTATAGATGCCTGGTGGAGGGACTAGGAACGGTATCTGACCGGAGGGGTAATGGCCAGGTGGGATGGATCATAAATGGTTAAGGCCTAGAGGAACCGACCCAGGAGGATAAATAGGCTCATGAGTACCAGCTAAAGGACTAGGTGGAGGAGGTCCAAGAGGCTGCATCGAAGGGATAGGAGATGGCTGCGGAGGGCGAGGGGGCTACTAACTAGCCGAGGTGGGCCTCTTGAGAGAAGCGCGAGACGATTGCATCATGAAAACATTCGATGAGCTGGGATCAGAGATAGGAGAAGGAAGACCAGGGAAAGTACCAAGCAAGGAGGAGTCCTTGTAGACGCCAGGTGAGACACTGGTCAAAGGGTTGACGGTTTTCTTTTTGGCCACCAAAGAGATAGTGGACTCTGGTGAGGTCTGAGACTTTGGCTCGTAATACGTCAACTGGTCAATGGTGACTATATTTCCATTATGGAGAAAGGACATCTTGCGGTGAACCATGAAAGGGAAAATAGACATCACATAAGTGTAGCTACGACCCAAAAGAATGTTGTAATCCAAGGGGGCGTCTATGACTTCTACATCAACGCAAATCGTCTTGCTCGCAAGAGTGATAGGAAAATTGTGGAATAAGCTAATGGGCTTAGAGGCGTGGCCATCCCATGCTCAGAGAGTGATCGTGGAAGGGGCCAACTCAGAAGATCTGAGTTATTTCCAAACCAAAGTGGACATCACACAGGTGGATGCCCCCTCATCAATAATGCACCCAGAAATGTTGGCATTACAGATCTTGACTGGGATCTAGAAAGCGACAGAAGCAGGGAGAGGAGAACGTTCTAACCGGTCAACATCAAATACAATAAATCAATCATCATAAGGGTTTATAGTGCCCATGACAGACATAAGAGATTTTCATTGTGAAGGGCACGACTGGAGGAGTTCCAACTTTGAAATGGCAGTAGGGGATTGTGCCAAATCATCGACTATGTTATATGAATGGGTGGCTTTTCCAAAAGCATCATTTAAACATAGTGGACCCTTAGGGATCTTGGTATGAACCTTTGGCTTAAGCTGAGGGATCTTCAAGGGGCCATTAGGTGTCGAAAGAGGCTCTGTAGAGACCGAAGGAGGCTGCTCGGGGACAGACGCGTTGGGAGGCTTGTTGTACTGATGGGACTGAGTCTGAATATTGATGTCTACGGTTGAAGGTTGATCAGATTTCATCATGAGAATATGGTCATCGGGGGTACCAGACAGAAGATTTTGGGTGACAGTGTGGTATACAAGAGGTTGGGCAAAGAGAGGAGTCATGTTGTACCCTGAATACGTGTTACCAAGAGGGGAAGATGTGTAGGAGGTGCTGCCCCCCCCTGAGGAAAATCAGAGCCCATGGGAGGTTGAGCAATGATAAAACACACACGACACCAAGGAAAAAAAGATCGACAAGGGCAGGGAGGTTCAAGATCAACCGATTACAATGTCAAAACAAGGGCAGAAATGTGCAGGATCAATTGATTTCAATGTTTTAAAGTCTTTTCTTGGTGGTGTTAACAAAGCCCCTTTTTGCTTAGGGTTTGTGTGTAAAAGTGTGTAAATTTTAATTTTTAAACCCAGACATTTGTAGAGAAAAAAAAAAGTGTTGTTGTATAGCTATAAATAACCATGCAAATGACAGTATATAGGTATGCAAAACAGAAAATAAACAGCTAATAATGCAATAATCTAAACCCAAGAAGATGGGCCTCTCAAAAACTAGTCTATAGGAGAGTAAAAAATTAATATAAACACATTAAAATAGGCTAATAGATCTTGAGTCAAGAGGGACATAGATCTAAAAGAAAAAATCTGCTGGAAAGTGGTACAGAAAACAACAACAAATCAGAGGAAAATTGCTGTAAAAAAGAGATGGCGAAAGGCTATCTATAGGAAGGAAGCAGAGTTCCCCCAAATGGAAAACCCAAACAAAGCTAAAAGAGGAGATTTGGATGGATGAAAATTTGATCTGAAGTGGATCTGAAGATGCGGTATCAGATATGAAAAAAAAGGCTCAAGACTCTGAAATTTTAGACAACCTACAACAGCAAACACTCTTCCACAAAAAGTGGAGGGTATTGAAGCCCTAGGGGGCTAGGTTCCCACTAAGTTGAGAAAAATAGAACAAGTGCAGGTCCAAAATGGGTAGATATGAAGGTCATACAACCCTGAACAGAGGCTCAGTAGAACCCAGAAAACTTTCAGAAAAGTCCTTGCAAAAAGTCTAGGTCACAGTTTTTGTCCTGTTTTCAGCAGAGGTTGCACTTTTTGGGCTGTAAAGTGCACCCTAGAGGTCTAGGTCGCAGGTTTTGGGAAGAAAAGTGTGACCTGCACTTCCGACACTCTCGGCGACAGGTTTCAGAAAAAATGGCATCTCAACTGTGGTTGATGTCTATCACCTGCGCAATGGGTCTGAAAACACGCAGAAGTTATAATTTTTATAGTCGTAGGGTTTTATGGGTTAAAAACAACATCAATAATAAGAAAAAAAAGGGGTTGAAGAGAAATCCTAGGGTTTGAAGCAGCTGGATATGCAAGAATCAGAAAAACGACAACGGTCGTAATGGTAAACCCGTGTGGAGTCGCCAGTTGTTAGTATAAATCTTTATTCGAAGTGTACGAAAAAATACCACTTTATCTGTGCATAAATTACAACCCTAACAACAGAAATGACTGCTAATATCTTTAGATCTGCAATTAGATCATCAAGAAAAATGCTGCAAAAATCTAGATCTATGCATTAGAAGACATTAAACAGTAGAAAAATAATACTTACTCCATAGATCCAATAGACAAGACAAGAATATATCCAATGAATATTTTTATTAATTGCACCTGGGAGGAAAACACAAGAGGGTGTTCCCTATTCTCCTCAACGGGATGGGTTCTTATGAGTCCTCAGCACTTCAGATTTAGAACTTCTCTCTCTTTATGGTGTAGAAAACCCAGAAAAAAAAGGAAAAGTATGGTTATGATTATGGATCAATAGCCAGACCAAGTGTTGAGATCCAGAGTGATCTTTAGGCAACAAAAGGTGATAAATGAATGGGAAAACCCTTCTATTTATAGCAAAATATTGAGTTAGTCTAGATATTGGTGCATAATTAAAATATTATTAACCAAATCTAGATCCAAATTTTATGGAATATTTTATTATATTTGTTTGGAGGGAAAAGGAATTTGACTTGAGTCAAATCCCCTTATTTGTAAATAATAAACAAATAAATGATTTATTTATCATTTTAAGGATGTGATTAAGTAATAATAAATAAATAAATGATTATTTGTTATTTTAAGGATATGGTTGAGTAATAATCAAATAAATAATGGTTTATTTAATTATTTAAGGGTGAATTAGTCATATTTAATAAAGAATATTATTTAAATAAGATTTAAACAATTATTCTTTAGAAAATAATAAGATAAATAATGATTTATCTAATTAATTTCTTTGTTTTGGTATATATATAATCAGAAATATTGATTAAACTACTGTTTAACTAATTCTTTCTTGAGGAAAATCAAACAAATATATATTTATTTAATATTTCCTTATGGGGTTTCCTGTTTAGACCATAAACAACTTAATAAAGGTGATTTACTAAGTTATTTTCATAGTGAAAGCAATTTTACTTGGAGTAAAATTGGTCTTACATGATGTACTTGGGTCCATCTTGTTAGCCACTTATAAAATTTGTTATATAAAAAGGTGGCTAAAACTTTTTGGAGCCTTCAAGGAACAAATTTTATTGCTAAAAAGTGTTGGCTCTTAAAGACTCTTGAAGGCCTCATGCCTCTGTCCAAAATCTTCACTACTGTTTCCTTTCCCAAACCTAGAAATTTCTGCTGATTCCATTAAGAAGAAACTGCTACAAACACCTTTTTCCCCCTCTCCCCTCTTCCAAAACTTACCTTATTTCCTCTCCTCTTTTCCCCATAAAATCCCTCATTTTCATGTTTTTCCCCTTTTCCCCTTCATCGAAACCCCTTTGATAAGGTTTAAGACCCTTTCTTGCCTTATCGAAACCCTCAAACTCCTTTGAAAATCATTGAAAATCTATAAAAATCATATTTTATATATATTATGGACTTAAGCCCCTTGGGCTAAGTCTTTAACCCTTCCCCTCCATACGCCCTGGTGCTAGAACCAGGCACTGGCCCTCCAAGCGTTTATCGCATCGCTCGATGCTGATTAGCCCTCCATTCTAAACCCTCGGTCATATGGATTTCCATATAACCCACGACCCCGCAGACGGGCGCCAAACCATATTGAAAATCAATATTCCACCCCAAAAGTATAAACCTTTGTTTATATTAATTTGTGGGTTTTTTATTGTTTCCTAAAGTTTCAGCCAGTGCAAATTTCTAGTCACTCTCCACCATCGATCTGATCCGCAGATCGACGGTGCGCAATCTTTCGCCCCAGTGGTCCCCGCCAGCCACTCACTGTTACAAAACCAAGCGGAATTCATCGCACCGCTTTTAAGAGGGAGGCAGTTTTTTCTATTTTACAGCGATTCCATTCACCAGAAGACACATGGCCTCGATCAAATTTTATATACCGCCCTCATCGTGCATTAAATTTTTGACATGGGCTCGACGTGATATGGACGTCCACTGTCCAATTTGAGGCTGCTCATCAAACGGTGATCGCTCTCTGAAGACGCTCGTGCAATAACCAAGGTATGACACAGTCATTAAAGCATCTCTGTCATCGATCTGATTTGTAGATCGACGGCCCACACTCCATCGCCCAGGCCCCCAGTGCCACATCAGCATCCATGAGGTGAGTTTTAATTGGGGTGGATCTTCATTGTTTCCCCATACAGTCAGCAAATCCGGACCTGGGGGTTTTATTCATCTGGATTTTATTAAATTTTTTGATGTCTGGGCATGTTTCTAAGATTTATTGGTGCTTTTACTTCACCGTCGATCGCGTGGTCTGATCTCATCCGACGGCCCACGTTTTTCATGAATCCCAAACATGATTTTCGATCATTTTTGTCCAAAACAAAGGTTTTAAACCATTTCTCTATTTTCACTTTGACTTTTCACCTCCACCCCTGACTGTCGATCTTTGCGCGATCGATGGCTCCAATTTAATTCCTCCCCTATTTCCTTTTGACTCCCTCTGATAAATCTCAACCGTTGGATGATGCCATCTGACGGCCATTCTCTTTCCACATGCCTTCTGAAGCAGTAAAACTATTACATGCAGGATTTTATAACATTGTTCGTATTTTGCAGGGTTCCAGTGGTTTTTTCCACTATGCTGAAGAAAATTCAAAGGTAGAGGGTGACGATCCTCCAGCCTTCGATTTATCAAAGGGAATCAATTGCAGGTCTCAAAATCCATGTTTCATCAATGATTCATGAGGTATTGGTGCCACACGACCCCTGCGCAGCCTTGCACACCAAAAAACATAGTGAATTAGGCACAAATCAAAGAGTATCAGTGTCGAAGACAAAAATGTACCAGGACAGAAGATTGAATACAAACCTATGGGGATTACATCTAAGAAGGTTTATCAAAATCCTAATCCCCAATTAAAACACAGTTAAAAGAAAAATCATAAAGGTTCATCAGACAGAAAGCCTACACCGCCACATCTGAGGCAAATTGATTCCTCCCAGCTACCACAATGCCACCTGTGCCTCAAACCATTCAAACAGAGGCTGAAGTTATTGATCAGGACCAGAAATCTACCTCACAATGCAGCCAGAGAGTAAATTCTACAAACAAACTTAATCACAAAATATCAGCAGAGTTACTTTCACATCACATAGAGCCTTAAAGGTCAAAAAGAGCTCTCATTGAGCTTAAATCTTTATGTAAATCATTTAATACAGAAGACACATATGTAAGCTTCTTCATTGAACCCCCAAAAGGTTGAGAAGCCATTAAGTCTGTATTAATTATCTTTGGAGATCTTTTATCAGATCTCACCTCCTCATCCTTCTATAAATACTACTGTATAAGATGAGCGAGGGGTTGGTTGATTAGGTTGCTGAACTTTGAAAAGTAATTGAGATGGAAACTTCCGATTGTAAATAGTGTTCAATGGCTCTTGGAGCTCTGCTTGTGATAGATAAGTTAGGCTAAGATGAGTAGATGATTGCTAAGCTAAAGCATTGGACTTAAAGATGTAACTGGTTTGTAGCATCAATACAAGCTGATTTATGGGATCCTGGTCTATGTTGACGGTGATGTTTTCCTCATTGTAACTTGTTATTTTGTTTCTATTTTCACTGTGTTTCATCTTCTCTTATAAAGAAAAACATGCATAGAGTTAGGACCTACTGTATATCAGTACCCTTCTCTGACTGAAAATATTTATTTACATGTTTTCTTCCAATCTGTGTTATTTGGGAATGATTCAATTCAGTTTAAGCATAGGAATGCTGGCATTCCCTCGTCTTATTTTCTTAGCTGAATATTATTCTTAAATGTTATGTTCAGTATATGTTAAGTAGAGATGAACTAAGGAAGATATGGTGTGCCCTGGTCCTAGTTTTATCCCCAAAGATTGTCTGAATGTTTCCCTTGGAATGTGTCAAAAGCTGGCTAGTTTAGAAGTACTTACCAAATCTTAAGCCGTTCTGTGTTATCTTTGTGTTTTTCTTGAAAGTAACCAAGTAAAGTTGAGCTAGGAGAGGATTTGTGGTGAGCCCGTCCCGCTATTTTCTACTCCAACAATTGTCTTCAAGTTTCCCTTTGTTTTAAAATGTTTTCTATTGAAAGTGTATCAAAGGCTGGCTAGTTTAAAAGTACTTACCATATCCTAGTTTACTTTCATGTTTTTCTTAAGTGTATGTAAAAATTTGGCTAGTTTAAAAGTACTTACCAGATCTTGGGCTGCTATTTGTTCTGCATCTGTTTAAATTCTCCTTCTTATTGTACCATTTCATTCCATAAATCAAACTTCAAAGAGATCCTTAGACATAGATGACTTTCCCCATGGACCACTCTTGCCTCTTGTTGTTCTAATTAAACCCTATTATGACTCCATAGCCCAATGGACTAAAACCTGCAATTATCTATCTTCCTGGCCAAAGCTTGTTCTATTTTCTTGCAACTTCTCACCTTTGAAACTCTTTGCATTTAGGACTCTCCACCTCAAACAGTAATCATGCTCAACCATCCAAAAAACAAAACAAACCCTCGACCTTCATAACTAGCCTAATATCATTACCCAAAACTTCAAAGACAAATCCATCATTGCACTCATTGGAGAGATCCCTCTCCGGATTCAGGAGGGCTAGATCCTAGAATCCTAAAGTGGTTGAAACGATGTTTCTCCCTGCGATCGGACTTTTGCCAATCTTGCTGATTACAGGGAACTAACATTTCCGGCGACTCCACTGGGAAAAAAACCCAAAATCATTTTCATTTTAAGGTAGCCATAGGACATCACAGATTTGTTTCAAAGAACATTTGTTATATCAACTAGCTGAGCCACCAACAACTAACATTTCTGGCAACTCCACTAGGGATGGTCCCCTTAAAATTCATAAAAAATTGTGAGTAAAAAGCAGCCTTTTCAAGCACTACCAAGAAGTGGTAATCATGATGAAACTTGTTTGAATCAGTGACAAACTAGGTAAACCCTAGGATTCTCATGAGTTTTTATCTAACCTTGAAAGATTAGCTGACAATTGCCATAAGAGTAGACTGTCTTTGTCTAATAACCGTAGCTAAGTTTTGAAACAAAGTTAGGATATTCTTAGAAACCACACAACTAAAAAATAATTCAGAAAACCCAAAAATATTTTAGATTGTTATCCAATAAACATGGTGGTGGACCATAAAACCTTTTACCTCCTGACGAGCTAAAAAATTCCACTTGGTGACTCCACAATCCTTAACAGACCTTAAGACTCGACTAGGAAGAGCCCTTATCATTGTAATATAATTCAAAATCAGTTAGAGGACTGAAGGATTGAAATTTTTGTAAACATATTAGTTGACCTTTTAAAGACTGTCATACCTGGTTGAACTTTTCTTCTTTATTTGGGTCTGAATAACACAGCATAGTGGCTCCTAGAAAGATTCACACTAGAGCGTATCCTGACCCTGATCCACCTGAGATAGTTGATAACCCAGAAAGTATTATTAGGAATTCTCCTAGGGTCAAATTATCAATTGTTTTCATATCACCCTTGAGAGCTAATTCAGTTCCTGAAAATATTTCAGCTCTACAACAATCACAATTTGACTTAGTAAATCCCTTTAGAACCAGGTTTCTTGATGATTTAGATCAGTTAGATTCTGAGTCTTCACTTTCATCTCCTGAAATAAGTGAACATCCTGGTAGCAGAGAAACAACACCTCCTGATTTACATTTCCTTCACAACTTAGGTGTCTCTCACCCAAGATCAGCTTAGCAATATACTCCTGGTCCATCCACTTCTGCTCACCCTACATCCACTATTCAAACCACTCCACTTCAGCCCACTTTCCCTTTTGTTAATACACCCCTTGTGAATCCACCCCCACCACATATCATGGCAGCATGATATGATCCCTTAGTGCTTCCTATACCATTAGTCAATCTCCCACAGGACTATCAGTCTAAATTTCCATTATATGATGCTAGTAATGCTACAACTGCATCACAACATGTGGATAAGATGAATGACTACTTTGACATAAATGAAATCGATAATGATTCTGTCAAGCTTAGATTATTTGCTCAAAGTATGGGGGGAGAAGTAAGAAAATGGTTTAAAGGTTTAACCCCCCATACTATCAATGATCTCCAAGCCTTCCATCATGCATTCTTAAAAAATTGGGAAGTGAAGAAGAATCCTCTCCAGGTCCTTTCTGACTACAAAAATCTCCATAGAAACACGGGGGAAAGTGTACAAGCTTATTGTACCAGATTCAACAATGTATATAATGCACTTTCCCCAGAGCTAAGACCTCCACAAGGCTCAACTTTAAACAATTTTCCTGAAGGGTTTGACCCTAAGATGGCCTATCAGCTGAGGGAAAGAGATCCTGCAACTCTTGAAGAGATGCGAAAGGGTGCTCTTTATGTGGAAGTCAACTTAATGGAGAAGAGAGCAAGAATGAGAAATGAAAAGAGAGTATCTTTTAGAGATGAATTCACACCTTCTAATTCCAACTCGAAGATGGAAAGAATGATGGAGGAGATGATGAAGAAAATGAGCATCCTTGAGGGAGCACAAGCTAGTCAAAACCAAACTACTCCTCAAAATAGAAAACAGAACCAGAATCAGAATTTTAGAAGGAACCAACCTCCAAACAGACCTAGGGAAGATGATCAACTGATCACTCCTCCCTTTCATCAAAACTATGTAAGTGAGGCTGAGGAAACAGATGATATAATAGAGGAAGATGACATCAACATGTTGGGGGTAGATAATGATGACTTTGAGATTCATTATGATAGGAAACAAGGCCTATACACACCTTATGATGACAAGAGAGATGATGATGAAAATTATTATCAAGATATGGAAAATGTCATCATAGAGTCTCAAAGAGAATATGACCTTAGAAGAAAAACCAGTCAACAAACTCCCAACACCAAAACCTCTGAAAAATCTTCACAAAACAGCACTACGACCAAGCCTAAAATGGTCAAACAAAAGGAAAAAATAGTGGCTATAAATTCTGATAATGGTAAAGAGAAAAGCACTCAAAACAATGAAAAACAGAGTGCAGACATTAGTAGTACTAACATCTCAGATAGTACTCCTGTCAAAACAATTTTGTCAAATGTAAATAGGACAAATCAACAAGCTGATATTGCTGATAGAGTGACAGCTAATAAGGCTGAAACAAGTACTTTAAAGAGTCAAATTCATTTCATCCTGGAGCAGAAAGTTTCAAAGATCAAAATCTATGTTCCCCTGACAGAGTTAGCTGCCCAAAATATATATAGGACCCAAATTTTGAAGGCTTTAAACATAGAGGACTTTAATGACACTGTCAATCTTAATGATGACCAACCAGAGCTTATTTTTGGTCCTAAGATTGAAGGTAGATATCAAGAGGGACCTGTTCCTCCCTTTTATGTGATTTTAAACTTTCATGACAAAATTTTACACAACGCTATGCATGACTCTGGGGCTTCTCATAATTTAATGCCAAAAGCTGTAATGGAGAGCCTTGGTCTAGAAATCACCAGACCTTATAGAGATATTTACTCCTTCGACTCAAGAAGAGTAAAATTTTTAGGATTAATCAAAGACCTCTATGTTAACTTAGCCCAGATTCCAGCCAAATGCTTAGTAATGGATATCGTTGTGGCTGATGTGCCCCCAAAATATGGAATGCTATTATCAAGATCTTGGGGGGATAAGTTACAAGGGACTATGCAGATGGACATGACCTATGCGACTATCCCTATTTTCAATCAGAATAGAAGACTTTACAGGGAATCCCATATGCAATACACAGTTACAAGTCAAGAAAGACCACAAAACTCTCCCCTTTTTTCTGTAAATACAGGCCTTGATTCTTTTATTATGTTCAATGATGAAACATTTAGTGAACAAGTGACCTTGTCTGATTTAATGACAGATAGAAAGGAGGAAGAAGATAACGTAGCAATATCAGAACAATTTGCTGAACCTGTAAACTCTAGCAAACAAAACATAGGAATTGAGCTTGAAATCACGTGTCCTTTGCTTTTAAACATTGAGAGTTAAGAAAGCAGTCCTCAACCTAATAATATATCTAAGGAAATGAAATGAATTCAACTGAGTGCTGATACTCAAGAACAATAAAGAAGCACAGTAGTTGAAGACGACATTCACCAAACATATGAAACCGAAAGTAGTCCTCTATGGAGTATGTATTTCGATGGATCCTGCACTAGGACTAATGTTGGTGTAGGTGTCTAGAGTTGTAACACTAAAAACAACCACACAGAAAGAATTTCCTGCAAATTAAACTTTCAGTGTTCTAGAAACATAGAGGAATATGAATCCCTTCTATTAGGCTTACGTTTGTTGAAAAAGTTAGGATCCAGAAGAATAAATGTGTATGGGGATTCAAAGTTAGTCATTAGGCAAGTCAATGGGGAATATAACGCAAATCATCCCAGACTTAGGGCCTACCAAAACAATGTCATGGACCTTTTGAAAAAATTTGAGGAGTCCAAACTGATTTTTGTCCCAAGAAAAAGAAATATTGCTGCCCACAATTTAGCCTTTGCAGCTAGAACATGCTTAACGCCATATGAAACCAAAGACTGCACAACTCAAATAAAATTTAGACCAGCCGCGCCTAATAATGAAAAGTATTGGCAGGTATTTGACGGAGACAAACAAATAGAAGACTTCATGCAATTTGGAAATGAATTCGAACTACACAGTTCGGACTCAGAATATGATATAGATTGTAGTGAAGAAAATTTTCTTGGTGAAGAAGATCCATCTCCTGAACTTGTCAATATTAATCTTCTAACTAGAAAACTAAAAAAAAAAACAGAATTGAATGCAGAGTTAGAAACAGAGGAGTTAGAAGCTCTGCACTCTAAAGATGAAAGTTTTCCAAGCAGTCCGGCACCTTTAGAAGAGTTGTTTGATTTTAACTATGTGGCAAATAAACCAAAACTGGAACCTATAGAGACTGAAGTGGAAGAGTGCAATATAAGCAGCGAGAAAAACCTGAAAATGATTAAACTGTCTAAGACTTTACCAGCTCACAATAAACTCAAGTACATAGAGCTGTTTAAAGAGTTTTCTGATGTTTTTGCGTGGAGTTATGAAGATCTTAAGTCCTATGAAACTGAAATAATACAACACAAAATTCCCCTCAAAGAAAACCAAAAACCATTCAAACAGAAACTGCGCAGGATAAATCCTGTTCAGTTTCCTTTGGTTTAGAAGGAGATCATGAAAATGTATGATGCTGGTATTATTGTCCCTATTAGATATTCTAAGTGGGTGTCTAATCTGGTGTCAGTTAGGAAGAAAACTGGAGTGATCAGGCTTTGTATAGACTTTAGAGACTTAAAAAAAGCTTCATTAAAGGACAACTACCCTTTACCTAAGATGGATCATATTTTACAAAGGGTGGTAGGGTCTAGAAGAATTTCTTTGCTGGATGGCTATTTAGGGTACAATCAGATCTTAGTTCACCCTGCTAATCAATTAAAGACAGGATTTACTACACCATGGGGCACTTTCATGTATGTGAAAATTCCCTTTGGTCTAATGAATGCTGGAGCAACCTTTCAAAGAGCCATGGACATAGAATTCTCAGTAGAACTAGGCTACTTCATCATTATATACCTTGATGGTGTCACTGTGTTTTCAAAAACAGATGAAGAGCACTTAGAGCATTTAAGAAAGGTTTTCGAGAAATGTAGAAAGTTTGGAATATCTTTAAACTCTAAGAAGACACTATTCGGTCTCCAAGAAGGTAAAATTCTTGGGCACATTATTTCAGAAGAGGGTATTAAGATATATCCAAAGAGGATTGAGGCCATATTGCAAATATCTCATCCTCGAAACATCAAAGAGTTGCAATATTTCATTGGAAAGATTAACTTTTTGAGAAGGTTCATCCCCAAATTGGCTGAGCTCATTAGGAATATCACAATCAAGTTAAAGAAGGATAAAGGGGTAAAATGGACCTTGGAATCAAATAAGTCCTTTGAACTGGTGAAACAAGCATTAACCAAAGCACTGGTTCTTATAAGTTCTGATTTTTCAAAATATTTTTATAGTTTTTCATTTGCATCGGAACATACCATAGCTACTGTCCTTTTACAGAAAAATCCACAAGGACAAGAGAACCCTATTGAATTCTTTAGTAAGGCATTGAAGGATGTCGCTCTGAAGTATAACATTATGGAGAACCAATATTTTGCTTTGGTTAAAGCTTTGAAAGACTTCAGAGTGTACATCCTTCACTCACACATCATTTCCTTTGTCCCAAACTCAGTTGTTAAAGACATTCTAACATAGGACCCAGATGGTAAGAGAGGTAAGTGAATCGTTGTTATCCTTGAATATGATTTAGAGATAAAACCCAGTAAACTCATCAAAGGCCAAGGTCTAGCTAGATTAATGGCTGAATCAAATTTTGAAGTTATTGATATTAATATGATTAATGCTTTGGATGATCAAGAGGAAATTTCAACTCCCATTGTTGAAGACCATTTTATGAATTCCTCTTGGTATGTTGATATTGTTTATGTTTTTCTTAATCTGAATACACCTCCTGGTTTGACAAAAACAAAGGCAAGGTTCCTAAAGTTAAAAGTTGTAAACAATTGCATTATAGATAGATGTATTTATTGGAAAAATGCAAGTGGTGTATTGCTTAAATGTTTGCCAGAGTTTGATGCAGAGAAGGTTAAACACCATTTCCATGAAGGAGAGTGTGGAGGTCATTTGTACTGGAAGACAACAACCAACAAAATTTTGAGGGTTGGTTTCTATTGGCCTACTTCTTTTCGTGATATGCACAAGATGATCATAGCCTGTCATAAATGTCAACTTTTTGAAGGTAAAAGAAAACTTCTACCGTTACCTCTGCATCTAATCACTGTTGAAGCTCCTTTTCAACAGTGGGGACTTGACTTCATAGGATAAATCCATCCACCATATTCTGCCCAGTATAGATGGATTCTCACTGCCACAGACTATTTCACTAAGTGGATAGAGGCCATACCTTGTAGGTAGGCCAATGATTCAGTTATTATAAAATTCATGGAGACTAACATCCTCTCTAGATTTGGCTGTCCTACCAAGATCATC
The DNA here is from genome assembly GCA_034641835.2 of Pinus albicaulis. Taxonomy (NCBI): domain Eukaryota; kingdom Viridiplantae; phylum Streptophyta; class Pinopsida; order Pinales; family Pinaceae; genus Pinus; species Pinus albicaulis. Next base: position 604,932,385 of record CM076580.1, read on the forward strand.
ACTGATAATGCAGCAGCATTTGGATCAAAGAAGATTGTTACACCATTTTTTGGTCATCTAAACTATTATCATTAGATGGACCCAAGTACACCATGTAAGACCAATTTTACCCTAAGTAAAATTGCCTTCAATATGTTAAATAACTTAATAAACCACATTTATTAGGTTGTTTATGGTCTAAACAGGAAACCCTAAAAGGAAATATTAAACAAACCTATATTTTTTTGATTTTCCTCATGGAATAACTAATTAAACCATATTTTAATTATTATTCCCAATCATGTTTAACCCAAAAACAAAGAAATTAATTAGATAAACCTTTATTTATCTTATTATTTCCTAGGAATAATTATTTAAATCTTATTTAGATAATATTCCTTGTTAAATATGACCAAATCACCCACAAATAATTAAATAAATCATTATTTATTTGATTATCTTCCAACCACTTCCTTAAAAAAATAAATAAATCATTTATTTATTTATTTTTGACAAATCAAGGGATTTGACCCAAGTCAAATACCTTTTCCCTCCAACAAATATAATAAAATATTCCATGAAAGGTGGATCTAGATTTGGTTAACATTATTTTAATCATGCACCAAGATCTAGAATGACCCAATATTTTGTTATAAATAGGAGGGTTTTTCCTACCATTCTTCACCTTTTGTTGCCTATTAGATCACTCCGGATCTATACACTTGGTCCCATTTTTCCATCATTTGCTGTGTGAGCTCCCATTGAGCTCTATTCTTTGCATTGGGTTTTCTACACCAACAAGAGAGAGAAATCTTAGATCCGAAGTGCTGAGGACTTCCAAGAACCCATCCCACTGAGGAGAATTGGATACGCCTTCTTGTTTTCCTCCCAGGTGCCCAATTAATATAAAAATTCTTTCAAAAATCGTTCTTGTCTTGTCTATTCGTATATGGAGCAAACCCTTATTTTTTCCGCTTAATGTCTTTCCATGCATAGCTCTGGTTTTTGCAGCTCTTTTATGTCCAACTAACCACAGATCTGAAGATATTGGCAGCCACTTTTGTTGTTAGGGCTATTAGTTATGCGTAGCTAAAGTGGTCCTTTTTCGTACACTTCGAGAAAGGATTCATACTAACAAATGGCGACTCCACACGGGTTTTAAATTACGACCGCTGTCGTTTTTCATATTCCTGCATATCCAGCTACTTCAGGCCCTAGGGTTTCTTTTCAGCTGTTTATTTTTCCTATTTTTATGTTGTTTTCCTCACATAAAACCCTAAAACATTAAATTTCTAACTTCCGTGTGTTTCTGGCCCTATTGCGCAGGTAAGCGACATCAGCCGCAACTGAGACGGCAACTTTTCTGAAAATTTGCCGCTGAGACAACCGGAACGGGAGGTCACACTTTTCAGCCCAAAAAGTGTGACCTGGACCTCCAGGTCGCACTTTCCAGCCTCTTTTCTACGACCTGCACTAAAAACAGGTCAGAACCTGCGACCTGCCAATTTTTCAGTGGTTTTTCTGCAATTTTTTGGGTTTTGCTGCAGCTTCTCTCAGGGTTTTCCAGCCTCTGTCTCAGCCCGCCTTGACCTAGTTCTGATCTGTTTTTACTCATCTAAGTGGGAACCTAGCCCCCTAGGGCTTCAGTACCCTCCACTTTTTTTGGAAGAGTTTTAGCTGTTTCAGCCGTCTATTTTTCAGAGTTTCAGCCTGCCCTTTTTCAGATCTGAAACCTCCTTTTCAGATCCCTTTAAATCAGCCTTTCTTCCTTTCAAATCACCTCTTGTCGTTTTTTTTGGACCTCTCTTTAGGACCTCCTCCCTGTCCTTTCCGATTTTTGTTGATTTCCTCCCTTTTTCCAGCCACCTTGCCTCTGTCTCTTGGCTGTGATCTGCACCTCTTTTCAGCAGATTTATCCTTTAGATCCCTGTCCCTTTTGACCTTAGATCTATTGGCCTCTTTTCCGTGTGTTTTTCCTAGATTTTTCCCCTTTTTTAGATTAGTTTTGAGAGACCCGCCTTCTTGGGTTAGATAAATGCACAAGTAGCTGTTAATTTTATGTTATTTCAACATTATATACTGTTCTTTGTAGATTTATTTTCAGTTACCCAGCACACTTTTTTCTTGCTCTCAAAACGAAAAGGGTTTAAAAATTCAAATTAACGCACACCACACACTGACCCTAAGTGAAGAAGCGCCTGGTTAACACCGCCTGGAAAAGACTCTAAAATCAATTGTCACTGCACCTTTTCTGCCCTTGACCTCACTTGATTCTGTCCCTTTCTGCCCTTGTCGGTTTCCTTCTTCCCGTCATCATTGCGCCCCCAAGGCGCCTTTCCCGGAGACTTCTTGGCCTTCACCCTCAGTTTCCGGTCGATCGACCTGCTCCGCCCCACCGTCGTCGAGCCAGTCCTCCTCCGAGTCCGCACTCCGACTCCTCTCCTGATTCATTGGGTTCTCCTTCTCCTCCTGGTTCTCCCCCTGTCACCTTCACCATGTCTGGTCCAGGGCCTAACGCTAGCAGTGCTCCAGGCCCTAATGCCGGAACAACTACTAGCGGAACCGCCACGGGAACTACCTCGGCCATACCCTTGCTGCCGTACATTGCAGGCCTCAGCCTCCCTGATTTCAATTAGTTGATCAACGACCCTATCCGCCATGATGTTGGTTGGCCTGCCATGCCAACCAAGCTCCCCTCCGACATCCCTAAGTTCGAAGGCCTTGCTGTAGAAGATCCAACCAATCATGTCCGATCTTTCCACATGTGGTGTTCCTCCAATTCCATTACCGATGACTCCATTCGTCTTCGTTTGTTCCAATGCACGCTTACCGGTGAAGCTTATAAATGGTATGTAGACCAAGCCACCTCTTCCCATACCACATTTGCAACCATTGCCCAAGCCTTTTTATCTTACTTCCAGCTCCCTCTCTGATACGATACCGGTACGGAGCTCTTGACTTCCTTCAAGCAAACATCTTCAACCCGCCTTTCTACCCATGTTCAGGAATGGCGACGAAGACGTAGCTTATGTCGAGCTCCCCCCTTGGAAGATCGGATATATATGGACTGGTTCCTTCGCTCTCTCTTAGCTCCCATTGGCAAATATGTCGCCTCCAATTTCCCTCAAACCGAAGAAGCCGCCCTCCAAATAGCCTTGAAATATGACCTGATCTACGCCCAGTCTGGTTACGTTTATACCGTCCTTCCTGACCTCCCTAGGCCTGGTGGCGCTAACGCCCCGGGGGCATCTCATTCCACCGACGGTATCGTTGGAGCCCTTTCCCATCCATATGCTCAACCTCCTATGGGCTACGGTCTCCCTCCCGGAGGGGCCAACACCTCTAGCACTCTTCCCCCTCCCGGTAGCATGTATCCAGGATATGGCATGCCTCCTCCTTTTGCCCAACCTCCTGCTTACCTCAATGTTGCCCAACCTAACCATTACCCTTATCTGTAGCCTGGTATGCCAGCTCCTCCAGCATATGTGCTTCCACCTCCCTTTCCTCCTCAACTCTAGCAACAACACCTATAGCCCCCTTCAGGGCAAGTATTTACATAGCAGGGTGCGACAAATCCCCCTTCTTCTCAAAGAAGGCGGAGAGGAAATCCAAATCAATCTGCCCCTGGTACTCGTGGACCCAATCCTCAAGGTTTTGACCCTAACACTGCTAACCAGCAACAGGGCACTCAGCCCAAGCCGGACAGGCCCCTTCGTACTAACAAGCCTTGTTCGTGTTGCGGTGTTTACGGTCATTACACCCACGATTGTCCCCTTTTACCACAGATGTGGCAGATGTGGGAGTCTCAAGCCACATTGCGAGGACAACATGCCTCCCCTCATGCTCCCCCTAATGTGGCCTCTACTCAACCAGCTGTGTTTACTGATCCTTTCCCTCAGCAAGGATTCGTGGCTACCCAACCACCTGACGGGTGGGTCTCCACTCCACCTTCCATTTCTGGTTCCTCCGATTACCAGATCCTCATGATGAACTCTGATCCATCCCCAACCGTCGACCTTCACCTTCAAACTCAGTCTCGCCAGTACCCCAAGCCTCCTGCTCAGTCTACCCCCGAGCCTCCTTCTTAAGGTTCTACAGAGCCTCTTTCGACATCCAGTGGCCCCTTACATATCCCTCAACCCAAAGTTGAGGTTCATACCAAGATTCCTAAGGGACCATTACGTCGAAACGCTGCTTCCGGTCGAGCTGCTCATTCGTATAGCATAGTATATGATTTGGCGCAATCTCCTGCTGCCATTTCCACACTGGAACTCCTCCAGTCGTGCCCTTCCCAAAAGAAGGCTCTACTATCTGCCGTGGGCGCTGTAGATCCTGCTGATGACCAAATGATTGTTTTCGACGCCACTCAATCGGACCATCCTCCTCTCCCTCCTTCCGTCACCTTCCAAATCCCAGTCAAAATCCGGAACGCCAACGTTTCCCGGTGTATAATTGATGAGGGGGCATCCACCTGCGTGATGTCCACTTCGGTTTGGAAGCAACTCGGATCCCCTGAGTTGGCCCCTTCCATGATCACCCTTCGAGCGTGGGACGGCCATGCCTCCCAGCCCATTGGCCTGTTTCGTAATTGTCCTATCACCCTCGCCGGTAAGACTGTTTGCGTTGACGTCGAAGTCATCGACGCCCCGCCAGACTACAACATTCTATTGGGGCGAAGCTACACCTATGCTATGTCTGCTGTCCCATCCGCGGTTTTCCGCAAGATGTCTTTCCCCCATAATGGAAAGATAGTCACCATTGACCAGTTGACATATCATGAGCCAAAATCTCAGACCTCACCTGAGACGACCATCTCTTCCGTAGCCAACAAGCAAACCGTCGACTCCTTCACCAGTGTCTCCCCCGGCGTTTACAAGGATTCCTCCCTGCTTGGAACTTTTCCTAGTCTCCCCCCTCCTCCTATCTCTGACCCCAGCTCATCGAATGTTTGCATGATGCAATCGTCTCGGGCTGCTCTCAAGCAACCTGCTTCGGCTAGTCAGCAACCTTGCCCTCCGCAACCTGCTCCTAGCCCTTCACCTGCAGTTGGTAGTCATGAGCCTCTTTATCCTCCTGGCACGGTTCCTCCAAGCCTTAGCCATTTAGGAGCTGTCCCACCTGGCCATTACCCCTCTGGTTAGATACCATTCCTAGCTCCCCCACCAGGAGTGTACACGGTACCAGTCATGGCCACCCTCTCTCTCCCTAACCTGACCCTGGGCATACCCGTCTGGTACATTGACCCTCCAGCCGCTACCCCACCCAGTCACCCCAAACCCTACCTTGCTTTGACACCGGTTCAACCGGTCCCTCTCGCTTCCTCCGGGCCCCCCGCACCGCCCCAGGACCCTTCCCCTATGGTGCCAGCCCTGGGAAAGAAAGGCAAAGCTCGTAAGGGGGCAACCAATCAGGACCAAGCCGCCCCGACAACCCCTACCCCTCCGCGACCGCCATAGCCTGCTATCCAGTGCGCTTTGTGCGATATTGTCGGTCACGCCACCCATATGTGTCCTGAATTGCCACACCTCAAGATCCTGGTCAACGAGACGTTTCCCGACTCTGATATCCCCGAAGTTTACGTCACTATCCCGGATTCTATCCCGAAACTAAAAACCTTGCACACAAATCACCCTTGTGCTTTGTGCGATTTCCACGGTCATTACACCCACCTCTGTCCCCGCCTTGACGAGTATCGTTCCTCCTTGGACACGTACCGCCACTTCAAGGCTACGCATGACAAGATACCTTCTCACTTGTCTGCGAGTTCTACTTCGATAGGACCAGAGGATGTTCCTACTCTCATTCACATTCCTCCTCCCACTATCGAACCAACGGAGCCTTCGACCACCATTTTGTACCTATCATCATCCTTGCGGGATAGTTCACCTAACCTTCGACCTACAGACACTCTCAGTTCCCTCTCAGTTGACCTTGGATCTGTTGATATTGCACATCTGAGCCCTTCTCCTCAAGATGACCCGTCCCACATCACTACCTCATCGGGTGACCCTTCTTCCTCCAGTCTTCCCATCTTCCAGTCCGATGAAGACATTATGGAAGCCATGACCAACCCTGACTTTCCGTGGGATGATATGCACCATCGCGCATATTTCCTCCCACAGCAGTCCCATGACCAATATGCTGTGGAGACCAAAGACTTCATTCCCCATGCAATCGATTGGTTCAAAAATCCCATCCCTGCACCTGATGCTTTTGAAGAAGGAAACATGGCCAATATCTCTCCTACCATCAAAATTGACATTTCAGTCAAACCAGGAATCGAAGAATATATCACCTTGGGCGCCCAATGCACCCCGGAAGAAATTGAAGCTTACACCAAGCTTTTCAAAGAATTCCGCGATATTTTCGCCTGGTCCTATTCTGAAATGCCTAGACTCGATCCTGCCATCGTCGAACACCATATCGACACATGGCCTGATGCCAAACCGGTCCGTCAAAAGTTGAGACCCATTCATCCTTCCAGACGTGACGCTATCAAAGCTGAAATCGATAAGCTTAAGCAGGTCGGTTTCATTTACCCCATTGAATACACCACTTGGGTTTCCAACCCAGTTCCCGTTCTCAAGAAACAAGGCACCATCTGTGTCTGCACGGACTTTCGCAACTTGAACAAAGCTTGTCCCAAAGAAAACTTCCCCACACCGTTCATTGACCAAATCATTGACGAGTGTGCGGGGCATGAGGTCCTATCCTTTATGGATGGTTTCTCCAGATACAACCAAATTGTTATCCGTCCTGCTGATCAACTAAAAACCACGTTCATTAGCCCGTGGGGAACTTTTGCTTACCGGGTCATGCCTTTCGGCCTTAAAAACACTGGCGCCACTTTTCAACGGGCCATATCTTATTGCTTCCATGACTTAGCTCATATTATCCTTGCTTATTTAGACGACCTCACTGTGCGTTCTAAGCATCGAACGCAACACCTACACGATTTGCGTACCATTTTTCTCCGATGTCGCAAGTATAATATCCACCTTAACCCGTTGAAATGCGTTTTTTGCGTTCCTGCCGGCCGTCTCTTAGGCTTCATAGTGTCTAAGGATGGTATCACTCTTGACCCCTTGAAAGTTCAAGCCATTCTTGAACTTCCCATTCCACGTACCCTCCACCAGCTCCAAAGTCTCCAAGGCAAAGCTAATTTTCTTCGTCGGTTCGTCCCTGACTATGCCACCACCGCACATGGGTTCTTTAGACTCCTCCGATCTAATATCCAATTTTTTTGGGATTCCTATGCTCATGAGTCTTTCGATTCCCTCAAGCAGGCTCTCACATCCACTCCCTTGATCCGCCCTCCCGACTTTTATCGGGACTTCATCTTGTATATCTCCGCTTCCACCTATTCGGTCGCTGGAGTCCTTATCCAGGAAGATGACAATGGTATCGAGCATGTGATTTACTATGTAAGTAAGAACCTTGTAGGGCCTCCTGTCTCCTACTCATATGAAGAAAAATTAGCGTTGGTTGTCGTGTTCTCAGTCCTCTTAAATATAACGACCTTTAAGCCAACTGTTTAAGTGAGGACAAAGGGAAAGATCAAAATAGACCTCTTTGATTCACCGTAAGAAGATAACTTCAAAGGGAGACTTCAATAACAGTTTTTAAGTGGTAGCAGACAAGCAGGGAGAACCATAAATCATGCTGAAACCAATTGTTCGAACTATTAAGGAAATAAACAAGCATGAAGACTAAAGAGAAAGATTAAAGACTCTAAAATACTTCAGCAGATGAAAACATAAAATAGTGAAGGATGAACAGGTCTAAGGTGCTTCCAAGAGTCATTTCTTAGCCTAAAACTTTCAAACCTACTGTAGTAAGAAATTATTGAACATAATGAAAACAGGGGAAAACATAAAACAGTTCAGAATACTTCACCAACAACCAAGCTCATGGATCCAATGAGAGAGCCTTCTCAGGAACAAGCACGCAACAACATCATCAAGATCTCCAAGACTTCAATTTTTTCTTCAACTTCAACAGACTATATATTTACTTCAAAGAGTTTCAGTATTACAACTTGTGATCAAATAACAACCAAAAATTTCTTATCTTCTACAAAATTATTTATATAAGGATGAGGAGGTGAGATGTGATAAAATATCTCTCAAGGCAATTAATACAGATTCAATACTTCTAGGCCCTTTAAGGGGCTCGATGAAGAAGTTTACAGGTGGTTCTGCATTAATTATTTTACAATTAATATTTAAACTCGGTGGGAGCTTTGTTGACTTCCAGATTCTGCATAACGTGGAGTAATCCTGAAGATATTTGTTGTATTAGCTTTTTGTGGCAGAATTAACTTCTTGGCAGTGCTGGAGGCAGATATTTCTTTAATCAATAACTTCGACCTCTGTTTTGAATGGTTTGAGGAAATAGGTGGCTCTTGTAGTAGCTGAGGAATCAATTCGCCTCAAATGCAGGTGGTGGGAACCTTTCTGTCAGTTTAAACACTTATGACTTCTTTTTTATTGTGTTTGAATTCAAGAATTAAAACTTTTGATAATTTATTTTAAGTCGTAATTCCCTAAATCTGTCTTCAATCTTCATCTCTGCTGCGTTCTGTTCTTCAACACTGATACTATTTTTAAATGCGATTTTAAACCATAGTGTCTTGTCAATGTGTAGAAGCGTGCTGGGCCTTAAAGGTATCAATCTTCATAGATCATTGACAAACAATGGAATAGAGCCTGGCGGACGGTTTCCTTTAATGTAAAATAGGCACGGGAAACGTCTTTCCTGGCCTTTGGCCTCTCTTTGTTATATAATGGAAAATAAAAAAAAACACCCGAAAAACACAAATGAAATTTATAAAATCCTATGTAATGGATTACACTGCTTCAGAAGGCAGGAGAGGAGCGTAGCCATTGGATCTGGACACGTGGATGGTCCAGATCTAATCAGGAGTTTGCAATCGGTGGGAGGAGAAAAGGGGTGCGATGCAAAAAATCTGATGCGATTGCACGATCGAAGGGGCTGATGCAATTAAGCGATGGACGTTGATCTAAGGACAAGATCAATGGTGGAGAATGAATCGGGGGACTGACTGATCGGTAGGGACAAACAAAATGCGTGCGATTAAACATTGCGATGCGACGAAGCGCAAGCCGTCGATCTAAAGGTTAGATCAATGGTTGAGAATGAATCAGGGGAAACGCAATCGGAGGTCGGGAATGAGGCAATGAAATTGCGCGATCAGAGAACATGCCAATGCGATTGCGATAATCAGAGAGAGGGCTGATGCGATTGCGCGATTGGCCAATCGCAATCGGCAGTAATGAAAATTGAAACTGCACCAAAGAAAATCTCCGATGCGATTAGGCGCCCAGTTATGGGGCTTGTTTCTAAAAAGACTTCCGATAGGCTTGGGCTTATATATATAGGGGCTAATCAGGGTTGGGCCTTCGGGCCGAGGCTTTTCAATCTACCCATTGAAATTTTCCGATGCGATTGCGCATCGGTCTTTTTAATCAACCCATTTTAATATTTAACGCGTGATTTGGGTTTTTAAGTCAAAACTTTTAGAAAAGTGGGTTTTTGGTATTTTATGAAGGAAAAAATAGATCGGGCATGGTTTATTCAATGGTTTAAGCGCGAAAGGCGGGCCCACAGGAAAATATATATAAAATATGATGCGATCGGGGGTTTTTCAATACAAAACTAATCGCAATCGGAACTTTTGAACACAGCACAAGACTTGCGCATTTGGATATTTCCGATGCGATAAGTGCCGTGAGGGGCTTAGCACTTGGGTTTTTATGGTAAGGGCATGTGGGGGAAGTGGTTAGGTGGCTTAGCCAAAGGGGCTAAAGTCCATAATAAAGACTTGTGTTTTTTATGAATTTTTCATGGTTTTCAAAGGAATCGGGGGGTTCGAAATATTTTAAAAATGAGTTTTCAACTATGGAAGGGTGATTTTCATGAAAGGAAAACATGAAAAATAGAGGAAATTTATGGGGAAAAGGGAGAGAAAATGAAGGTTAGTTGTGAGTGGGAAAAGGGGAAAATGATGGTTTTTGCAGTAGTTTTTTCTCTTTGGAATTTAGCATAATTCTCAGAGTATAAAATGGAAACAACAAATGAAGATTTTGGACAGAGGCATGAGGCCTTTAAGAGTCTTCAAGAGCCAACACTTTTTTGCAATAAAAGCTGTTCCTTGAAGGCTCAAAAATCATTTAGCCACCATTAGGTATGACAAATTTTATAGGTGGCTAACATTGGCTCCACTTGGGGATGGTGCCTTCTTGAAGGCATCAAGAATTTCAGACCTGCATTCTCTGAGATGCTGATCAGTTGCCTCATCCATTGGGCTGATTTCTTTACTTGAATGATCTTCTTTTGTTCTGGAAATAAGTTAGCAGCCATGGAAAAACATTTGATCTTTTATCAACAAGCTTTCTACCTACCCAATCCTATAGGTCTAACATTTTTTGTTCATTAGAGTGCACTTGGATTGGCAAACTCTCTTTACAACATTTTATTCTTTTTGAAAGAAAAAATATAATCTAGTTCTACTTCTTATTTCTCCATGGGATCAGATTAAACAGTTGAGCCCACATGCTTCTCTACCTAATCTACTTATCTGTTAGGATTAAACAGTCTAATAGATTTTTATTCTCTAATTTTGCTAAAACAAAAATTTAAAAAGCATTCAAGTTAGGATTGATCTGTCTAATTTGATGCTGATCTATGGCATAAAAACAAGTTGCACATATATTATTATTTGCAGAAAATTAAATCAAAATTGGAAGGCTTAAGATCTGAAAATTCAAGCACTTCCTTCACTCTTTTTACAGCTCTGTTTCGACTCTTATGTGAGTTGTTTCTTCCTTGCTCTCTGGTTCAGATTTTGAGATAATTAAAACCAGATTTTCTTCTTTTTGACTCAGAAAAATAAAACAGATTTGACTCATCTCTCTTTGGGAAACTTAGGTTCATATTTTGAACATGTTTGAACCTTTCATTTCTATCCTAAACTATCTACTGATAAGCCAAGATTTAACAGTTTGGCAAATCGAATTCACTATTCTATTAGCAGAAAATTTAAAGCTAATCAATCAAGATTAGGCTGTTTGACTAACTAGAAGTGTGTTATTCAAGAGTGGCATTTAAGCTTGCACACTTTTAGAATTTGTTTCTCTTTTTTGGTATGGGGCTGTACCTTTATTGTTTTTACCATCTGCCCTCTTTTCTTTCTTTGTTTTTGTATTTTTTATTTTTATAACCTTGAAATGCAATTGTTAGAATTATGATATTTACAATGAAAAAATGCTTTGAAACTTAACATTCTTGGCAAAAGTAATGTTTGAGCATCCTGCCATTGACCGGACCTCCATATAGATCTTCTCCATTCAATTCTTTCAAGAAAAATGCATTATGACCCCTCTCAGCATGAATAATATAGGGCCCTTTCCAAAAGTTCTCAAACTTGCCATGTTTTCCCTTCTCTTCTCTTCTTGAATCCCATTTAAGAACAACATTTCCAATTTGGAAATTGTTTACCTTAGTCCTCTTATAAAATAGTTTCTTTATATTTTCTTGGACTAATTGTGTTCTCTCATAAACTTTTTCTCTGGTCTGCTGTAAATGGATTGTTTGGTTGATCCTTCTTTGCATGTCATTTTCTTCACTCTGCACTTCCTGAAGGAGTTTCATGACTGGAACTCCCAATGAAGTAGGAAAAACTGCATCCATGCCATAAACCAACTGATAGGGGGACATATTTATTGACTTCTTTGTAGTTAATCTATCAGCCTATAAGGCATGAACCAGCTTACAGTGCCATGATTTCTGATTTTGCTCCAACATTTTTTTGATTATATTGAGGAGACTCTTGTTGGAGCATTCAGCTAAGCCATTTCCTTGGGGATAGTAAGCAGTGGAATGTCCCAAGGTTATGTGGTATTTGTAACAGAAATCAACCATTTTCTTAGATTTAAAAGCAGCAACATTGTCTGTTATGATTTTTCTGGGACAACCAAATCTGGATAGGATATTTGTTTCAAGGAACTTGATAATGACAGATTCATTAGCATTTCTGGAGGGTATATCTTCTATCCACTTGGTAAAGAATTCAGTGGATGTGAGGATCCACTTATGTTGAGCTAAGGAGGATGGATGAAATTCCCCAATGAATTCCAACTCCCATTGTTGAAAAGGTGCCTCAACTCTGATAGGATGTAAGGGTAAGGGAAGGATTTTTCTTTTGCCATCAAAGATTTGACACTTATGGAAAGACATGACCAACTTTTGAGTGTCTGGGAAAAGTGTAGGCCAATAGTAACCAGATCTAAGAATTTTGTTTGTTGTGGCCTTCTAGTAGAGGTGTCCTCCACATTCTCCTTCATCTAACTCATGCATGATCTTTCCTGCATCATCTTCAAGTAAACATTTAAGCAAAATTCCAATAGCATTTTTCCAATATAACACTCCATCTAAGATACAAAAACTCAAAGCATTTTGTTTCAAGAATCTAGCTTTTGTTTTAGACAAAGAAGGAGGGGTATTTAAATATAAAAGCACATAAATAATGTCAGCATACCAAGGAGAATTTAGAAATGCTTTTTCAATAACAGGAGCATCATATTCTTCTATTTCTTCCAACACATCTACCATATTGATGTCTAGTGCTCGGAAGTTAGACTCAGCCATAAGTTTTGTTAATCCTTGCCCTTTAACTAGTTTGGTGGGCCTATTTTCTAAGTCATATTCAAGAATAGTTCCAATCCATTTTCCCCTTTTACCATCAGGGTCTTGACTTAGAATGTCCTTGAAAACAGTATGCGGAGTAAAAGCAATTATGTGAGAGTGTAAAATATAGACCCTAAAGTATTTCAATGCGTTCACCAATGCTAAGGCTTGCTTCGCTATGATATTATATTTGAGAGGAGAATCTCTTAAGGCCCTACTAAAGAAATATATTGGTTGTTCTTGCCCCAAATCATTCTTTTGAAGTAAAACTGCAGCTATTGTATGCTCAGATGCAAAAGAAAAGATGTAAAAATCTTTGGTAAAATCTGGACTAATCAGGACCAGTGTTTGGGTAAGAGCTTGTTTGAACAGTTCGAATGATTGTTTAGCTGGTAAAGTCCATTTTACACCCACATCTTTCTTAAGAATTTTTGTAATGTTTTTTAATAGCTCATCAAGGTTAGGGATAAACCTTCTTAAAAAAATAATCTTTCTGATGAAAGATTGCAACTCTTTGAGGCTTCTTGGATGATTGATTTGTAATATGCCATCTATCCTTGTAGGGTCTATTTTGATTCCCTCTTCCGAAATTATATGTCCAAGAAGTTTACCTTCTTGGAGACCAAAGAGTGTCTTCTTGGGATTCAATGACAAGCCAAATTTCCTACACTTCTCAAAAAATTTTCTCAAGTGAGTCAAATGTTCTTCTTCAGTTTTTGAAAAGACAGTTATGTCATCAAGGTAAATAATTATGAAATAGCCAATATCTTCAGAAAAGGCTATTTTCATGGTCCTTTGGAGGGTGGCCCCTGCATTCATTAACCCAAAAGGCATTTTGACATACATAAAGGTGCCCCAAGGTGTGGTAAAATAAGTTTTGATTTGATCACTTGGGAGCACTAACACCTGGTTGTAACCCGAGAACCCATCTAAGAGTGATATCCTTTTTGACCCAACTACCCTCTGAAGTATATGATCCATCTTGGGCAATGGGTAGTTGTTTTTTGGGGATGCTCTGTTTAGGTTTCTGAAATCGATACAGAGTCTGATCTCCCCTGTCTTTTTCCTAATAGAAACTAAGTTTGATACCCATTCTGAAAATCTAATAGGTACTATAATGCCAACATCATGCATCTTTTCAATTTCAGCTCTAACTAAAGGTAATAAAAGTGGGTTTATTCTCCTCAGTTTTTGTTTGAAGGGATTTTGATTATCCTTCAAGGGAATCTTGTACTGAATGATGCTGGTATCGTAAGACTTCAGATCTGTGTATGCCCAGGCAAAAACATCTTTAGACTCCTTAAACAGATCAATGTATCGAGATTTTATGTGAGTTGGAAGAGTGCTAGACAATTTAATCATCTTGGGTTCCTTTAGGGAGCCTATGTTGTGTTCTTCTACGTCTGTTTCTACAGGCTCCATTTTTTGTTCTTTGGCTACATCATTAAAGTCGAAAAGGTGTTCCAAAGGTGAGAGACCTCTTGGAATTGAACCATTTTTACATTCTAAAACTTCCAGGTCTTTTTGGTCCACGTTGTCAATTGACTCTGCTTCAAACGTATTCTCATAATAACCTATATCAGCAGAGTGTGTTATTTCAGCTTCTGGGATTTCTTCAATATATGGACAGTTTTTATTATGGCTCGATTCTGATGCTGGTATGGCGAAATCGTTTTCTGACTTCAAGAAATCGTCTATGTGTTGGTCAGAATCAAAAACTTTCCAGTGATCTACGTTATCAGGCACTGCAGGCCTATGTTTTACCTTTATGCTAAGCTGTTCATTTATCTTAGGTATTTGACAGTTGTTGGCATTAAAAGCGAGTTCATTTGCTAAATGATTAAATGCTCTGGGAATGAAAACAAGTTCGTATTTTTCAAAGGTTTTCAATAAATCGAGAGCAGCGTTTCGATATTCCCCAAGCTTTGAGTTTCTGGCTGAGTATTCTCCTTTAATTTGTTTTATGATAAGTTCATAATCTCCTAAGATTGTTACCTTTTGGGCCTGTAATTGTTTGAGCAATTGTAAGCCTAAGAGAAGTGCTTCGTACTCAGCAATATTATTACTGCATGATAAATCCAGTTTGTATGAGAAACTCTGATTCGTATTCTGGATCCATACGCCTGCACCTGCGCTTGCTTTATTATAGGATCCATCAAAGTTTATTGTGCAAATTACGTTTGATTCATTTTCATTTTCTTGTTGCTGTTGATTGTTGCTATTTTGAAGTTGACTTGAGGGAAGATTCGATTTCTCTGGTGAATCAATGGGGTCTATGTTCTCTTTATCTTGTTGATTAATTTCATCTTCATTACATAAGATAAAGGAATCTAAACTTGACCGAGCAGAATAGATTGGAGTGTTGTTTGGTTTGTCTAGGTTGCTTACCATGTACTTCATGTGAGATTCCCTGTATAGTATTCTGTTTTGGTTAAAAACAGGTATGGTGGCATAAGACATGTCCATTTGAAGGCTTCCCTGAAGTTTTTCTCCCCAAGATCTTGATAAGAGCATGCCATACTTAGGGGGAATGTCAGCGACAACTATATCCATAACTAGACTTTTAGCGGGGATCTGAGCTAGAGTAACACATAAATCTTTGATTAAACCCAAACATTTGACTCGGCTTGAGTCAAAAGAATAAAAATATTTGTATGGTTTAGTAATCTCTAAGCCTAAGCTCTCCATTACCACATTGGGCATCAGATTGTGTGAAGCTCTCGAATCTAACACGGCATTGTGTAAACTTTTCTCATGTATGTTCAAGCTAACATAGAAGGGAGGGACAACCCCTTCTTGATATTCTCCTTCAACTTCAGGACCGAATAACAACTCAGGTTTATCATCTGTCAAGTTTAAAGTGTCTGTATCACTTCCTAAGTTCAAAGCTTTCAAAACTTGGTTTTTGTACACCTCTTGGGTTACTAGTTCAGCTAGGGGGATGGTAATTTTTATCTTAGAAATCTCTCCCTCAAGGCTGAAAGGAATAATTGACTTTTTTGTATTTACATTTGTTTTTTCAATTAGATTATTTTCAACAACTTTGATTTGCTGAACTTTGTTTGGACTGGTAATTGGGACAGTTTTGTTAGGACCACTAGCTGAAGTGCTAGGGGTACTTTTTTCAACATTTGGCTGAATATTTTTGTCTTTTTTTAAGTCTGGTTTTTTGGCCAAAATGTTGGTTTTCTCCGCTATCTTTTTGGGCTGAGTTTCTGTAATTTTCTTGACAGTGGTATTAGTGTTCTTGTTCTTTAAGTTATCTATGTTTCCCTTGCTCTTAAGATCATACTGTTTGTGTTAGTATGAATCCTTTGTCGAAGTGTACGAAAAAAGACCACTTTATCTACGCATAACTAATAGCCCTAACATCAAAAGTGGCTGCCAATATCTTCAGATCTGCAGTTAGTTGATCAAGACAAGAGCTGCAAAAAACCAGATCTATGCATAGAAAGACATTAAGCAGTAAAAAGAAGGGTTTGCTCCATATATCCAATAGAAAAGACAAGAACAATTTTTGAAAGAATTTTTTGTATTAAGGGCACCTGGGAGGAAAACAAGAAGATGTTTCCAATTCTCCTCAATGGGATGGGTTCTTGGAAGTCCTCAGCACTTCAGATCTAGCATTTGTCTCTCCTGTTGGTGTAGAAAACTGAGACAAAGATAGAACTCAAAGGGAGCTCACACAACAAATAATGGAAAATATGACAATGATAATGGCTCAAAGTCAGACCAAGAGTTTAGATCCAGAGTGATCTAATAGGCAACAAAAGGTGAAGAATGGTAGGAAAAACCCTCCTATTTATAACAAAATATTGGGTCATTCTAGATCTTGGTGCATGATTAAAATAACGTTAACCAAATCTAGATCCACCTTTTATGGAATATTTTATTATATTTGTTGGAAGGAAAAGGTATTTGACTTGGGTCAAATCCCTTTATTTGTAAATAATAAATAAATAAATGATTTATTTATCATTTTAAGGAAGTGGTTGAATGATAATCGAATAAATAATGATTTATTTAATTATTTGTGGGTGATTTAGTCATATTTAACAAGGAATATTATTTAAATAAGATTTAAATAATTATTCCTAGAAAATAATAAGATAAGTAGAGATTTATCTAATTAATTTCTTTGTTTTGGGTTAAACATGATGAGGAATAATAATTAAATTATTGTTTAATTAATTATTCCATGAGGAAAATCAAACAAATATAGATTTGTTTAATGTTTCCTTTTGCGGTTTCCTGTTTATACCATAAACAACCTAATAAATGTGGTTTATTAAGTTATTTGACATAGTGAAAGCAATTTTACTTAGGGTAAAATTGGTCTTACATGGTGTACTTGGGTCCATCTAATGATAGTAGGTTAGATGACCAAAAAATGGTGTAACAGTTTGTGTACCTCCATGATTGCATTTTCAAAACCTAATCTATAGTCATCAGAATCTGCATAGGTGTTTGTATTTTGATCATAAGAGAAGAAATATTGTTCTTCCTCGGTGAGGAATACATCATCCCCACTGTCTGATCCAATCAAGTTTACATGAGCTTCTTCCAACCTTTCCAACTCCCTATCTTCCTCATATTGATCTACATAGTTTTGTTGGAAGGGAGGTCTAATCTGTTGGTCATTCTCGTTCTGTTTGTCTTGATTGTTTTCTCTTCTATAATTCTGATTTCTATTTCGAGGAGCAGTTTGATTTTGATTTGCTTGTGCTCTCTTAATTATGCTCATCTCTTTCATCATTTCTTCCAACATCCTCTCCATCTTTGAACTTGAAGTAGAAGGAGTAGATTCCTCTCTAAAAGATACTCTCTTCTCAGTTTTCATTCTTTCTCTTTTCTCCATTAAGTTGACTTCCACAGAAAGAGCACCCTTTTGCATATCTTCAAGAGCTACAAAATATCTTTCTCTCAGCTGATAGGTCATGTCAGAATCAAACCCTTCAGGAAATTTGTTCAGAGCTGAGCCCTGTGGAGGTTTTAGTTCTGGGGAAAGTGCATTATACACACTATTGAATCTAGCGCAGTAAGCTTGCACACTTTCCCTAGTGTTTCTATGGAGGTTCTTGTAGTCAGAAAGGACTTGGAGAGGGTTTTTCTTTACTTCCCATTTGTTTAAGAACGTTTTATGGAAGCCTTGGAGATCATTAAGACTATGGGGGGCTAAACCTTTAAACCATTTTCTTACTTCTCCCCCTAGGCTTTGAGAAAATAATCTAAGCTTGACAGAATCATCATCAATTTCATTTCTGTCAAAGTAGTCATTCATCTTATCCACATGTTGTGATGAAGTGGTAGCATTGTTAGCATCATATAATGGAATTTTGGACTGATAGTCCCGTGGAAGATTGACTAACGGTACAGGAAGGACTAGGGGAGCGTACCATGCTGCCATGATAGGTGGTGGGGGTGTATTTAGAAGGAGAGGATTAATAACATGAATACTGGGCTGAGGTGTAGTGGTTTGAACAGTGGATGAAGGGTGAGCAGAAGTGGATGGACCAGGAATAGACTGCTGAGCTGATCTACGATGAGAGACACCTAAGTTGTGAAGGAAATGTAAATCAAGAGGCGTTGTTTCTCTGCTACCCAGAGGTTCACTTGTTTCAGGAGATGATAGTGAAGACTCGGGATCTAACTAATATAAATCACCAAGAGACCTAGTTCTAAATGGATTTACTAAGTCAACTTGAGATTGTTGTAGAGCTGAAAGATTTTTAGGAACTGAATTAGCTCTCAAGGGTGATCTGAAAACAACTGATAATTTTATCTTAGTAGTCTTCCTAAGGATAATTTTAGGGTTTTCAACTATTTCCAGTAAGTTTGGGTCGGGGTAGGCTCTAGTATGAATCTTTCTAGGAGCCACTATGCTATGTTTTTCAGATCCAGTTAAAAAGAAAAGTTTAGCCAAATATGACAATCTTTAATAGGCTAACTGATCTTTTCAAAAGAAGGAAATTTTTAATCTTAAAGCCTTCTAGATGAGTTTTTAATATGCTATCAAGACTTGGGGTCTTCCCAGTGGAGTATTAAGGTCTGATTTTTTAGGATTGTGGAGTCGCCAGGTGGGAATTTTTATCTCTTTTTGGAGGTAAAAAGGATTTATGGTCCACCACCAAGTTTATTATGAAGCCAAACTGAAAAGTTTTTTTTGGGTTTTCTGAGTTATGTTGGTCTTATAGGTTAAGAGAGTGTTCTAAGTCTGACTTAACACTTAGCTAGGGTGTCAAAACGTACAGAGTTTACTCTTATGGCTTGGTAACTGAAATCTTCAAGGTTTGACAAGGCTTTATGAGAATCCTAAGGGTTACTTAGTTTGTCACTGATTCAAAGGTCCTATCATGATTACCATTATGCTTGGTAGTGCTTGAAGAAGGTTACTTATGTTATGCTAGACAATGAGTGTTTTATTTTTTGAAGATTTTACTCAAGGTCCCACCATGATCGCCATTATGTTGGTGGCGATGAGGTGGCTGACAATCACTGGATAGTTTTTGAAAATAAGGGATTTCTAGAGTCCTAAGGGGTACTTAGATTGTCACTGACTCAGAAATGTCCCACCGTGATCGCCATTATGTTGGTGTCCCGTGTTTTGATAGTTTGGAAAATCAAAAGACAAGGAAACATCAGAACCAATCTTTAGTGTCCCAGGATCTAGTCCTCCTATTCTCAGAGAGGGATCTCTTGAATATTTGTTTACAAAAGTTTATCTTGTGTGCTTAGAGTATTGATTTTAGACTAGTTATTAAGTGCAAGTGTTTGTTTTTTTGGTTGGATTGAATTGATACAACAGAACATGAAAGTTCCAAGAAAGATATATAGGACAGAGAAACATCTGGTTCATTTGGTAATGGAGTCAAGAAAAGGTCATAAGAAAATCATCAAAGGATATGGGATATCAAAGGGAAAATCTAACATGGCCACAAGATCCTTTTGTTTTTGGAATGGGATGAACATTAATGATTTGGAAAGAGAAATTGAATTCTCAACAAAGGGAACTTGAAAACATAACTTACAAAATAAAGAGATATTTGATAGATAGGGCTAACCATAAATTCTACAAACATTCTTTAAGAAAATAATGACTTCAAGACAACTTTCAAAATGAAATATAAGATTCAGGGAATGCCCTATTTCCTCAAAGATTTTATTCTAAAGGACTTAGAAAACATAAAAGATTTACTGATAATTATAATCATAGAAGAGGAAACACCTAAAAACATCTATGATCGTAATTATAACGACCTTTAAGCCAACTGTTTAAGTTAGGACAAAGGGAAAGATCAAAACAGACCTCTTTGATTCACTATAAGCAAAGAACTTCAAAGGGAGACTTCAATAATAGTTTTTAAGTGGCAGCAGACAAGCAGGGAGAACCATAAATCATGTTGAAACCAACTGTTCAAACTATTAAGGAAATAAAAAAGCATGAAGAATAAAGAGAAATATTAAAGCCTCTAAAATACTTCAGTAGAATAAAACATAAAACAGTGAAGGATGAACAGGTCTAAGGTGCTTCCAAGAGTCATTTCTTAGCCTAAAACTTTCAAACCTACTCTAGTAAGAAATTATGGAACATAATGAAAACAGGGGAAAACATAAAACAATTTAGAATACTTCACCAACATCCAAGCTCATGGATCCAATGATAGAGCCTTCTCAGGAACAAGCATGCAACAACATCATCAAGATCTCCAAGACTTCAATTTGTTCTTCAACTTCAACAGACTATATATTTACTTCAAAGAGTTTTAATATTACAACTTGTGATCAAATAACAACCAAAAATTTCTTATCTTCTACAGAAGTATTTATAGAAGGATGAGGAGGTGAGATCTAATAAAATATATCTAAAGGAAATTAATACAGATTCAAGACTTCTAGGCCCTTTGAGGGGCTCGATGAAGAATTTTACAGGTGGTTCTACATTAACTGTTTTAAAATTAATATTTAAACTCGGTGGGAGCTTTGTTGACTTCCAAGCTTTGCATAACGTGGAGTAATCCTGAAGATGTTTGTTGTATTAGCTTTATGTGGCAGAATTAACTTCTTGGCAACACTGGAGGTAGATATTTCTTTAATCAATAACTTCAGCCTCTGTTTTGAATGGTTTGAGGCAACAGGTGGCTCTTGTAGTAGTCGAGGAATAAATTCGCCTCAAATGCAGGTGGTGGGAACCTTTCCGTCAGTTTAAACACTTATGATTTATTTTTTACTGTGTTTGAATCCAAGAAATAAAAATTTTGATAATTTATTTTAAGTTGTAATTCCCTAAATATGTCTTCAATCTTCATCTCTGCTGCATTCTGTTCTTCAACATTGATACTCTTTAAATGCGATTTTAAACCATAGTGTCTTGTCAATGTGTAGAGCCATGCTGGGCCTTAAAGGTATCAATGCTCATAGATCATTGACAAACAATGGAATAGATCCTGGCGGACGGTTTCCTTTAATGTAAAACAGGCACGGGAACCGTCTTTCCCGGCCTTCGGCCTCTCTTTGTTATATAATGGAAAATCATAAAAAACACCTGCAAAACACAAACGAAATTTATAAAATCCTGTGTAATGGGTTAAACTGCTTTAGAAGGTGGGAGAGGAGTGTAGCCATTGGATCTGGACACGTGGACGGTCCAGATCTAATCAGGAGTTTGAAATCGGTGCAAGAGGTTTTTGTACACCTCTTGTGTTACTAGTTCAGCTAGGGGGATGGTAATTTTTATCTTGGCAATCTCTCCCTCAAGGCTGAAAGGAATAATTGAATTTTTTGTGTTTACATTTTTTTTTTCATTTATATTCTTTTCAACAACTTTGATTTGCTGAACTTTGTTTGGACTAGTAATTGGGACAGTTTTGTTAGGACCACTAGCTGAAGTGCTAGGGGTACTTTTTTCAACATTTGGCTGAATATTTTTGTCTTTGTTTAAGTCTGGTTTTTTGGCCAAAATGTTGGTTTTCTCCGCAGTCTTTTTGGGCTGAGTTTCAGTAATTTTCTTGACAGCGGTATTAGTGTTATTGTTCTTTAAGTTATCTATGTTTCCCTTGCTCCTAAGATCATATTGTTTGTGTACCTCCATGATTGCATTTTCAAAACCTAATCTATAGTCATCAGAATCTTCATAGGTGTTTGTATTTTGATCATAAGAGAAGAAATATTGTTCTTCCTCGGTGAGGAATACATCATACCCACTGTCTGATCCGATCAAGTTTACATGAGCTTCTTCCAACATTTCCAACTCCCTATCTTCCTCATATTGATCTACATAGTTTTGTTGGAAGGGAGGTCTAATCTGTTGGTCATTCTCGTTCTATTTCTCTTGATTGTTTTCTCTTCTATAATTCTGATTTCTATTTCGAGGAGCAGCTTGATTTTGATTTGATTGTGCTCTCTTAATTATGCTCATCTCTTTCATCATTTCTTCCAACATCCTCCTCCATATTTGAACTTGAAGTAGAAAGAGTAGATTCCTCTCTAAAAGATACTCTCTTCTCAGTTTTCATTCTTGCTCTTTTCTCCATTAAGTTGACTTCCACAGAAAGAGCACCCTTTTGCATATCTTCAAGAGTTGCAAAATCTCTTTCTCTCAGCTGATAGGTCATGTCAGAATCAAACCCTTCAAGAAATTTGTTCGGAGCTGAGCCCTGTGGAGGTTTTAGTTCTTAGGAAAGTGCAATATACACACTATTGAATCTGGTGCAGTAAGCTTGCACACTTTCTCCAGTGTTTCTTCCCCAGTGTTTCTATGGAGGTTCTTGTAGTCAGAGAGGACTTGGAGAGGGTTTGCCTTTACTTCCCATTTGTTTAAGAACGTTTTATGGAAGCCTTCGAGATCATTAATACTATGGGGGGCTAAACCTTTAAACCATTTTCTTACTTCTCCCCCTAGGCTCTGAGCAAATAATCTAAGCTTGACAGAATCATCATCAATTTCATTTTTGTCAAAGTAGTCATTCATATTATCCACATGTTTTGATGCAGTGGTAGCATTGTTAGCATCATATAATGGAATTTTGGACTGATAGTCCTGTGGAAGATTGACTAACGGTACAGGAAGGACTAGGGGAGCGTACCATGCTGCCATGATAGGTGGTGGGGGTGGATTTACAAGGAGAGGATTAATAACAGGAATATTGGGCTGAGGTGTAGTGGTTTGAACAGTGGATGAAGGGTGAGCAGAAGTGGATGGACCAGGAATAGACTGCTGAGCTGATCTAGGATGAGAGACACCTAAGTTGTGAAGGAAATGTAAATCAGGAGGCGTTGTTTCACTGCTACCTAGAGCTTCACTTGTTTCAGGAGATGATAGTGAAGACTCAGAATCTAACTAATCTAAATCACCAAGAGACCTAGTTCTAAATGGATTTACTAAGTCAACTTGAGATTGTTGTAGAGCTGAAAGATTTTCAGGAACTGAATTAGCTCTCAAGGGCGATCTGAAAACAATTGATAATTTTATCTTAGGAGACTTCCTAAGGATAATTTCAGGGTTGTCAACTATTTCTGGTAAGTTTGGGTCGGGGTAGGCTCTAGTATGAATCTTTCTAGGAGCCACTATACTATGTTTTTCAGATCTAGTTAAAAAGAAAAGTTTAGCCAAATATGACAATCTTTAATAGGCTAACTGATCTTTTCAAAAGAAGGAAATTTTTAATCTTAAAGCCTTCTAGATGAGTTTGTAATATGCTATCAAGACTTGGGGTCTTCCCAGTGGAGTATTAAGGTCTGATTTTTTAGGATTGTGGAGTCGCCAGGTGGGAATTTTTATCTCTTTTTGGAGGTAAAAAGGCTTTATGGTCCACCACCAAGTTTATTATGAAGCCAAACTGAAAAGTTTTTTTTGGGTTTTCTGAGCTATGTTGGTCTTATAGGTTAAGAGAGTGTTCTAAGTCTGACTTAACACTTAGCTAGGGTGTCAAAACATACAGAGTTTACTCTTATGGCTTGGTAACTGAAATCTTCAAGGTTTGACAAGGCTTTATGAGAATCCTAAGGGTTACTTAGTTTGTCACTGATTCAAAGGTCCTATCATGATTACCATTATGCTTGGTAGTGCTTGAAGAAGGTTACTTATGTTATGCTAGATAGTGAGTGTTTTATTTTTTGAAGATTTTACTCAGGGTCCCACCGTGATCGCCATTATGTTGGTGGCGATGAGGTGGCTGACAATCACTGGATATTTTTTGAAAATAAGGGATTTCTGGAGTCCTAAGTGGTACTTAGATTATCACTAACTCAGAAATGTCCCACCGTGATCGCCATTATGTTGGTGTCCCGTGTTTTGATAGTTTGGCAAATCAAAAGACAAGGCAACATCAGAACCAATCTTTAGTGTCCCAGGATCTAGTCCTCCTGTTCTCAGAGAGGGATCTCTCGAATATTTGTTTGCAAAATTTTATCTTGTGTGCTTAGAGTATTGATTTTAGACTAGTTATTAAGTGCAAGTGTTTGTTTGTTTGGTTGGATTGAACTGATACAACAGAACATGAAAGGTCTAAGAAAGATATATAGGACAGAGAAACATCTGGTTCATTGGGTAATGGAGTCAAGAAAAGGTCATAAAAAAATCATCGAAGGATATGAAATATCAAAGGGAAAATCTAACTTGGCCACAAGATCCTTTTTTTTTGGAATGGGATGAACATTAATGATTTGGAAAGAGAAATTGAATTCTCAACAAAGGGAACTTGAAAACATAACTTAAACAATAAAGAGATATTTGATAGACAGGGCTAACCATAAATTCTTCAAACATTCTTTAAGCAAATAATGACTTCAAGACAACTTTCAAAATGAAATCTAAGATTCAGGGAACGCCCTATTTCCTCAAAGATTTTATTCTAAAGGACTTAGAAAACATAAAATATTTAATGATAATTACAGTAATAGAAGATGGAACACCTAAAAACATCTATGATCATAATTATAATGACCTTTAATCCAACTGTTTAAGTGAGGACAAAGGGAAAGATCAAAACAGACCTCTTTGATTCACTGTTTTTAAAGAACTTCAAAGGGAGACTTCAATAATAGTTTTTAAGTGGAAGCAGACAAGCAGGGAGAACCATAAATCATGCTGAAACCAATTGTTCAAACTATTAAGGAAATAAACAAGAATTAAGACTAAAGAGAAATATTAAAGCCTCTAAAATACTTCAGCAGAAGAAAACATAAAACAGTGAAGGATGAACAGGTCTAAGGTGCTTCCAAGAGTCATTTCTTAGCCTAAAACTTTCAAACCTACTGTAGTAAGAAATTATGGAACATAATGAAAACAGGGGAAAACATAAAATAGTTTAGAATACTTCACCAACAACCAAGCTCATTGATCCAATGATAGAGCCTTCTCAGGAACAAGCATGCAACAACATCATCAAGATCTCCAAGACTTCAATTTGTTCTTCACCTTCAACAGACTGTATATTTACTTCAAAGAGTTTCAGTATTACAACTTGTGATCCAATAACAACCAAAAATTTCTTATCTTCTACAGAAGTATTTATAGAAGGATGAGGAGGTGAGATCTGATAAAAGATCTCTCAAGGTAATTAATACAGATTCAAGACTTCTAGGCCCTTTGAGGGTCTCGATGAAGAAGTTTACAGGTGGTTCTGCATTAACTGTTTTAAAATTAATATTTAAACTCGGTGGGAGCTTTGTTGACTTCCAGGCTCTGCATAACGTGGAGTAATCCTGAAGATATCTGTTGTATTAGCTTTCTGTGGCAGAATTAACTTCTTGGCAGCGCTGGAGGCAGATATTTCTTTAATCAATAACTTCAGCCTCTGTTTTGAATGGTTTGAGGCAACAGGTGGCTCTTGTAGTATTCAAGGAATAAATTCGCCTCAAATGCAGGTGGTTGGAACCTTTATGTCAGTTTAAACACTTATGATTTCTTTTTTACTATGTTTGAATCCAAGAAATAAAACTTTTGATAATTTATTTTAAGTCGTAATTCCCTAAATCTGTCTTCAATCTTCATCTCTGCTGCGTTATGTTCTTCAACACTGATACTCTTTTTAAATGCGATTTTAAACCACAGTGTCTTGTCAATGTGTAGAGCCATGATGGGCCTTAAAGGTATCAATTCTCATATATCATTGACAAACAATGGAATAGAGCCCAGCGGACGGTTTCCTTTAATGTAAAACAGGCACGGGAAACGTCTTTCCCGACCTTCGGCCTCTCTTTGTTATATAATGTAAAATCATAAAAAACACCTGCAAAACACAAACGAAAATTATAAAATCCTGCTTAATGGGTTAAACTGCTTTAGAAGGTGGGAGAGGAGCGTAGCCATTGGATCTAGACACGTGGATGGTCCGGATCTAATCGGGAATTTGCAATTGGCGGGAGGAGAAAAGGGGTGCGATGAAAAAACTCTGATGCGATTGCGCGATTGAAAGGGCCGAGGCAATTAAGCGATGTCAATTTATCTAACGACGAGATCAATGGTGGAGAATGAATCGGGGGACTGACCGATCAATAGGGACAAACAAAATGCGTGTGATTAAACATTGCGATGCGATGAAGTGCAAGTCGTCGATCTAAAGGTTAGATCAACGGTTGAGAATGAATCGGGGGAAACGCAATCGGAGGTCGGGAATGAGGCGATGCAATTTTGCGATCAGAGAATAGGCCGATGCAATTGCAATAATCAGAGAGAGGGCCGATGCGATTGCACAATCAGCCAATCGCAATCAGCGGTAATGAAAATTGAAACCGCACCAAAGAAAATCTTCGATGCGATTAGGCGCCCGGTTATGGGGCCTGTTTTTAAAAAGACTTCCGATAGGCCCGGGCCTATGTATATAGGGGCTAATCGGGGTTGGGCCTTTGGGCCAGGGCTTTTCAATCTACCCATTGAAATTTTTCGATGCGATTGCGCGTTGGTCATTTTAATCAACCCATTTTAATATTTAACACGTGATTTGGGTTTTTAAGTCAAAACTTTTGGAAAAGTGGGTTCTTGGCAGTTTACAAAGGAAAAAATAGATCGAGCATGGTTTATTCAATGGTTTAAGCGTAGAAGGCGGGCCCACAGAAAATTATATATAAAATATGATGTAATCTGGGGTTTTTCAATACAAAACTAATCGCAATCGGAACTTTTGAACACGGCACAAGACTTGCGCATTTGGATATTTCCGATGCGATAAGCGCCGTGAGGGGCTTAGCACTTGGTTTTTTATGGTAACGGCATGTGGGGGAAGTGGTTAGGGGGCTTAGCCAAAGGGGCTAAAGTCCATAATAAAGACACGTGCTTTTTATGAATTTTTCATGGTTTTCAAAGGAATCGGGGGGTTCGAAATAGTTAAAAAAATGAGTTTTCAACTATGGAAGGGTGATTTTCATGAAAGGAAAACATGAAAAATAGAGGAAATTTATGGGGAAAAGGGAGAGAAAATGAAGGTTAGTTGTGAGTGGGAGAACGGGAAAATGATGGTTTTTGCAGCAGTTTTTTCTCTTTGGAATTTAGCAGAAATCTCAAAGTATAAAATGGAAACAACAAATGAATATTTTGGACAGAGGCATGAGGCCTTTAAGATTCTTCAAGAGCCAACACTTTTTTGCAATAAAATATGTTCCTTGAAGGCTCCAAAATCATTTAGTCACCATTTGGTATGACAAATTTTATAGGTGGCTAACAGGTTGGAGAATATTTCACCACGTTGATACTTGTATGCTTTATCCATTATTAGTAATATATAGTGACATTCTACTTCCAGACCTGAGATTCTCATGAGGTTTTTGATGTGTTATTTCTCTCTATATTTATGTCCAATCACTTGCAGTGGATTTTATCTGTAATTACTCATAATTCATAATATTATGCTATGACTTCCTTTAGGGGTGAAATTACTGGTTTTCCTTATGTTATGTGTATGAATTATCTTTGTTAAAAACCTCTATCTGCCTCAGCTTCCACATGAAGAACCACTCTCACTAAGAGTACTGATGTTGACTCCATAGCCGAATGGTATCAAGCCTTCATTTTTCAACCCGCAATCATACAAAAACAAGTAACAATTAATAGAGTTAGCCATCTAGTATTGTCTTTATTCAAAATCATAAACCCCCTTTGAGAGAGCCCTCTCAAACTGAAGAGGATAATCTTTAGGTAGAAGTGGTTTGAAAGAGTTACATTGAGTTTATTGATGAGCAGCCAATCAAGATAAATTTGGTGATAACACTGACCAAGTTGATCAAAGGGCAAGGCTTATCCAAGCTTATGGCTAAGTCAAATCTACATGCACTTGACATAAATATCATACAAACACTATCCGATGAGGAATAAGGTATAATTATTATTTATGTATGAGATCTCTTTTCATCATCTCCACGGTATGATGATATCATTTATGTTTTGCAACATATGAACCCTTTTCTGACCATGTCAAAGAGTAAGAGTAGGTCCTTCAAAATTAAGGCTTAAAAATATTTCATACTAGATAATGCACTCTACTTGAAGGATCCTGGAGGTGTGTTTCTCAATTGCTTGGTTGAAGATGAGTCCAAAGAAGTGATTAAAGATTTCCACAAAGGATATTATGGAGGTCACTTATACTGGAAGACCATGGCCAAAAAAGTACTAAGAGCGGGTTACTATTGGCCAAAATTATTTGCAGATTTGTACAAGACTGTCATGAGCTTCCATGAATGCGAACTTTTCCAAGGTAAATGTAAGCTTCTTCCTTTACCATTATAGCCCATTTCAGTTGAAGCTCCTTTCTAGAAGTGGGGCTTAGATTTTATTGTTGAAATACATCCACCCTCATCCGCTCAACACAGAGGGATACTTACCACTACCGACTATTTTACAAAGTGGATCGAAGTGATCCCAACCAGGAAAGCTACAAACTCGTTTATAATTCAGTTTTTAGAATCTAACATCTTATCATATTTTGGTTGTCCTAGAAATATCATCACGGATAGCACTGCAGCTTTCAAATCAAAGAAGATGACAAAATTCTGTGACAGGTACAACATTAAGTTGAGTCATTCTACAACATATTATCCACAGGGAAATGGATTGGTGGAATCCTCAAATAAGTCTTCGATCAACATAATCAAAAAGATGTTGAAGGTGAATAATAAGAATTGGCACAATAAGCTAATTAATGCACTATGGGCAGATCGAGTAAGTAGTAAGAAATCCATTGGCATGTCTCCATTTCAGGTAGTTTACAGTGTGGACATGGTTTTCCCTTCTTCATTGGCTGTCCTAGTCATGAAACTTTTACAAGAAGAGGGGAGTGAAGAAAATGACATAAAACACCGAATAAACCAAATGATTCACTTGCAGCAGAGAAGAGAAGAAGTGTTTGAGAACACTTCCAAGATCCATGATATAATCAAGAAAATCTATGTTGGAAAAACCAAACAAGATGATTTCAATATCGATGATGTAGTAGTATGTTGGGATGCCAAGAATGAAGATAAGGGTAAGCACGAGAGTTCAATAATTTATGGAAAGGACCTTTTAAGATTGTAGCTTATCGTGGACAAAATGCATATCTCTTGGAAGAAATGGATAGGAAAAATTTCTTAGGAGGGCCAGTTAATGGTAGACTCCTGAAGCACTATATTTTTTATCTGAAATTGTGAAAAAAAAAGCATCCTCATTGTATATATCATTTTGATATTCCTGCAAGTGTGAAGTAGAAAAGCACTGGATTTCAGAGCTCGAAGTGAAGGCCATGGAGCTTCATTAAGTTTCTTCCATTTTCAAGTTTATTTTTTGGAAGAGTAAATTCAGTTTTGAGTCATTATTTGAGTCATTGTTCAAGTCAATTTTAGTCAGTTTCAAAGTCAGTTTGTGTCATTGAGTTTTCAGTATTTAGGCATGCATTTTATTTTGAGATTTTCGATCTTATTGGCCCAATGGTTAGGTACTTGGTATACGATTTTCTTAACACCTCCAACGAGCTGCCATCCCCAATAAGGTTGATATTAGTGTCATAATATGAATTTAACCATCAATGATCAAAATCACTCTTTTCATATTCAGTTTAGGGGTCCCACTCAGAAATTTTTTACCATTCCATTAGGTCATGCAAAAAAATTGATTCACTGATGGTAGCCCTAGTCATAAAACCTCACTCTCCCTCAAAATTTCACATTCATTGACCCACCTTCATGTCTTTCTAAGCATAAAAAACTTTTGAAAAGTTCATTTCACTATGCCTTATGTCAGTCAAAGTCAACCATGGAGTCAAGTCATTCAAGGTCCCATTAGGTCATTAGGTTTCATTGTTCAAGGTCCAAAAATGCACCATTTCATCTTAATAAGGTCAACAAAAGGTGTGAGAGTGACTCAATCAGAATTTCATTATCATATGTAGAGGATTATTAGCATGTAAATATGATATTTTTAAAGTTGTAATTATGGTTTCAATTATGATTTTCATACTCAAATGTAATTTTATTCAAAAAATAGAGTTTTATTTTATTTCATTTTTTATGTAATTTTATGCTTCCTATATGTAATAATTTACTCTCCAAAAGCTTCCAACTCCAACTTCATATGCTAAACTAAAGACCACCAAATCAAAGTGAAAAGTGCCAAACTCTAACAACTTCATCCTGTAAAGAAGTAAAGTCAAAGAAAAAAGGATATTTAGCATGCTTTCAAAAAAGTGAAAAGAAACATAAGAAAAGTGGGTTTTTTATTTAAATCAAAATTCACTCAAGTATTAAAGACTCTTAGACATTACCCTAACACTATCTCCCACAAATTTCCCTTTCCCCATTTCCTATCCCATAAAGTCACCTTTGACATTATCATATACTTCCCTATGGTTTTGGACATAAAATAACCATGGTAGCAGAAGAAGAACATAACAGACCATACTATGAGGAAGAGGAAAAAAAGCTAGGAGGTCACATAAAGGGGGCAGGATAATAAGACTTTAACCTACCAATACTAGGGAAATTTTGGCTTTTCTAATCACGGTAACGTGTTTCAAATATGTTGGTTGTTGTGATTTTTGTGAACAAATTTAGAGGGTTCAACACCATGAAATATTAACAAGGCTCTTCATATCCAACCTCCACAACAACCAAGTCACTTTATTTGGAGTCACCTTTACTGTCTCAACTGTCATCATTCCAGCTGCCACTGGGATCCCGAATGTTGGGGAGAAGTGGTTCCAAAAGAGTGATTTGTAGGAAAACTAATTTGATCCCTTCCTAAAACCAAGGTAAAAGAATGAGAAAAAGAGGTTCTTTCCTTTTTCCCACCTCTAGGACAGATATGCACCGATGATTAAGATAATCATGAAATACTTTTCATGTGACTGTATATTTTCAAGGATTTATACTTATCACATCCGCCTCTTGATGCATTTCACTAGGATAAAGATGTTGAACATACCCTACAACCTTTTCTGAAGCATATATAAGATGGCATTGATTGTCCAGAAAAGGTAATATGAACATCAAATGAAAACTATTTTCCATCATTCCTTAATTAAAATCATATTCCTATATCATCTAAATCAAATAAACATTGCATGCTACCTTCATATCCCATGATATATTCAGACACCCTCCTACTCATCATGCACAATATGTGCTTTCATCATCCTAGCCATCCACTTCCATCGCTTCATCTCATCCCATAGCTCATTCATCATCATCAGATCATTCCCCTTCACCTCCTCCATATCCATCTCATCATGAAATTGGGTCACCTGGTAGGATTGAGGACATTGAGCCTAAGTGGGATAGTATGGTTGAAGTTGAGCCATTGCCATGAACCTACCAGAGAGGTCACAAGAATGTGTTTTCTCCACATAGGGTGGAAGGGAAAATGCCTTATTCAACAATAAATCAGGTGGACAAAGGCAAAGAGAAGGTCATTGAGGCAGTCATTCACTATGAGGAGGAAAATCATGAAACAGAGCAAGAATTTCAACTTGTTGACCTAGATGAGGAGGAAAATGAAAAAATCACTAATGTAGCCATCAAAGGGAAGGATGTTGATATTAAGGAGCTCCAAACTATTCTTGACAAGGCCAGATATGTCATACACTTCCTTGAGAAATAAAATGATCAATTTAAGACTAAACATGTCATTGATGAGGTCAAGTATGTCACTGCTCAAAGGGAGGAAGAAAAGGCCTAAGAAATGCTATATGAAACACTTGATAAGTATGTCTTACTTTATGATTAGGAGGAACAAGTACCAAGACAAATGCCTAGAACTAGAGGGCTGAAAAGAGCTCTATCTCTAGAAAGACACAGAGAAGCTGAGCTTGCTGATTAGCTAACCCTAAATGAGAATCTTGCCATAGTGATCAATGCAAACAGGGATCCATGGCTAGATAGAGCCAATCAAAACTTGGATAAGCTGCTAGAAAACACTAACAAGGAAAATGACTTATTGAGGAGGAAAGTTAAACACCATGCACTAAAGGAGAAAATTGCATTGGCCAAGATCGAAAGAGCCAATGCAAAGATTGAAGATTTGACCATGGAGGAGAAGAAAAGGTTAGACATACTTGCTAAGGCTTCCATCCAAGCCTAGCCACATCATCATCAATTTCAAATTTTTGAGGCATGTTGAAACTTTTTTTCAAGATCTAGAAATTTGTGAGGTTTTTCTAAACAAGGAAATATCAGAAAATTTGTCATATGTGCAACACCCTAGGCATTGTGTAAATTATAGGGGAATTTTTGGGGAAAAATGTCATCACCAGTGGATTCATAATGACAAATATAGTCAAGAAAACCACTTTTCCATCCTTCATTTGCATACTCAAGAGGTGAAAAGGGAAGAAAACAACCAAAAAATCATGTTTCTGCCCATATTTTTGCCTAGGCGTTGTGCACAGAGCAGTCTTAGGAGATTGAAATTTTTAAGGGTAAAATCAACATCATTTTGGGAGATGGAGGCATATTAAGAAAGAGGACTTGACTAGATTTCCAGCAAGCCATATTGGGCCTAATTTGGACACCTGTAGGTTAGTCAAAAGTTTCCTTGAACATGGAGGGCGTACAGCCTTAAGCTGTTGTGCATATGATAGGAAAATGGCGCATATGATAGTTTGTTGGTATTTTTGGTTTTTCACTTTTCATTGTAAATTTTGGTTTTATATCAGAAAAATTATATTTCTATTAATGGAATTCATCATGGTAAATGTAATTATGTCAAGGATAAGTTACCTATGGGTAGATTCATTAGGTAATGTTATCCTTTATTCAAAATGAATCAGTTTGAATGTAATGAGGAGTGAGTCATTTGGACCATCCTACACTTCAGCTTTTAGTTCAGTACTTCGTGGATCTATTCCTCACCTCATGGGTTTGACCCCTGAGGATGATTCAAACTTGTGTGATGTCTATTTAGCCCCTTTCTTCACATTAAGAAAGGGTTGGAATCAGTTTGGATGATAGCTAGTTGATCAAGGAATTATTGTACTTAGTTTTGGCTAGTTAATAAAGAAGAGTTGCAGTGATTTTTTGGGATACTTGTGGTATGATGTTTATCATTTTTTTTCTTCATTTTCATATGTTATAATTTTTTGTTTTCATGTTCATTACATCTCTATGGTATGATCTCTTTTAATTTAGATAGGTGGAACACATGCTTTCTCATGCTCTGTTTTGGGAAATTAATCATAGTTTGTCCATTTTCCTCTGTTTAGGAATAATACATCCCCCATGATATTCCTAGCTTCTCATGAGTCTTAAACGATCTCATCAAAATCATATTTAAAGTGATAAGCCTTATGCCTAACTTGCCCCATTGATCCTGTTGGTGTCCCGTGTTTTGATAGTTTGGCAAATCAAAAGACAAGGCAGCATCAGAACCAATCTTTAGAGTCCCAGGATCTAGTTCTCCTATTCTCAAAGAGGGATCTCTCGAATATTTGTTTGCAAAGGTTTATCTTATGTGCTTAGAGTATTGATTTTAGACTAGTTATTAAGTGCAAGTGTTTGTTTGTTTGTTTGGTTGGGCTGGAATGATACAACAGAACATGAAAGGCCTAGGAAAGATATATAGGACAGAGAAATATCTGGTTCATTGGGCAATGGAGTCAAAAAGAGGTCATAACATACTCATCAATGGATATGGGATATCAAAGGGAAAATCTAACCCAGCCTGAGGATCCTTTTGTTTTTGGAATGAGATGAACATTAATGATTTGGAAAGAGAGGTTTAATTCTCAACAAAGGGAATTCAAAAGCATATTTTTAACAATAAAGAGTTCTTTGGTAGATAGGGCTAACCATAAATTCTACAAATCACACCTTTAGGCAAATAATGATTTCAAAACAAATTTTAAAATGAAATCTAAAATTCGGGGAACACCCTATTTCCTCAAAGATTTTATTTCAAATGACTTAGAAAACATAAAAGATTCACTGATAATTACAGTCATAGAAGAGGGAACACCTAAAAACATCTATGATCATAATTATAATGACCTTTAAGCCAACTTGTTAAGTGAGGACAAAGGGCAAGATCAAAACAGACCTCTTTGATTCTTTGCTAGAAAAAAAGAACTTCAAGGGAGCTAATGGAAGAGTTTTAGGTAGCGGCGAGCAACGGGGGAGAACCATAAATCATATTTGGGAAACCAAGCATTCGAACTATTAAAGAAATAAACAAACGCAATTCAGAACTCTAAAATACTTCAGCAGAAGAAAACATGAAACAGTGAAGGATGAACAGGTCTAAGGTGCTTCCAGGAGTCATTTCTTAGCCTAATACTTTCTATCCTACTGTAGTAAGAAGTTATGGAACATAATGAAAACAAGGGAAAACATAAAACAGTTCAGAATACTTCACCAACAGCCAAGCTCATGGATCCAATGATAGAGCCTTCTCAGAAACAAGCATGCAACAACATCATCACGACCTCCAAGACTTCAATTTGTTCTTGAACTTCAATGGACTATGTATTTATTTCAAAGAGTTTTAGTATTACAACTGGTAAACAAACAACAACCAACAACCAATAAACAACCCCTCACTCATCTTCTTCAGAAGTATATATAGAAGAATGAGGAGGTGAGACCTGATAAAAGATATCAAAAACTAATTAATACAGACTTAAATGGCTACTTGGCCATTGGGGGGCTCGATGAAGCAACTTACATAGGTGTCCTCTGTATAAAATCATTTATATTAACTATTAGGTTTGTTGGAAAGAATTTGTTGACTTCAAGGCTTCTCATCATCCTTGAAATAACTTCTGTTGACGGCTTCAATAAGCTCCTTTGGTTGAAAAACTATTCAGCTGTATTGATGCTAAATATCTCCTGGTCTGGTAATAACTGCGACCTTCTTTGATTGCTTTGAGGCTACAGGTGGCTCTGCGGTGGATGGAAGTTTTAATTAGCCCCTGAGGTGATAGTGAAGGTCTCTTTCTGATAAAATAGTCATGAATTTCTTTTTAAACTGTGGTTTAGGCTTCTAATAATCCATTTTTAGCCGTAATCCCCACAAAATATGTCCTTTAATCCTCTGTTCTGATAAATTTTGGTCTTCGTCACTGATACTCTCTGACTGCACCCAATTCATGGTTTTTCTAATATGCAGGGCTGCGCAGGGGCGATATGGCATCAATGCTTAATGAAACACTGATAAAACGTGTTTTAAACACCCTGTAGTGATTTTATTTGATGAATCGAAGGCAGGAAAATCGTCATCCTCCGCCTTCGAATTTTTCTTCAAAAATGGCAAAAAAACCATTTAAACCCTGCAAAATGCAAAAAAATATTATAAAATCTTGCATATATAGGTTTACTGTTGTAGAGGACATGTGGAGGAATCATGGTCGTTGGATGGCATCATCCAACGATCGGGATTGATCGGAGAAGGCGGAAGAAAGATTAAATCAGAGTCGTCGATCGCGCAGAGATCGATGGTCGGGAGTAAAGGGGAAAGTCAAAAAATGGAGAATCATTGACTGGGCGATGGAATCAGGGTGATGGAATATGGACCCTCGATCTGCAGATCAGATCGACGGTGGAGATTAACTGGATGGCGCACTGTAGCCCAGTTAACTATCGGGCATCTTCGGCGAGCGATAGCCATTGGATGGCATGCCTCAGATCGGACGGTGGATAGCAATATCGTTGGGCATCCATGTCCGAATGACAACGCGAGATGGGCAAGCGGTTTTGAAAAAGTACATGGGACGCATGTCATGCGATGAGTGGAATCACTGGCGATCGGGAAAAAACCGCCATCACCCAAAGGCAGTGCGATGAAAACCGCGCGGTTTTTTAGGATGGGTTAGTGGAATGTGGGGACCACCGGGAGACGGACTCTGCACCGCCTGATCTTCAGATCAGATCAATGGTGCGGAACGATTTTAAAACTTGTACCAGCAGAAAATTTAACAAAATAATAAAACGGCGGAAAATTAATATAAACAAAGGTTTTATATATATAACCAAAGGTTTTAAATTTTGGCGGGAATAATTATAAAATGGCTTGGTGCCCGATTGCAGGGCCGTGGGGCATATGAGAAATAATGTGACTGGGGTTTTTAAGAGGAAAACGGACTAGGACCCATATATTCCAAAATGTGGGTTTTTATAGTTTTTCAATGATTTTCAAAGGGTTAGAGGGGTTCCGATAAGGCAAAAAAGGAGTTTTCAACCTTGTCAAGGGGTTTTGATGAAGGGGAAAGGGAAAATTTATGAAAATGAGAGATTTTCATGGGAAATGGAAGGATAGAAAACTGAGGTTTATTTTGGAAGAAGCGAAGGGGGAAAAAGATGCTTGCAACAGTATTCTGGCTTGGAAATCAGTAGGATTTTTGAGTTCTGAAGGGAAACAACAGTGACGATTATCCAAAGGATAGGATATTATCAAAAGAATTTAAGTATCAGCAATTTTTAGCAATGAAAATTGTTTCTTGAAGGCTATCCAACATCATTTAGCCACCACCTGATATGACAGAATTTATGGGTGGCTAACAGATCCCTGCAACCTTATCTCATTTTCTCTGACCTAGCTCCCTTGACCTAATTTCTTCATCTAGTGAAACCCAACCAAATCAAATCAAAACAACCCCTACACTAAATATCTAACCTAAAAATCCTAATTCCTCCAACCCTCCTAGTTGTGACCTTTTGGAGAGAGCCCTCTCTGACTTCATAGGGCTAGCTACCAAGCTAAAAGCTTGGTCTGTGGTTACCTCTGTTGGGATTCCTTTTTCAGCCTTAGGAATCTGGTGGAGTGATAACATGAACTATAAGTATATTACGTTTTTATTAATTCACATGTTATCAAACATATGCCATTATCCTCTATTTACATTTTTACATGTGCATTTATTCCTTTCTCTATGGGCTTGTAAACATCATTTTTGTATTGAGGATGTTGACGATGGACACACAAAAAAAAATTGTGGAGTGAAGATTGAGTTCAACCAATCTAGTGATGCTAGCCACCATGATAAAAAAAACCCTAATGAAGACGAGGGCAAGTTATATTTGAAAGATACAAGATATCATAGAAGTGGAATTCTCATCTTTTCAAAGTGTTATTTTTAGTTGCAAGTGGTGGGACACCTTTGACCAAAGAAATGTAAAGGAAGAGCATGACAGTGAGATAATTCTGCTATCTCTAAAAAAATGTGCGTTGAAACTAAAAAGCGTTATGTTTTCACAAAAAGCTACAACCAAGTATTTTTAACCTAGATTTGTAGGATGGGGATTGGTGGTTTGTACTATGACATGATCTAAGATAACAACATATTTTTTAGAAAAAAAATGTTATAATGTCAAGGAAAGAAGACAATCGAGGTGGTGGAATCAAAGATAGATATGTAAAGTATTATTACCACATTTATATTATGGATTTGTTACTTTTCTATATATTTATAATTTGGCCAATTATGTTTTTTTCTTCATTTTATAATTATGGATATGAAAAGCTAAAAACCATATACAACCATCATATTGAGAATACCTTATATAGTACAAGCATAAATTGTGGTTTTGATATATTTTTATTTTCATATTTACTATTTATTATAGAAAATTTAGGTTGTATTATATTAACATATGTTTATGTTAACTTTTAAATTATTAAGCATTGATTGAGATATCACAAAGTTATAAATAATTCATATGATACAATAGTAAATATTTATTTTAATTTAAACTTTTTTTTAAATAATGAGGATATCAAAAAGTCAAACCATAGTTTTTTATTCTTTGAAATTTTTTAAATTAAAACAAACATATTTACTTTGATGGAACTTTTATTAATTTCTTGGATTTTGAATCATACGAGACCAAGATTCATAATTAATTTCTCATATTTTGAGTCATAGCATACAAATATTCATAATTAATTGCTCAGATTTTGAATCATACAAGACAAAATTAATTGCTAAGATTTTGAATCATACCAGACAAAGATTCAGAATTAATTGCTCAGATTTTAAATCATACCAAACAAAGATTCAAAATTAATCTTTTTTTGTGAGTTATATCATTTTGCAATTGATGGAAATTCTATTAATTTCTTGTATTTTCAATCATACCAGAAAAAGTTTCATAATTAATGTTTATTTATGGGCTCAACTATCCTATTGTTGAATAATATTAGTAGCTTAAAATTACAGTGTTCAATAGAATGCCTCACAATAGTTAAATAGGATAATTTACAATTATTATTATGCTTTAATGATCATGGGTACCCCCACAGTGATTATTACAATTTAATGTTCATGGGATCACATCATAAAATATATAAAGAATTTGGTCATATAATCTAACCATATTTATAGTGCGAGCGAAAATCTTTAAAATTGTCATGAATGTTACTTTATTTCAATGTTTTTATATTTGATATAAGAATTTATAATTATTTTCATGAATTAATATGAGAATATTTGATCAAGTAAATTAGTCTAAAAATTCAACAAACCTTTATTTATAATGGTCTTAATGTTTGAATAAGAAAGAGGTTTTTAGAATTTAAGTTTTTGTGATCCATCATACAAATTGTAAAATTATTTCGGTAATAATCACATGCATTAGAACATGGTCGAATGGTTTCGAACCAAGAAGCGTGGTTAATCATTGGGACTAGGAGGGAGATTAGATCACGACACACTTGAACCACACTTGTTGGTTCGAAACACGTCGACCATGTTCCATTGCATGTGATTATTACCGAAATAATTTTACAATAATGTTATCACTATATGCAATATTAATGATATGAAATATTATGATCTATGTCACTTTGGTTGAAGGTACTTTTTATCATTAAAAAAAGAAAAACAAAATTATAGAATTATTTTCCTCATTTAACACATATATTAAACTAAACCATTTGTTTAAAAATAATAATCAAATATAATATAAGATTATTTTGGTATTTAATAAGCATTATTTTATTATTATATTAAATTGTATTTTTTTCCTTGACAATCATGAAATTTAATTTGATCAATATTAATAGAAAGTTCAAATAAATATTTAAAAATAAACTTATGAAATATCATTGGTAGATGTATCAATTTTAAAAAATTAACTAAATCATGCAATCATTGATTTAATCATTGAATCAAGTGTGTAAACATGTTTAACCAATATATTGTATCTTAATGGGAAGAAAACAATTCACCTTGGGTAAGAGTTAAATATTATATGGCTTTAATGGTAACAAGTTTTTGCAATCTCAATCCAAATTAAATGATTTCATAAAAACTAAATTAAAACATTATATGGAACTTCTAAATTTAATTAGTGGTACATCCCAAAATTAATTTTAAAATAGTGAAATAGTTAATATAATTATTAGCATACTCATAATAAATATTATAAATCAAACAACAATAACATAAACATTATATGAAATACAAACACACACATCAATCAATAAAAATTTCATATATACATCTCATGTCAATATGCATGGAAATTATCACTACTAGCTAGGTGTGTTACTAAAGCTATAGGTATCAATGCTTCCACTATTATAGGTAGAGGGTCTATTAATACCCATTCCAAATAATAATGATATAAGTGGAATATCATATAACTCTCCACCATCATTTTATATAGTGTAGTAGGTATAATGGATGTGGAGAAGTGGGAGGGGTGAGGGAGCATTGGATGGATCAATGGAATATGGTCTAGTTAGTGACAAATGTGAAAAATAAATATTAAATATCCCTTCAAGAAATAATATTCATTGGGACAAATGCACTCTATCAAAAAGAATTAATCAGACTTTTCACATTACTCCATGTAATTTGGAACATGGGGTTATTTTATTCATGATATTCATTGATATGTTAATACTTTATTATGTTGTATGGTGCAAAAAGTGTGGTTTAGTATCTATAATGAATTTATTAGATTTTATCAATATGATGTCTCTTCTAAAGATGAGATGCACCATTAATGCACATTATTCATTTTGGTGCTCCATGTACCAATGTGTATTTTTTCGCAATGAATTTTCTTTTATGATGTATTATTCTTAGGCATCCCCTAAAGGCATTGTTATGATACTTTTTTGATATGTGGTTCGATGTCGTTGATTCTATATAATGCACCAATA
This sequence comes from Pinus albicaulis, assembly GCA_034641835.2. NCBI lineage: Eukaryota > Viridiplantae > Streptophyta > Pinopsida > Pinales > Pinaceae > Pinus > Pinus albicaulis. Next base: position 604,972,631 of record CM076580.1, read on the forward strand.
TGCACTTCACATTCTAAGATGATATAGAATAATTAATGCACACTAGTCATTTCAATACTCCATGTTGTTTACAAAAATGATGTGTATTTTTAGTTATGTTTTTTGTTTTATCATGCTTTGGTCATGGCGAATCCCACCAGAAGCATCACTATATTTATTATTTAATATGTGGTGTGGTGTGATTTATTCACTATAATGGATATATCGATCCATTTCAAACGTGTTGCATCTTCTAAGAAGAGATGCACCATTAATGACTTTGGTCATTTTGGTGTTCGATATTATTGGAGTATTATTGCATAATTTTTTATTAGTGTGTGTTTTTTTAATGCATTAGTCGTAAGGCATCCCAACAGAAGAAACCCTAGGATAGTTTTTTAATATGTGGTATAGTGTAGTGAACTAATGCATTTTATTCAATCTGACACATTGATGATTTATTGCAAATATGATGCCTCTCCTAAGAGGATATGCATGGTTAATTCTCATGATTCATTTTGGTACTCCATATTGTTTCGAGCACTTATTCATAATTTTGAATAATCAATTGGTCATGAGGCATCCCACCAAAAGCACTAGTCAACGTGCTTTGTATAAATTCACATGACATACCATTCAGTCAATGTGAGCCAAACTCATCAAGTGCACCATACATAATTTTTCAAAAAATATAGAAAATGCTCAAATTTAAGTCCAATTGTACTTTTTGATATGATGAAATTAAAAATAAGGAGGTAGAAAATACTTTACCTAGTCTCTCCCTACCCATGGAGGCATGGTCACCTCATAGAGAAAAAATTAAAATGTGTGTTGTCTTCAAAAATTCAAAAATGAATAGCAAAGTTATAAAATTGAGGAATCAATATTATAGATTACTACAAATGAGATGGCCATAGACTGAGGATGAGCATCATTGCTTGTGTGAGTGGTTGAAACCATAGAAGGAAATGGGATATTGAAATTCAATCTAGTCATTTTTTCTATTTTACCCTAGCATAATGCACTAGAAAATATAACACACTAGCTCACTATGGGGTATCATCATGAACTAATACACTATTTTATTTTACTTTAGTGTAGTGCACTTAAATTAGGACAATCAATGTGTTGTGAGGTATCAAAATGCACCGATACAATCTCTCTAAGCATAAAATTTGAACATGCAATGCATTGTATATAAAAACAACCCAATGTTGTTAATATTTGTAATGAACTAGTTGGATTTTTGGCTATATGCCAAAAATTCAAGGATTTAGTAATGTTAAGTAGACCATTATTTTTGTTTTTGGTGTGTCAATATTGTACACATGCTAATGCAATTGTGTTTTTAAGTGCATTGACAAATCTTTTGTTCTTTTTTCAAATTAAAAAATTATATTAAATAACCAAATATTATAACCCTATCTGGTGCATCCTTCACAAGTTCACTAATTCTCTTCGTTTAGTGTGGAACATCAATATGCATTTTGTTTTTAGAACAAAAACTCATATTTTAGCATTTTATAATAAGAATAGTTATTAGAGGCCCTAGGGGTAGCTCAATTACTAATTTTCGTGTTATGAAGCACTATATAAACTATGAGATTTGAGGTTCAAATCCCCTCGATTAACTCACATTTGTTGAAGGGACATACACAAAAACCTAGAGGTTATAACGGTAGAAATTGGAATCCACCTAGTATTAGGCGATACACAACTAGACTAGTTGCTAACTCGTCTAGATACAAAATAAGAAAAATAATAATAATTAGTGCAGCTTATAAAGTTAGCATTATTACGTTATGTTTATGAGTGCGATGGGACGTTGTGTCAATTAATGTGCACCAATGTAAAAGCCTCGATAAAAAAATTTGGTTTCTAATCTCTATTATAAACAAAGAAGAGAAAATCTTTTTAGGGAGGTTTCATAAAATCCTGTGTTACAAGGTGTTCTCCTCATACTGTAGAAATCTAACTAAAGGATTTAGTTATCTCTTTAAGATATATTACTCTTATTCTAAATGAATAATATTTTTTAAAGATGATAACAAGACTTAGTGATTAGCAAGGAAATATATAGGTTAACACTTATCTCCTTATATTTAAGTGAAACAAATAAATTGGGGTGAGGATAAAAGATTATTCAAATGGAAGTATGTATGAAAGGGGCAAGGTTTTAAAAGAAATTACCTCAAACATTATTCATTCAAGAAAAGAATTCATGATATATGTATAAACATATTGTAAGAATACCAAGTAAAACAATTAACACAGTCCCAAAAGTACTTAGGAAATGAAGACAATATATATATATATATATATATATATATATATATATATATATATATATATATAGAGTGCTTAATTGTAAATTGGGTTTAACTTGGGTGGTTAGGAGGAATGATTGTTATCCTCCCCACCCAGGTTTGGTTCCCACAAGTGACATGATGAGATTTTTTTATTGTTATCACTGGAAAATAGGACAAGCAAAGAACATCATGAAATGTCAAGCATAAGGATTTACAGGGTGGAAAAACATTACATAATGTGGAAAATTTAATTTTCTCTAAGGTCAAAAGGAAAATTTATTAAATTGTGCACAAAATACTTTGGCACAATGCGCTCTGCGCACCCTTTTCTTCGGTAGTAGCGCAAGTCTCCGCAAATTTCCCTCAATAAGTGGCACAGTCCTGAGTATGGCGTAAGGTCACCATTCGGGACCACTTTGCATACTTCAGGAAGAAGATTATCCATTTGATTTTGCCCAAGGATAGCTACCTAGAGCCACCTTGAGACCTCAAGTGAGAACACAATGGAATCAACCACCACTCTTGGGTCACTATCCACAATTGTACCAAGAGAGGGAAGAAGATTTTATTTTTTCCTATAAAATACCACCATGAGAAGAAAAATTTAGAACGCATTTCTATGCTGGACAAATTTCCCATGAGAAAACCAGCAGTGTGTTGTCCAAGCAGCAAAGGAGTGAAGGGATTCATTTATTGGCCATCCAACATCTCAATCCCAAAGGAGAAGTGCATCAATTTTCTGTTATCTAATCACTCATTCAATGAGAAGAGAGAGGCCTACAATCAACTTAAGGGAAGAGCCCTCCTTGATTTGATTATTAGAGCTCCATAGCTCTAAGGACTCACTACGAGTGTTTTAGAGTTCTACCTCTTTTTACCACTAGCGGCTATATAAAGGGGATTCGTTCTCTGTTGATATTATTAGTTCGTTTACTCGATATTGAGCTTGTGTTATATGTGTATTTTTTGTTTCTTGTTTCCTCCTCTTTTTGTAGTATGCTATGTTTATAACTATTTTTTCTACATGTTATGATGATTCACTAACCATCTAACAACCCACTTTTGCCCTATGACATTGCCTATAGGATATAAATCACTCCTACCAAGCACCGGTGCATTTCCTACACCCTTGTAATAAACACACCAATATAGGATTGGTGACTCCACTTATTTTTCCTCTTAGGGTAAGTGGTTTTGGTTTTGTAGAACCTATTTTCTACTCAAGGTTGCTACAGGACCAACTCTCCTCTTCCTCATCTTCTCTCATTTACCCTATGTGAAGAGATTCAATTTATGAGAAGTGGAATTTCCATTCACAGGAAAACCACACACGTTCAGATCAGAAAGACATGCAAGTCCTCACACATTCATCTCGGACAGATGCATAGATTCGCGCACTTGTTTAGAAATAACCCACGCAGAAACCAATGAGCCATTTTTTCATTGATTTTCTCTATTTTTTGCAAGTGTAAACTGATTGGCAGCCCAGAATAAATCTGCCAGCACTATGTCATGGTTTTTCTTGACTATTAGGTCATGTTTTTAGTAGAAATTTAGCTTATCTATTGCAAAGTTATAATTTTAGTTTATTATCACAAATTCACATAGTTTAATTTGGAGGCAAGTAAGTGGTTTTTAAAATCCACAAATGCTATCTTAATGAACTTATTAGTGATAATAGACACCAAACACATAGGTAATTAGTAGGAAGTAAGTGGCCCATATCCACGCATGTTTAGCTAGTTTCCATTTTTTCCAAGTTCTTGCATTAAGTTTAGTTTAAATTTTTCTTTAGGATTCAGGACTAGGATCAAAGTATCTAAGAAGGAAATTAATCTCCACTACCCTTTCACCTCTTGGTGATCCTGGGCATGCATATGAATGATCTCTTTTGATATTTTTCCATCTCCCTATAGTGCAGCATTTAGTCTAAATAGGAAAAATTGTAAGTGGCCTATTATCTGTGCATCATGTACTTTTTGAAAGGAACAATCAAACATAGTTTAATTAGGAGGGAGTTTAAAGGATCATCGCTTATCTGCATCCTATAAAAATTTTGATTGTACACTTCATCATACGCAATGGCACACCATAAAAAAATTAAGACTCATTAAAACTAACCATTAATTTAACTCATTAAATCTCCCCACAGGGGCCACAAAAGAATTAATAGTTTAGGTTAGGACCATTGGGGGTAGGCATCCAATAATCCTCCATGTTCATTTTACATGATTGAAACATAGAATTTTACTGTTTAGGGAGCCTTAAACCCATCTATCTACCCACGGAAAATAATTCTCGTGTTCCAAAAAGATCTGATTCAGAGCGGGTTAAGCTTAGGCCCAGTGTGTGCGATACTATTAGGGGCTACCTGACCCATCTAGTATGCAGTAATGGTATTTGAGTACCAAGAAGCTCAAGAATTTAACACTCACGTGAGACGACAATACTTTAGTTGCCAAATCTAGGGCATCCTTCCCTATAGGTGATGGTGTAGGAAACACTAGATCCTCTTTCCATTACCTTGGTCGATACTTCGGTTACTTGAAGGAATCACTAATTATTTTGGGATGTTAGCCCTAGTACCCACCAGAAGATATCTTCTCAAGGCCCAGTTACATTTGAGGGTGTGAGGATGATTAGGTATTCTATAACTTTTTAGTATCATATGAAAAACAACCAAAACCATTTTTTGATTGAATGATCACATAGGATTAATCTAGAGAAATTTACCTTTTATTTTTCGATTTTTTTTATGTATGTGATTGCATTTTTCTTTGATAATAATCTCTCTCCTCTAAGAAAATAAAAAATATTTCCAAAATTAAACCGAGTCGACACCATAATGGACCCAACAAGACCTTGTCGATCGAGATTTTTTTTGGACCTCCCACCATTAGAGGGAGGAGTTCCAGGTATTTCGTCATTCAGGCATCAAAGATGTCACACAACCACCGTGATTGGTCCATCCTTTATTAGGGAATGTTTAGTTGGGCACCCCTAAGGGTCACCCAATGCCACACTGATGGAAACCCCCTTAGGGTCACCACACACCACTCCTCCCATAACCCCCAGAGGGAATAGGAGCACTACCCATACGGGGAGCCAACAGAACACACAACTAGGTACATCACAGGGTACTATCCCCAAACAATCCCCATATACAACTAGATTCCTGTGTTTTAATAGTCTACAATGACAATCAACAATCAATTACCTTTATTAGCATATTTAAACCTACTTGATCAATCAAAGTTAACAAATGATCCCATTTCACACAATCCTATCTGGCCCCCCATTCCCACAAATCTCCCTTCGGACATTCCAAAATTCGAATGGAAGCAAGCAGAAGACCCTAGAAACCATGTAATTACTTTCCACCTATGGTGTTCATCGAATAGTATTATTGACGATACTATTCGATTAAGACTATTTAAGTGCACCTTAACTGGACCAACCATGAAATGGTATGTGGAGTAGCCTTCTACTTCACACGAAACCTTTAGCACCCTCGTTACTGTGTTCCTTACATATTTTCAGTTACCCATCCACCACGACTCAGGAATGGAGTTAATGAGTCATTTTAAGCAAACGCCAGTCGTCCATATCTCGAACCATATCCATGAATGGTGGCAACGTTGAAGTTTGTGTAAATCCATACTCGACAATCGATTTTTACTGGACCTATTCCTGAAAACTCTCAGAACAAATATTTCAAAGGACGTGGCAAATCAAGGACCTACTTTCAAAGAGGAAGCCATTAGCAAATTCCAACAACTGGAGCTGATATACACTTAGTCAGGATACATTTATAACATCTTTCCTAATGCTCTGTGCCTACAAACTTACAAAGAAATTGCAGATGTGTCGAATACTACAGATGTATTGATTGGGTCACTGACCCAAAGTCACCTAGGCAGCAGTATCTTGTACCCCAGTTACACATATGATCCTAACCAGAACATCCAACAACTAGGCTACCATCAAATTCATCATGCACCTCTGCAGAACATGACCAATAGGGCATCGTCATACCATCATCAGCAAGGAGGATCATACCCTACCGCATAGGGGACCCAGTATGTAGCTAGGAATGTTGTTGGAAGAGCTCCCCCCAGCAACCATATACAAACCAGGGACAAAGACCCCAATATATCCCCTCCTTAGCACAAAACACACCGATGCAAAATAATGCATCGGTGAACTTTGTGCAACCTTCCCAAGCCCAACCATGCGAGTCATATGACCATGAGAGTCGTAGTCATCCTCCTAAAGTGGAAAGGAAAAATACAAAAAATAAACAAAAGGGAGATCTTAGATAGGGGGGAATAACTAGCAATGCCCTCCGTGATCCCATGCTAGGGTAAACCCCAACCAGAATAAAAAAAAACAGGATCCAAATAACTCCCAAGGGTAGAACAAGAGGGCTAGTCTACAGACCAAACACTCTTGCACTATTTTTGGTGAGTATGGCCATTACACTCATCACTGTCCCAAACTTCCCAAGCTAAATAAGCTTGAGGGTAACTGTGGACAAGGGGGACCTACACAGGCAACAGTTGTGATGCAGGATCCCTTCCCCCACCAAGGGGCAATTATTACCCAATATAAACAACCACCTGCCGAAAATTCCGGAAACAATAGCCATGAAATATATATGATTGGTGAGGAAATATTCTTTAAGACACGGAATCAAAGCTATGATACCCTGCCATACACCAGTTCGCCAGTGGCTAGAACGAGTGCACCTACAACACCATTAAAAATATAAAAAATGCCTATTGAATCCCTCCCAAAAATGGCTAAGGGTCCAACAAGGCAAGTAGGACACCACTCCAAAGCAGCCCATAATTATAGCATTGTGCACAATTTAGCAAAATCTACCGATGTCATGTTAGATTTATAGGTCTGGAAATCTTTCCCAAAGCAAAGGAAAGCTTTACTTCCCACATTAGGCATAATAAACCCTATCGATTCACACCTAATGGCTTTTGACTTAGATAAAGCAACCCCCAGGATTCCTTCATTGGTCGCCTTCCAGATATCGGTGTCAGTCCAGAACATCACTATCCACTAATGTATCATTGACAAGGGTGCATCCACATGCATCATGTCAAAAAACATTTGGTATAAGTTAGGATCTCCCAAACTAAAAACATCAGACATCACACTTAGAGAATATGAGAGGTTCCATTCTGCTCCTGTCGGTCTCTATCAAAATGTCTCATTTTACTTGGCCGGTAAGATGGTTCTTATAGACATTGAGGTCTTGGATGCTCAGCTAGACTACAATATACTCCTTGAGTAGAGTGATATGTACGCTATGTCTGCCATAGCATCCTCTACCTTCCAAATCATGATGTTCCCCCACAAGGATCGCATCATCACTGTCGACTGATTGATGTACCATGACAAGCCACCCATGATGAATGCTGATGTAGTTCTACCCTATGTAGACACATCTATCGAACCACTCACGTGATACGAGGAATATGGCCTCTGCCAATTCAAACCATCATCTATCCTTGGATCATTCCTAGGAGATCCCTCTATCATACTAGAATCATTCATTGATATCACATGGGCCCCGTTGTGCATGATGCCATCATCAAACACTGAAACCATCCAGGATACAGAGACTAGTAGTAAAAAAATTGAGGCCACAGGCATGGATTTTCTACCCTACACTATTTCTTGAACACCATTTCTATACCCTCCACCTGGTTTCATATCACAAAAGGTCTTGGCAATGATAAAATTTCCAAACATGTCGTTCGAGAGTCCTATCTGGTACCTGGTCCCACCAACCATGTTGGGAGCCCTTAACATTACATCTATAGGAATAACCCCCATCCCTCCCTAGGAGGCCACACCAGTTAAAGATATTCCCATAGCAATGTCGGTTAAAGAAACCAAGAAAACCTGTAAAAAATGGAAAAAGGATAGAAAACCCCATCATGCCAAGGTAATTGCAACCTTGTGCATTGTGTGATATTGTAGGCCACCCTACCAATATCTGCCCAGAGTTGGATGAATTGAAACCTCTCCTAAGCTCGGAAAGAAATTACATGGCCAACAGTTCCTGTAAAACTGAACTAGCCACAAATAACCAAGCCAAAGCATTGCATACCAACCATGCATGCACTATTTGCAACAATTAAGGTCATTACACCTATCATTGTCCAAAAATACCATGATATAGGGATGCCTTACATGCCCTAGAACAATCATATCAGGAGGATCCCCCCATGTAGACAAATGGGGAAGAACCTCGGGTCATATTATACCTTCAGGAGGTAGGGAAGTTGCGAGAAATACTCCCATTTTACCCTCCTCCTCTTGTCCAATTTTTTTCACTCTGTGACGAACGTGATCATTTCATTGCTGGCTGTGCAACCCTGGAGTTGTTTCAAACATGGTATCCGGTCAACCCAATATACCATTTTGACCTTCTAGCAGTCCAACATTTGTGTTACATATGTGGTGGTGATCACCCATTATGTCATTTATGTTACATTCCTCGATTTCGTTTAGCCTTAGCATGTTTATGGATGACCATAATACGCCGCTCCCTAGAAGATGACTCAGATAAAGAATCCATGGAGAGCTTGACAACACAAGACGAGGTGACTAGCAGATCCATCCTCTTTCTGTCAGTCGAAAAGTGGTCGGTTGGGGGACACATAGTCATCCCCACCTACCCTCCACCGAGAAGACTAACCTATGCATTATGCAATGCAGGTCACCATTTTGTCGCTAAATTACCAGACCTAGAATTGCTACGCAGATGGTATCCAATCGCCTTGTCGGTTTTGAGGGAAGGGAATACCCAAGAAAGAAATTATTTTCTAGTATGTTAGGGCAACCATAATTCTCAACACTATACTTACATACCTCAAGTGTGCCCGTTAATCGACATAATGCGTTAATTAGAAACCTAATGTAAGACAGAATGCCCCCAGGCAGCATACCCCATATCAATACCAAAGCATTGGGCAAGTCAAAACGATGCACCGACCTAACAAGACCCATGTCCAGTCTAGGGTGGCATGCGGGTTGTGAGACAAATTTTACCACCAAATCAATCATTGTAAGGAACTAAAGCACCTCACGATTAACTTTCGCATGGTCTCCCCTAATAGAAGCATCTCTCTAATCAAGAGAAGATCACACACTGCTATTGTAGGATATGCTCACATTTTCACCATATAATGAATTTTGAGCACCTCCCAAGGCTAAGAGTGGCAAGTGTAGCATTGATTCTAGTATCCCTAAATGAGTTGGACCTCCCAAAACCAAAAAATCAGAGATGGAAACAGTTAAATATTTCCCTTACGCCTAATCCTTTCCAAGGATCCACTTCAGGGTCAAAGAGTAGTGTTGGTTCTCACACCATATACTCGATAGGCACCGTGGTACCATGAACCATTTACACTAGTAATAACCACGAAACAGAGGCATTCCCCTTAATGGAAACATTCAAGCACCTTTGCACCAAGAACAATTTCCAAATCTAGGAAACTGCAACTACTCTTGGTACGCCTCGTGAGGAACCTAGACTTGCTCTCATGAAAGCCACCACGATGGAAATTCTTCCCCCACCGAACATCGATGACACACAACATAATATACAATTCATATCATAGTGTATCAGAACCATGAGTCGTGTTTTCTTCTCATCAGTCATAGATGTCGAGACCGTTGCAACTACAAGAGTAGTTGTTCCAACAAAAGTGAAAACCCAATCTATATGAACCCTGTCGACTGCGTCTGGCTCCACTGCATCGACAATGGAATATTATTCATGTCTATAGACCATCTCTGTTAGGACTGAACCACCTCCTCACGGCCTTATGTAGGCTCAATCCGGTTTAGGATCCTTATTCCACTCAGATGAGGATATTCCCGAGGCCATGATGGAACCAGATTATCCACGTGATGCAATGCATCACCGCTTTTTTTTTCTTCCTGAAAAAACGTTTGTCCCATTAGGGGAATTTTGAGGTCTAAAATGGGCCTCCTAAGAAAAAATTACAATAAAAATAAACTATATAAGAACCAATAGGATTCAAGATGATGATGTCAATCAAGGGGGATGATTCACCATTTTTTAAGTAAAAGGGTAAAAATATTAAAAAATAATAAAATAATAAGACTACTTTTTCAACTCATATTTTCAACTTATCTCCCAAAGTTTTTACTCAAATTTTGAGTGAGATTACTCGTTGGATGCAAAATTTAATTCCTCATCGAAGGAGTACCCATGTTGCACACTTTTGATGGACCTTTCTACACAAAAAATGAGAAATACATGAAACAAAGTGATTGCAATCACGTTTTTCATGTGTTTTTCATTTTTCATGTAGCAGTATCCATAGAAAGTGTACAAAATGGGTACTCCTTGGATGAGGAATTAAATTTTTCATCCAATGAGTACTTCTGCTCTAAATTTGAGTAAAAAAATTTGGAGATAAGTCGAAAATATGAGTTGAAAAAGTAGTTTTTTGTTTTTTCCCTCTAAAATTTGATATGTAATGAAATCTTATTTTATTATTTCCACTATTATTATATAATTTCCTTAGCAAGCCCAATTTAGACCTCAAAATTCCCCTAATGCTAAAAATCCAGGAACCCAAGAGATTTACGCAATCGAATTGAAATATTTCCTTCCATTTGGAAATGCCAATTGGTTCAAAAATCCCATTCCAGTGCCCGATGCATTCGAAGAGGGGAACATGTCAAACATTTATCCTACCATCAAGGTGAATATCCCTCGAAATATTAAGAAATTATAAGAAATCTCACTAGGGTTAGCATGTTCCCCAGAAGAAGTAACCTCTTACACCCATTTGTTTCAAGAGTATAGAGACATCTTCACATGGGGCTACTCATAAATACTAGGGCTTAGTCCCACTATAGTAGAGCAACACATTGACACTTGGCCTAACGTACCACCAGTATGCCAGAAACAACATAAACTGCACCCATATAAGGTAGAAGAAATTAAACGAGAAATCAATAAGTTTCAAAAAGCTGGGTTTATCTACCCCATTGCTTACACATCATGGGTTTCCAACCCTATTCCCATCATGAAAAAACAGGGCACCATTCACGTTTGTACCAATTTTTGTGATTTGAACAAAGCTTGTCCAAAGGACAATTACCCTACCCATTCATCGACCAATTTATCGATTCTTGCAGGAGACACAAGGCCCTCTCTTTCATGGATGGTTTCTCTAGGTATAATAAAATCTAAATATGGCACGCCAAATGGTACAAGAGCACGTTCACCACCCCATGGGGCATGTTATCATATTAGGTTATGCCATTAGGTCTTAAAAATGTTGGAGCCACTTCCAACGGGTCGTGAACTATATATTTCATGACTTGGCCCACCTTATCCTCACCTACTTAGATGACCTCACTGTTCGATCCAAGAAGCGATCTGATCATCCCCAGGATCTACAATTGGTATTCCAACGATGTCGGAAATACAACCTACGCTTGAATCCCCTCATGTCCATCTTCTACATCATTGCAAGATTAATTATAGGTTTTATGGTGTCCCAACAAGGGGTTAGAGTGGACCCACTCAAGGTCCAAGCTATCAAAGAGGTAACACCACCTTGAACCCTCAAGAAAATCCAAAGCTTGTAGGGAAAGGCCAATTTTCTGAGACGCTTCATCTTAGACTATGCCACTTGTGCTCAAGGATTCCTACACCTCCTCTATTAGGAAATCCCATTCAAATGGGATGATCAAGCCCAAAAATCATTTGAGTCACTAAAAGACACATTATCTTCAGCAACATTGATCAGTCCACCAAACTACGACAAATATTACACGCTGTATCTATAAGCATCCTAGAATACTTTGGTCGGGGTGTTAATCTAGGAGGGCTTCGATGGTAAAGAAAACATAATTTATTATATTAGTAAAAACTTATCAAGCCCCGCGTTAAGGTATGATCCCGAAGAGAATACTTCCCTAGCATTAATACACGTAGTTCAAAAACTTTGCCACTACATTACCTTAAGGACTACAATAGTCGTCACATATATCAACGCCATGAGATATCTTCTCACTCGTCATTTGATGAATGATAAATACGCTCATTGGATAGTTATACTACAAGATTTTGACTGACAATTTAGCTCCCCCAAAAGAAAGAAGGATTTAATTTTAGTTGATTTCATTGTTGACCTCCCATGTCAGACCAAAGGATCACCATTCAACGATTCACTATGGGATGAAAATCTCTTCCTAGTGACGATCGAAAACCCTTCGTACAAAGATATTCTTTTATTCCTACGAACCCAAAAGTTCAAAATAAATCTCACTCATGAAGACTGCAGGCACATACGCCACCAAGCCCCCCTATACCTCCTCATGGGAGATGTCCTTTATCGGTGGGGCATCGACACTATTTTACGTTGATGCCTCACTCATGACCAAGATGAGAAAGCCCTTAATGACTTTCATAGTGGAGCTTGTGTGTGGCCACCTCTCTACAATGGATACAACCAAAAAGTGTTGCAAGAAGGATATTTTTGGCCCACCTTATTCTGTGACTACATCTCAACAGTCAAAAGATGCTAGTAATGTCAATGCTTTGATCACAAGGCAAGAGTGCCACCTAATCCCCTACACTCGGTCATAGTAAGTGGTCCCCTATGAAAATGGGGGATCGAATTCATGACTTGCAACCCCACATCATCAAGTAACCACAAATACATTATCGTAGACTTCGACTATTTCACCAAATGGGTAGAGGTCATACCCACATATGACAACACAAAATAAATTGTTGCACGATTTTTGTTCTACCACGTTATCGCCTGGTTTGGTGTACCAAAAGAGATAGTCTTCAACTAGGGAAAACACTTTGAAAATGAGATTTTCTAGGAGCTATATCATCACCTCAGATTCACACATGAATTTTCTTCACCATACTACCCCAAATCCAATGGACAGGTAGAAGCTATGAAAAAAGTGGTTAAAACAATGTTACAACATATGGTTAATAACCACAAAACAAACTTGCGCCACATGATTTTCTCCACCCTATGAGAATACCGCACAACAGTGAAAAAATCAACAGGTTTCACACCCTTCCACTTAGTGTATGGGTTCAAATCCGTGATTCCCATATAATGTGAGATCCTAAACTTACACGCCACCATCGAACTCCTCGATGACACCCAAACTCTAGAGAAACACTTGGTGCAACTATAACTCCTTGACGAAAATCGACAACAGTCACTCCAACATATTTAGGCCCATAAAAAGTGGGTGAAAGCATCGTTCAATCGCAACATCACCCCTTGATTGTTTATCGAGGGAGAGTTTTTCCTCTGCTACGATGTTTCTAAAGAACCCCTAGGGCACGTGAAGTTCGAAACCCTATGGAAAGGTCCCTATGTCATAAAACATTGCCTCCTCAAGGGGGCATACATCTTGTCAGAGCTCGATGGAACATGCTTAAGAAACCCTGTCAGTGGGCTCTACCTCAAGAAATTTTACCCATAAGGGTCAGGAGGCTTCAACCCTAGAGATAACATGCATATAGAAAATTTTTATTTTTTATCACAAACATTACAAACTTGTTCTAAAAAGTGCTATGGTGTCACAAATGGATCGTCCCCCCACCCATTACTTTGGATGCATTGATGGATAATTGTGATGGTCTCAAAATCTAGCAGCAGCCGCCTGGGTCATCTACTATCCTGACCGATCACCATTCTTCACCAACAGAGTATGCATCAAATCAGCTACCAATAATCAGGAAGAATATGACGCTGTCATCGAGATCATCGGTGATGCTTTCAACCAAGGCATCCACTACCTGCATATCAACCTTGATTCCTAGTTAGTGGTTTCAAAGTTAAACCAAGAATTTGAAGTACGAGATTCACAACTGCTTAGAAAATATTTTCATCCAAAAATATTAAGTCATCAATTTGATCATATTACCTTCACACATGTACCAAGAAATCAAAACCAGACAACAGATCGCATATCTAACCACATCCTATAATGGAATGCATCTTGTATAAACCATCATATATAAAACCAAAAACATAAAAAAAATATATAGATCTCCCTCAATGATACCCAACATCCATCAAATCATATAACCATAGAAGCATCATCAAGAGCCACAAAAAATACATCTCACATATATACCAAAATATATGTTTGAGTACAAATAAAAAGTCATGTCCCTGACACGTAGGTGAACCAAAATATATATATAGACATGTAATCAAAACTAAGGGACGCATCCTCATAATGGGCGATTTCCCTGAATACAGAGTGTCTCTAGGAATGAGCCCTGCCAGATGGGCCATCTAGACCCACAACCGCATTGGGTACCAACACTAAGGAAGTGGCCAAAACAGAAAATGCCACATCGCGCAAAGTCGAGCGATAGCCCCTCTCACAGGCCATCAATGTCTTGAGCTAGACACCATCTAGATCATCAACAAACCTCGAGTCGACATACCCTGCGTCTACCTCTCCACTTGAGCCCAAGAATCTGCTAGGTCAGTGGATCAGGCCTCAGCTGCAGCTAACGACTCCGCCATATTTGCCACTCGTGCCTCTTCTGCCTTAGAACGAGTGATAGCCACAACATACTTGGAAGCAGCCAAGCTAATGCCCTCCCCAGAAGGGCCAGCACCATCACCAGGACCTCCAACCCGAGGCTGCCCTAGATCTCCACCCTACCCCCTAGCTTTGGGCTAAGCTCCTCCACCTAGAACCCTAGGAATAGGTTGGTGTCTGACCAACCAAGTAGTAGTCCGTCCAACTTCTCCCACATCTCCAAGATAAAATAATATAGTTTCAGTGTCACCACAATAAACACATAATTATACACATCATAAATACTCGAAAAATGCAGAAAAAAAAAATAAAAAAATCATACCTACAGTTCCCCACACGTACCCAGCAGGAAGACCCATATCTAGATCTCCCTGAAAGTTCATCCCAAAGTATGGAAATTTGAGGAACATCTAAGGGTTTTCCTCAAACCAGGTCTCCATGTTCACATTCCAATAGAAACCCACCTCTCCTCCCCCACCTCGAGGCATCACCGATGCCCATCACTTCATTCTAGGGTCTCGGTGAAACCCCATAAGAACTGCCACTATGGCTCGTAGCAGTACCGCCCTCTCAAACATAATTCTACACAAAATGATAACATGTGTGAATAGCTTAGATCCTCCTCAAACCTTCGCCAGCTGCAACACCATACTGTCATAAACATGATGGGCCCAGTCAAAGAAATGTCTGGCCTGAATCTAGCATAGAAAACCGATCTGGGGTCCCGACACCCTGTGTGGTGACAATGACCCAGTCAATCACATGATCATAGCCAAATCACATCGCTCGACTACATTGCTCACTGATGATATAAGAATGTACCCCTCCGAAAGGGGCACCCCACCATAATGTTGCTCCAACCAACGAAGGAGAGCAACCCTCCCAGGCAGGAACAGGTGAGGAAGTGCCTCACCCTAAGGCATAAAATTGGTCACAAAGTATATATTCATCTCTAGATGGATAGGAATATCATGCCCTCGCAAAACCATAAGCTTGTGCCTCATGTTCCAACAACGGACCAGGTAGCGTAGTAGGCGATCATGCGACCTCAGGAGGTCATTCTCAAGAAACTTGAGGAGACCCCACTGAGCCAGTAATCAACGGGAATTGGCATCCTATGCCACATCCATAAGAATATCCGACCATTATTTCTCTCTCCATAGCATCCTGGCACCAAACAGACACACATAAGTGACATCAAAACTAAAATAAAAAATAAAAAATGTTTTCAAAGACTTCCTTGGCTTTTCATCGCACCTGTTTCTCAGACGAGCATGCTGATTGTGCATCTGTATCTTAGACAGACGTGGAAGCCACACACAAAAATTTCAATAGGCACAAAATCTCCATGGAAATCCTCAAATTTCCGCGGAATTCTCTGCGCCTGAACCTTGAGCGCGCGCATGACCAAGGTGAAAAAAAAGTATGGGTACATACAAACCTAATTGTATGGACCCCCAACAGTAAAACTGAATAAATTAAAATGTCGCACATTCAGAGGCATACATGGAAATAATGGTGCGAATCCTTGCTACAAAGGCTGACTGCAAAGGAAAGAAAGGATCGGTAGCAAGCTCTAACCTCAAAACTCTCAAAAGGCACAAATGAACTGAAATGAGCCATATTGACCTATATATCACCCTTTTCAAATTATTTGAGGGACCATAACGGAGGCTCAGAAATCCCAATTTCGAAACTGAAAGAAACATAGTGATCAACACCTCATAACACCCAACAGAGGCTTCACACATTCATGCCTTCGAAAAAATAAATCTTTTAGTTCCGATAGTTATGCCCTCTCTTATCTTTTTTTCATTCAGCACATTTGTCAATATATTTGAATGAAAAAAATGCTTTCACTTGGGGTATTAGTTGCAGGTATTACATAGTATGACAAACCCCCTATTGTCCCAGTCACTGAAGGTTACAGAATAGGTATCGTTATTCCCCAAGCATGATAAAGTCCCGGAGAAGCTTTTCATATCCTGACATCATTTCTCCACAAGAATCAACCATAGGTTCCAAACACCCGACCATGTTTATCATCTCCCCATATTGCACATGATAAACATTCTTGTAGGTCGGTAGAGCCTCCCCCTTAATCGTGTCCATCACTTAAGTAGAACATGTATCAAAAGCTATGATGCCATGGCCATAACACCCCAGTCTGAGAAGCACTTCGTGTTCATCCATCCATTATGAATCAAGTCAAGTTTTAACATATCTCGATAAAACCCCTTTCCTGGACTACCATTTTTTGCAAGCAAATGGAACACGAACCACCGTGTCTCGCATTTGGCCTACCACACATCCATCATCATAGCCCATATTTTCCATCCACTTCACCATCCCCACATTGAGGCTAACCAATGGGTCCCGTAGCCTCAGCAAAATAACCTTCCTCACATCCTCAATGAGTGATCATTTTCATGTTTTTAGGGAACACGTCTATGTGTTTGTACAATACAAACCCATTTTATATCCTTTCGGTAGGTGTACAAATATTTTGTAGGAGAACATCCCCCACCCATCCATCCACTTTTCTCCCATGGCAGTAATCCCTAATCACCCTTGGTCGGAGCTTCACACCTTTCATGCAAAGCCACCATGACATTCATAAAAAACATATACCCACCCTGGATTTCCTACCCACTCCAGGGCTTTCCTCATCACAAATCATTATTATTGTCACCAAAATTCTTTTTCAAGCTTTGACGTTGGGCCACTAAACTCCCATCATCAGTTTTCAGCTATTTCTCGCCATTATGCCTATGTTAAGATATCATCCCCCAACTACTATATCAAAGACTCTGGTCCCTTGCATCAGTATTTCTCTCGATTGGTTGAGGCTTCCTTCTTATCGACTTTAACAACCATTTTTCAAAAACGAAGCAATACCTTGGATGGCTCCTCACCTCAATAGGGGCATTCTCCGGTGGCACTGTGGGAATCATCATCGCCCATTGATGTCATTGATCCTCCTGAAATTTGACTACAACACAATATTTGATGTCAAGATGGTGTCATACTTCACAACCATTTCACTTTGTCAAAATTCATCGAAGACCTATGCCATTATAAGCATCTCTTTTAGTAATTCTTACACGGGAAGGTCACAGTCATACACCCATGCATAAAATGATCATTTATTCTAAGATATTACATAGAAATATTATGCATGTGGGCACTACATTCAACCTATTGTCAAAGAAAAAATGCCCTTGAGGGCATCAACAATCGTCGTCATCAACCAAATCAGTAGATCACTACCATATAAGTGACACAGATAGAACCTCTATCTCTCAGATAGGCTTTAACTAGCCAAAGCATCACGATCATGGGACATGCCCTCCTCATAGAAATATTGTATTTATTGTATTTATGATATCTCATGCAGGTTTTTGACAGAACATGGTCCCTCTTTTACTCACAGTAAGCGGTCTCCAACCTTAGGTTGCACACAAGTTACTCTCTCTCTCTCTCTCTCTCTCTCTCTCTCTCTCTCTCTCTCAACATGGGTTATACAAAACAAAAACTATAATGTATTTTGGCTATACAATTCTTCCTAGACCTCACAAATTAGGGGGAAACTGTTATCATTGGAAAATTAGAAAAGAAAAGGACATCATGAAATGTAAATCAGAAAGATTTACAAGGTGGAAAAACATTAGAGAATCTGCAAAATTTAACTTTCTCTAAGGTCAAAAGGAAAATGTATTAAATTGTGCACATAATACACTAGAAAAATGCACTCCACGCACCCTTTTCTTCGATAGCAGTGCAATTATCCACGGATTTCCCTCAATAAGCTGCGCGGTCCTGAGTATGGTGGAAGGTCACCATATGGGATGACTTTTCACACTTTAGGAAGAATATTATCCACTTGAGGCTGCCCAAGGACAGCTACCTAGAGCCACCTTGAGACCTAAAGTGAGCACACAATGGAATCAACCACCACTCTTGGGTCACAATCCACAATTGTACCAAAAGAGGGAAGAATATTTGAATTTTTCCTATAAAATACCACCATGAGAAGAAAAATTTAGAACACATTGTTATGCTAGCCAAATTTCCCATGATAAAACCCGTAGTGTGTTGTCCAAGCAACAGAGTGAAGGGATTCAGTAGTTTTCTATCCAACATCTCAATCCCAAATGAGAAGTGCATCAGTTTTCCATTATCCAAACACTCATTCGAGGAGAAGAGAGAGGTCTGAAAACAACTTAAGGGAAGAGCCCTACTTGATTTGAGTATTAGAGATCCATAGCTTTAAGGACTCATGACGAGTGTTTTAGCGTTCTACCTCTTTTTACCACTAGTGGCTAATAAAAGGGGATTCGTTCTCCATTCATATTATTAGTTTGTTTACTCAATATTGACCTTGTGTTATATGTGTATTTTTTGTTTCCTGTTTCCTCCTCTTTTTTAGTATGATATGTTTTATAACTAGTTTTTCTACATGTTATGCTGCTTCACTAACCATATAACAACCCATTTTTTCCCTTTGACATTGCTTGTAGGCTAACAATCACTCAAACCAAGCACCGATGCATTTCGTACACCCTTGCACTAAACACATCAATACAATTGTGATGGTTTCAAGACTTGTTGTTGAGTCTAAATTAAAACATGTATATCCCTTAAATGGAATATAAATATGTTTCTCATGGGGAAAAAAAACCAAAACTAAAACTAGTACTTAACCATGAAATTTAAATAACAAGATTGATTAAAGTTCTTATCTTTCTGGTAGTTTGGGGTAAGAGATAACAATGACACTATATTCATGCTACTAGTAATTCTTCTAAGAACATGCTCATGAGAGTGATAGAGATAAAAGGTATTCTACATTTATAAATATAGATCACATGTATCATGTTACATCTAAAGGAGTACTTTATATTGGCTAGTGTTGGGTGTTATTACACCTCATTTGTATCTAATAACCACTTTATTAGTAAATAAATTAGGGACTATATATATATATATTATCTGGGAATTATTTCTTTCTCCTTTTGTGGTTATTTTCCCTTCAGCAGTTTGGCTTACCCACTTTAATATTATGTTCCATGTTGGCATGTGAGATTGGATGTAATGGTTTTGTAGTCAACATATCATATTGATCATATATAAACAACAAATTATAATTTTTAAGGAGTATAATTGAAATTTCATTTTCCCAATTGGTACCAATAATGACTAAATATAACAAAAAATTTGTTATGTAATAAAATAATCCCAATTGACTATTTCCATCAAGAAAATTTATTGCACATACTTTGTGATGGGTGCAACATGGCCTATAAAATAATAAGAATGGTTGGAATTAATACATGTGAGAAAAAGGGTATAAATTCTATATATATATCCTTCCCATAAGGAGGTGTGTGTGTTATTTTCTTATTTCCACTATTTATTTCATGAATTTAACATGGTATAAAATCCCAAGTAGACTTAGATTGTCTCATGAGAGTGGTGCAACAATGATTACAGTACAAATAAAATGTAAAATTCATTATGTTAAAATTTGATATGGAGGGAAGGGCTTGGAAAGCATGACATTTATTACTAAGTTGGAATGGCATACTAAAGAATAAAAAAAATTGTAATTGTTGTTGTCGCATCCATACTAATAACTAAAATGAGAATGTTTTCATTAGAGAATTTCCCACACTATTTTGATAAGACTCAATGGTTGAAGTAGGTATTAGTGGAATGAAATGAATAAATTTCATGTGAAAATGTTTATTCATGGAGTTATCTATGTAAGTCTATGAATAGACTTTAGGTGATATAATTAGGGAGATATTATAGATATCAAGGATTATTACATAAACCTAGGAGGGAGTTTCTTACCCAAAGTAATTTTAAGAAGAGTTTTTAGGTTAATTTTGTCTTGATAAATGATGAGTTTAATATAAGTGGTTTGGTGGCTCATGGTTCTATATATTATATTCAAGTGAAGGAACTTATTTAACTGTCTTGTCTTCATTGTAATGTTCATAAAGTGGTAGTCATAGCTAAACTAGCTAAAATAATATATATATATATGGAGACACACACACACACAAAGAAGAGAGAGAGGGTTTGAATTAAGGTTTCCAAGTCTTGAGGATGATGGAAGCCACCAACATGAAAGGGGGTCTCCCTGATGAAAAGTCCCAATTACCATTTGGTATAGGAGACCTTCAGGAAATATGGCACGATTTCCATTTTCTTAGAGAATTTCCTTAGTTGCGATTGTTATCATGAGAGAGTAATGAACATGTACTTTTAATGAACAAGTGAGTATGCCCTGTGAAATGTTCAATTGTAGAATATATCAAGTCTTTCACTGAAGGGAGATTAAAGTGAGCCTTTAAGAGAAGTGTAATAATACTAATCTAGTAAAGACATGTGATCATATATATATATATATATATATATATATATATATATATATATGTATATGTATATGTATATGTATATGTATATGTATATGTATATGTATATGTATATGTATATGTATATGTATATGTATATGTATATGTATATGTATCTATGTATATATATATCTATGTATATATATATATATGTATGTATGTATGTATGTATATGTATCTATGTATATATATCTATGTATGTATGTATGTATGTATGTATATATATATATATATATATATATATATATATATATATATATATATATACACACACGAATTGTTAAGCAACTAGAGAAATTGTTCATAAAGTAGTAACAATCGTTAAAACAAGTACAACACACCTGCAACAAGGTAAGCACCAAAGCCATCGAAATAGTTGAATTTATTTAGTACAAATGAAAAAAACATATATTGAAAAAATTCAAATAGTAGTCTTACAACATTTACGACACACGCATGAAAGTGTGTTGTTTGAATGATATTCAATTATTAAGTGAAAGTCCCAAGATACATCGATACAATGAACACCACTAGCTCAAATAATGGAGTGTTAGAGTTACCACTTGCTCCTCAAAAGAAGTATATTCCTCTCTAATTCTTGGTTAGAGGAGCCAAGGTGAAATTTTCTTTTTCTTGAGCCATGGGGATGTATATATAACAAAATGAGATGACTCTCCACCTCCCTTGTGACCCTTGGACTACCCTCATGACTATTGAGATTCCATCTAACTTTTTCAATTTGCATGATTCTCTTTAGCTTATAATTGAATTTTAAAATTTTATAGGGGACTCTTGGAATTCCACTTTACATTACTTTTATATTATTGAAAATTACATAATTACATCCACAAATGATGTGGAAAATGATGACTCATATGACACCTTGACAAGACATGACATGACCTTTATGACATGGAATTAATGATGATGTGGCAATTTCAAACCACTCTTTCTACGATTATATTTGTGTCTTATTGAAGGATGGTACATGTTCTTCCTCTTCCTCCTCCATAAGGTTTGAAGGTAGGGAGTCTTCCATATGATCTTGATCTTCAGATGCCATCATAATCTAGTATCCCTTCATCTTCTTGTTCAATGATAGACATGTCCTTGAAGATTCATAAGTCTCCTCTAGTACAGTCTCTTTCTCCTCGATCATCATCCCATCATGTGAAAATGTAGTACCTACAACTGGAAATCACTCATGACAAGATGTCGTTAGCCCGAAAAACTCTTAGTTTGTTGGAGCAGGGTCTCCTAAAAGCTGTGAATTTTGTCTATTTTTGTATATTTTTGTAATATTTAGTCTAACATAGGGGTTTTACGGTGGGTCAAAGCCCCTAATTCATTGTAATGGGTCAAGGGTAGACCAAGAGTCTGCAAACCATGGTTTGTGGACCATTGGATGTGTCGGCTAAATCGGTATAAATAGATGAACCTTTTTGAGTCATAGGTAGGTAAGAATATAGATTGATGCTCGTTGCGAATTGTTAGATCTGTTTGGGTTACTAGGGTAAGGACTCCTGCTAGCTATGTGTGCATAGATCCTCAGTCCTGCTATGTGCAGACCCTGATGGTTGTGTGCATAGGCAGTGTTGAATTTTATTGGGTTTTGAATGCTAATATATGTGAATCTAGTTAGAGTATCTCTACGTTTTCTGAGTTAATTGAACCTACAAATACAGCTCTTTTTTGTAAACCAGTTAACCTGCGAGCTTAGATCTACTTGATTTATCTACTCTCTCCCTTAGGGTGCAGAAACCTAGTTCCAGTACCCTCCCATACTGCTTCGGGTGAGACTTTTGTTACACCATTTTTTGGTCATCTAACCTTTCATCATTAGATGGACCCAAGTACACCATGTAAGACCAATTTTACCCCAAGTAAAACTGCTTTCACTATGTTAATTAGGAAACCCCAAAAGGAAATATTAAACAAACCTATATTTGTTTGATTTTCCTCAAGGAATAATTAATTAAACCATAATTTAATTATTATTCCCAGTCATATTTAACTTAAAAACAAAGAAATTAATGAGATAAACCCATAGTTATCTTATTATTTTCTAGGAATAATTATTTAAATCTTATTTAGATAATATTCCTTGTTAAATATGACCAAATCAACCACCATTAATTAAATAAATCATTATTTATTTGATTATATCCCAACCACTTCCTTAAAAAGATAAATAAATCATTTATTTATTTATTCTTCACTAATCGAGGGATTTGACCCAAGTCAAACACCCTTTCCCTCCAACAAATAATAATAAAATATTCCGTAGAGGTGGATCTAGATTTGATTAAAATTATTTTAATCATGCACCAAGATCTAGAATGACCCAATATTTTGTTATAAATAGGAGGGTTTTCCCCATCATTCTTCACCTTTTGTTGCCTATTAGATCAATCTGGATCTATACACTTGGTCTCATTTTTCTACCATTTGCTCCCATTGAGCTCTACT
Organism: Pinus albicaulis; assembly: GCA_034641835.2. Classification (NCBI taxonomy): domain Eukaryota; kingdom Viridiplantae; phylum Streptophyta; class Pinopsida; order Pinales; family Pinaceae; genus Pinus; species Pinus albicaulis. Next base: position 604,996,416 of record CM076580.1, read on the forward strand.
TTCTGCATTGGGTTTTCTACATCTACAAGAGAGAGAAAGCTTAGATCTGAAGTGTTGAGGACTACAAAGAACCCATCCCATTGAGGAGATCTGGATACACCTTCTTGTTTCCTCCCAGGTGCCATGTAATATAAAAATTCATTCAAAAAATCGTGTTCTTGTCTTGTCTGTTGGATGCATGGAGCAAACTCTTTACTTTACTGCTTAATGTCTTTCCATTTATAGATCTGTTTGTTGCAACATTTTAACTACTAATCGCAGATCTGAAGATGTTTGGCAGCCTCTATTGTTGTTAGGGCTATTGGTTATGCGTAGCTAAAGTGGTTCTTTTTCGTACACTTCGACGAAGAATTCATACTAACAAATGGCGACTCCACACGGGTTTTAAATTACGACCGCTGTCTTTTTTCATATTCCTGCATATCCAGCTACTTCAGGCCCTAGGGCTTCTTTTCAGCTGCTTAATTTTCCTCTTTTTATGTCATTTTTCTCACATAAAACCCTAAAAACTTAAAATTTCTAACTTCCGTGTGTTTCTGGCCCTATTGCGCAGGTAAGCGACACCAGCCGCAACTGAGACGGCGGCTTTGCAGCATCTGCCGGCCAGAGACAACCGGGACATGGGGGGTGGCACTTTTTGGCCCTAAACACACGCTGGACCTCCCGGTCGCGCACCGGCTTGTTTCGACACACTCGGATCGGAGTCGAAAGCTACTGACACACCTTTTTTTCGGCATTTTTACGCAATTTTGATTAGGTTTTATTGCGGCTCCCCACGAGGTCTTATTTCCTCTTGTCTCGGCCCAGCCTCGACCAAGATACGTCTGTTTTTACTCATCTAAGTGGGAACCCGGCCCCTTAGGGCTTTAGTACCCCTCCACTTTTTGTGGAAAGAGTTTTAAGTTGTTGTTAGTCGGTTCCGAGCTTGACCCCACTTTTCCAGATCTGTTACCTCCTGTTCAGATCCATCGAAATCAGCCTCTTTTCCTTTCAAATCACCTCTTGTCGAACATAGGTGGATTCTTACAGCCACAAATTATTTCACCAAGTGGATTGAGTCCATTCCAACTAGAAATGCCACTAAAATGGTAATCATCAAATTTCTATTGGAAAATATTATGTCTATATTTGGCTTCCCTCAGAATTTGGTGACTGACAATTCAATGGCTTTCAAATCTTCCAAGGTGAACATTTTTTGTTAGAAGTATAATATTGATTTGACTCATTCTACACCTTATTACCCCCAAGGTAATGGGCTAGATGAGTCATCAAATAAAATTTTGGTGAGAATTATAAAATATGATGACTGAAAATAAAAGAAATTGGGATACTCAGATAGTTCCTGCTCTTTGGGCAGATAGGGTAAGTGTTAAAATATAAATTGAAGCTTCTCCCTTTCAGCTTGTTTATGGCATTGGTGCTTTCATGCCATTACATTTGGCTCTTCCTGTCATGAATTTTTTACAGGATGAGATGGATAATTCAAACCCCATGCAAAGAAGGATGATTCAATTGATACAAATTCATCAAAGTTGGGAATCCATGATGGAAAAAACAAAGAAATACAAGGCCAAAGTAAAAGTTGTCTTTGATAAAAGAGAAAAACGAAAAAAAAATTCAAGAATATGACTTTTTATTGCATTTGGATGCAAGAAGAGAATATCATGGAAAGCATGCTAAGTTCGATAAGTTGTGGTTTGGGCCATTCAAGATTGCCCAACTTCTCGAAAATAATGCATTTCATTTGAAACATTTAGATGATGATAAATTAGCTGGATGTCCAGTTAATGTTCATTATCTCAAAAAGTTATTTGTTTTTTGAGTCAGTCAGTCCCTTCATTGTAAATATCTGGAGTGTTGTTTTCAGTTAGACTCCATGCCCAATGGTGTTTAAGTTTGTAAATAGAGTTAGTTTCATTACATTCAATAAAATTTAGCTTCTCTCATTAAATTCTAAAATTTGAAAAGTCCTGGAAGTTAAAGGCACTGAATTTACATTCCTTGAAGCTTCACATGGAGGACTTCATCCCAATAGGATCCATTGTTAGCACTGCAATTTTTTCAAAAAATTTCTAGATTTGTTTGTTATCGTAAAGTTGTGTCAGGATTGAATTGTATGAGACTTTGTCACTTTTTAATAAAATTCAAAAATATTTCTGAGTCCAATACTCTGTATCTGTTACAAATTCGATAGGGCAGAGTCTCTTTTTAATAGGTCTTTTAACTACTTTCAGTGGTTAAATTCATTAGTTTCCATCTGAAAAAGGAGTCTTATTCTTTCACCATCATTTCCTACCCAAGGTCAAAGACAGAGTGTTAGATTCATGAGTTCTGTTAAGACTAACACAATAATTATTTTTTCTTCCCATCAGAGGCAACTATCTATTTCAAAATCTATGATTTTCACAGAAAAAACAGTCTTTATCAGTAAGGTAGTAATTTCCTGCAAATTAGTATAAGGGAGCAGAGGAAATATTATTCAAATGAAGTCAGCATTGCTATTTGAGGATTGAGGAAATGTTGAAGTAAAAGGTGTTGTATATCTAAATAATATTGATTTTTCATTGAGATATGAATTCAAAAGGTGATCATTTTTAAGCTAAGGTTATGCCAATGTATTGCTACTTACTAAAGGTATAGGTGTCGAAAGCACAGTACAAGTAGCAATAATAAAGATAGGTGATGGAGTTGGTGAAATTAGTTGGTAATGGTTTTAAATCATTCATGTGATTCATCTCATCCTTATTTACCAAGTCTTAGGGAATGTATAGCCTTCTTCCATCCGCTCCTGTGATAGCTGCAATTAACATTTTTTATTCTTCATTTTAAATCATTTGTTAACAGGTGCCAATAGGTAGGGTTTCTCAGAGGAGTATTCCTCGTTTTAAATTTGTGTTGGAGGTTAGGGTTAACAATTACAATATGGGTAAAGGAGGTAAGGTAAACCGCTATGAGCCAGCTAACACTCGCTTTGTGGATATTCATGCTAAGGCTGAGTTCAAGGCAGCTGGTTGGTACCATCTCTTAAAGAAAGTCTTCGGTGAAAATGTGGTCTTCTCTCAAGAGTTTGTTGAGACCTTTAATGGTGAGAAGGTTAAGTTTGGGTCTCAAACCTTCAACATTACAGAAACCATCATTGCATGGGCAACTCAGACTTCTGCAATAGGTGAGTCTTGGCATAAGAATAATAAAACTCTTGTTAAAGCTGATGCAAATGTTTATTTGAAGCCTGAGCATGAACAGATTGGATGGACTCCTACCATACACATTTCATACTTTAAACTTGAATGTAAGCATGTTATTACTACTATGCAATGCTACATAACATGTGAAGGAAGGTTTTAAACTGTTCACAAATATAAAATGATGGTTTTAGTCCATATTTCAAGTGCCAGACCCATGAACTTGCCCTTTTTTCTCTATATATCCTTGCTATCAATGTCTCGGAGGATACAAATACCCTAGGTTACTCATTACATAATCTATATCATAGAGGCCTAATTAAGATATTGATATCTTATCACTTGAGAAGGAAAAGTACTACGTGGGAGAAATTTATAACAGAAGAGGGATTTAACACTGCGTATTCCAGAAGAAGAGTAGGGAGGCCCAGAAAACTGAGAGATACAGAAAAACAACATTCAAACCCTATCCATTCATCAACTCCCTCGCAAGCTGGGATTTCCTCCATATCATCTAGAAGGCAGACTAGAAGCTTAACAAAGAAGGCTAGAAACCCTACATCTACACCAACAACACAACCAGGAAATAAAGTCCACATCAGTAGTTCACCCAAGGAACCACAGACCTTAAGGTCATTCATGGAGAAATGTAGAAAGAAGTTTAAGCAAAGAGATACCCTCTTTCATAAAAATATTGTGTCTAAACTGAAAGAGGAGACGACTTCCTCTTTAAGGGGTAAACACAGGGGAAGGCTCATCATGACAGAAGAACTTCCGGAGTAATTCAACCCTGAAGTTCTAACTTCTAGCCCTATTCTACCTTCAGAGGAAGCCAACCCTGAAGCAATGAGATCAAACCCTGTTTTAGAAACTACTTAGGAGACTAAAAAAAAATAGAAATATTTCATTCAGAGATCCTAATCTTTCACAGGTCTTTTCATCACTTAAGAAAGGGAAAAACAAAGTGTCAGAGACTATCACAAAGGAAGAGCCTACCTTAGCTCAACTCTTCTCATCTATTGGCTATTCAGCCAAGAATAGGAAGAAGACTATAATACATTCACACTCATCTTATGAAGATAGTTCTTAGATGATCCAAATATCATAGTTTAAAGCTAGGATAAAATATTTATTAATATCGAATATTTAATTAATTTTAGAGACACTTAGAAATAGAATATTGTTACAAAAGATATGAATCTAGAATAGTGTCGTATCTTAGGCTCTAAAATAGGAATAAAGTTATTATATTTGTTAGAAGCATATTTATTGTAAATGGACACTTGTTTTTTTATCAAGTGGTCCATAACTAATAATTTAGGACATGTAGCTTATAAATAGGTTATTTCCCTAATTGCAAGAGTATTGGAGTTTACGTGTGTAAGCTCTTGCAATTCCTATGTAATTTATTTTCCTATTATCAATAAAATTATGTGTTTGACAACACTTATGGTATTATTATGGTATCAGAGCTCGTAATGTAGCTGAAGGGAGAAAAATTTTCCAGCTCTACAAGCTTATGGAAAATCCATTAAATTTTTCATCAATTGAATTGGTATGCAAATTTGTCAGATTTTTTTTTTCAGGGAAAATAAATTTAATTATTATTTGGATTCTAGATTATTTGATTCATTTTTTTTTAAATCTAAAATTCAAAGCTCATCCTATGCTGCCCCCAAACACTGTGTAATTCCACTACCCCTACGCTAATTATTCACTGGCATTATTTCACTTGCAACCTTCCTTCAATCTTCTCTTGCTGAAAGAGATTGAGATGCACGCTCACTCCCTGCAAGATCAACAAGTTTCAGAGAATTAATCTAGAAAATCAGAGAATCCATCTACATCATCCTCTAAATCATAATCTCAATTTGGATGTCATTTATTTGCCAGCGTTGTGTATCTCAATATCAGATGAAGCTTTCTTATGCCAAGAACTACATAAAATAATGAATTCGATCCCCTCTAAGACGCAATTCTGAATCCCCTAGCTACACACAATAGACTGTAATTTGTACTGCATTTATGCACACATCATATACTGTTGACTCAATTTCTTCCTTCCTTAATTTTGAATCTCCTCTTGGCGCTACTCTCCATGTTGCGTACATCCTGCAGACTCCTTGGATCTCAACACGCTCATTTCCATTATTCTAGACAAGGCCACCATCGCCCCAATAGCAATTTTCGTGGCTGCAGGCTCCCCTGATTGATAACCACAGTTCCATAACATAACAACAGATACGCTGCTCGCATATTCCTTGCTCTGATTCATTCTATAATGGTGTCTCTGCTTTTCCAACCCTAAAATTTGATTTGTGTTCGAGAAAATTTTCCCTGTCTCCATGTGTTTCCTGTAGAAAACACAAGGCCCAAGAGTTTTCAAGCAGGCTTTTTGGGCTCATCCCCGGATTCAACGTCCTCAAAATGGTGGACAGAACAAGGATAGAAATATATTTTGTAATATTTTGAAGGGATACAAATACGAGATATATAACTCACAGTTTCCATCAGAAATAATGAAAGAAACCCCAGCAACATCAATTCATCTTTCATAGTATCCAATGCATGAAACAGAGCCTTCCTCTTTGATGCATGCAGCCAACGGCCTAACCGGTGAATTGATCACTCGACCAACAAGGAAATGACCACCAATTTCATTAGCACACTGGCCACTAACCATGTTTGTGTTATGGCCAAGGATCATTTTGTAAATGATTGGGACAACCACTTCGATATTTTTTGGTAGATAAGTGTTATTTTTAAATGTTTGTAATGTAAGTGGGACAATTTTTTTGGGGTGATTATTTTATAAAATTTGTAAATTTGTGGAGAAATAAGGAGATGTCATTTGTAATTTTATTTTGGAGAAATAAGGGTCATTATTTTTTACTCAAAGTACTTTTTTACTTTGAGGGGGGGTTAGAATATTTTTTTAGAAGAATTTTCACAAGAATCGTAAATAGGTCAAATTTTGAAAAGCTTTCATTGTAAACACTCAACGAGAAATTGACTAGAGCCAAGTGCAAAGCTCAGTCATTTTTCTCCTTTTTCAACAACTATACAAGGGTCAAGGCCAAGCCCCAATAGATTGTTTTCTCTTTGCGTGGCATGTGTCAATTTTTATGTGGCGTGTTTTGTGTGATGAGTTGCTCATTTTTTCTTGTGCTTGATTCTTTTGTTGCACTGCTTCAACACTATAATGTCGAAGTTAATTAACATGTTCTCTGGTTTTTATAAGCTATAGGGGGTGAAATCTTATAAGACATGGAAATTCCCAATTGAAAGCACTCTCATATATAATGAATTGTGGCATGAAATATGTGATGGTGACATTAAGCCTAATAAACCAACAGATGCAACTTTACTTGCAAAATGGGAAGTCAAAAATGCCAAGGCACTCGCTCTTATAAAGTCTTCAGTTAACAATGAAATGTATATTCATATTGAAAATGACTCAGATGCAAGGACTGCTTTGCGTACATTCAAAGATATCTTTGATACACAACTTGAATCAAAGAAGGTTGATCTTCAATTAAAATTTCTCCAAATTTTTTTTACTGAAGGTGGTGATGTTCTTGAATATATTTCATGGCTTAAAAACATCAAGCAAGAAATACTAAATGTTGGTTTTCAAGTTGTCAATGAAATTTTCCTGACTACAATTTTAATTTTTGGATTGCCATCATCTTACACACATTTTTTGGAAACTTGCAAGTCACTGGAAAATTATTGAAGATCAAGTTTGATGAGTTGACTGATATGTTAGCCCAACATGAAAAAAATTTTGGGAAGAAGAAATAAATTGGGGAAGATGTCGTCTTCATAGAGGCTAGCACAAGTAAATCCTCAAATGAAAGTTCGAGAAGTAGAGAATGGGGAAATTTCAATCAAATTCAAGAAGCACACAATGTACAAGATCGTGGTCATAGTCAAAGTAGAGGAAACAATTTTAACAGAGGCTACAGTTCAGGCAGGAGAAATTTTCAAGGTAGAGGAAACAATCAAGGAAAAGGATATCATCAAGGAAGAGGAAAAAGGCAAGACAGAGGAAAAAATTAAAACATAGGTCAAAGCAGAGGCAGAGGACAGTATCAAGGAAGAGGAAAATATTTAATTCAAATTGTTTGCAGAAGATGTAACAAAGTTGGACATTATGCTGAGGATTGTAGAACCTCCATTGAAAAATTCCTAAGTTTCATCAAAACTCTGCACAGTTTGAAAATGATCAAGATGATCATGATGGTTCATAATATGTCTTCACAACCATAGAATCAACAGCTTTATAGGTTTCAACCTTTCTTAGAAGTGACTATGAAGATGCATGGATTATGGATACAGGAGCAACTCAACACATGACTTTTCAACGTGACTTCTTTTGGAACTTCCAACAATACCATCTCAATTCAATCTATATTTCTCATAAAAAAAAACATACTCCTTATGTAAAAGGTGTAGTTAAATTTTTTCTACCTGGCATTGGAGAAAGACTGATTTCAAATGTATGGTATGTCCCAAAATTTAAGAAAAATTTGCTATCTTTAGTCACGATTCGACAAGCAGGACATCTGGTGATTATGGAGGATGGCTTGGTTAAAATTAATTCAATCAAACAGAACATGAAAACAATGATGACAAGTTATGAAGATGGAAAACTGTTAAGGATGAAAGGGACAGTTATTCCAAGAAATTCTGACTTTACAGGAGCAGCAAGTATAGACATTTCACCGATCAGATTGTGGCATTTAAGATATGGCCATCTCAACTTTGAAAGTTTCTCTCGGTTACAAAAATAGGGGATGGTTAAGGGAATTCCAACCTTAAAAAGGGAAAATGAAAAATGTGAAGCTTGTATTTATGGAAAAAACATCGAGAGACTTTTCCCACAAGTTCATGGTGAGAAAACATGAATTTGAAATTGGTTCACAGTGATATTTGTGGACCCTTACACACTTCGCTAGGAGAATGCAGACATTTATTACTCTTTGTTGATTATTTTAGCAAGATGACCTAGGTATATTTTTTGAACCAAAATTTAGAAGCATTTGAAAATTTTAAAACTTTTCGCCAACTTATTGAAAATGAAGTTAAGGAGAAGATTGGAACTCTTAGAAATGACAATGGAGGATAATTCACTTCTAATGAATTTGAAATGTATTGCATGTATAATGGCATAAAATTACATCTTACCAATGTATACACTCCATAGAAAAATGTAGTATAAAGAATGAACCGCACCTTGTTAGGAATGGCGAGATCTATGTTAACTTTTCAAAAGTTAAGTCCTATATATTTGGTCGAGGCAATTCATACAACTGTCTACTTAAGGAACAGATCTCCAACTGCTTCTTTAGATAGAATCACACCTTATGAAGCATGGTTTGGATTCAAACCTTGACTTAAACATCTCAGAGTTTTTGGATCAGTATGGTATGCCTTAGTTCCGAAGGAAAAATGAACTAAGCCTGACTCACAAAACTTGAAGTGCACAATGATTGGGTATTCTGATGAGAAGAAAGGGTATCAAATTTTGTCCAATGGGAAACTTATTATGAGCAGGGATGTGATTTTTGATGAAAATGAGAGTAAGAGTGTTGAAGAAATTGAAATTATTCTTCAAAAGTTAGAAACAAAAGGTGATAAAATAAAATGAAATATACAAAGTCAACCAAATTCACAAAATTGGTATGAACTTGAGTTTCCTTCATCTGAAAATGATTCATCCATTCTATCTTCTTCACCAGCATTGTTTGGGTATTTTGGTGGTTCATCCTAATCTCCTAGCAACAGCAGTTCTTCTGAAAGTGACTCTTCTCCCCCAAAATCTACGGTTGATCAATGAACATCTTTTTACATCAACACTCTTTACAATGATGGTAATTTTTCACAATCTCAAACCAGTGAACATCAATTGCCAAAATGGAAGTTCAAATTTTGAAGGATGTAAGGCCTAATGAGAAAAATAAAACATGAACAAGGGGATCACAAATACTGAAGGGAATTTTTTCTTGATAGAAAATGATTTTACTAAACCCTCTACCTATAGAGAGGCAGTAAAAAATAAAGAATGGAAATATGATATGGTTGATGAATATCAGGAATTTCTCGACAACAACACTTGGAAACTTTTTGATTGTCCTCAAAATTTTAAACCCATCAGATGCAAATGGGTTTACCAAACTAAGTACAATAAAAATGGTGATATCGAAAAGTATAATGCACGACTAGTTGCTAAGGGGTTTGCATAGTAGGAAGGGATTGATTATGAGGAAAATTTTTCTCATATGGCTAAATGGAACACCATCCAATTAAAAATTACATTGGCGACCGAACAAGGATGGATAGTTCATCATATGGATGTAAAAAGTGCTTTCCTCAATGGATATTTACAGGAAGAAGTGTATATGACACAACCACCAGGTTTTGAAATTGAAGGATAGGAACATAAAGTCTGCAAACTGATAAAGGTTTTATATGGGTTAAAACAAGCTCCCCGATCTTGGTATGCCAAAATCGACGAATACCTTCAGAAATTTGGCTTTCAACGAAGTGAATCTGATGATACCTTGTATGTACGCCAACAAGGTAAAAATCTGATGATTCTGGTTATGTATGTAGATGATTTGATAATCACTGGAAACAATGATGATCACATTGCACAGGTGAAAAAGGAGTTACATGCAGGTTTTAGGATGATAGATTTGGGACTACTTCACTACTATCTTGGAGTTGAATTATTCCAACGTCCACATCATATCTTCATTTCTCAATGGGCAAATTTTAAGGATGGGAAATTATTTTGAAGTTTAAAACATTGGCGAATCTCACTAGTCCCTAATATGAAAACTATAAAATGTTTATTGATATATTTGTAAAATTATTCAAATTTATAATTATTTTCTATATACTCTCTATATAATTTTGGCGGTTTTTAAGTTAAAATAGTTTTAAATTGTAAAATTTTGGTGAATCATTTTTATAAAAAAATGGAAATTAATGAATCTTTTTTTTAGAAAAAACCATGGAAAATTAGCCCACTTGTGAATATTAGCCCCTAAAATTTTCCATGTTCTCAAAGTAACTATGCAGCAGAAGTTCTTTAGCAATTTGGAATGCAGGATTGCAAGCTTTTTCTTACCCCAATGGAATAAAAATTGAAACTTTCAAAATTTGAAGGGGGCGAAATGGTGGACAGCACTACTTATCGACAGTTGATTAGAAGCTTAATTTATCTGAAAACTACTACCAAATATTTCTTACGCCATCAGTATTATTTCACGCTTTATGTAGGAACCACGAGACAACCACTAGAATTCAACCAAAAGAGTTCTTCATTATATCTAAGGAACAAAATATTTTTGTCTTAATTACAAAAATACTAAAAAACTTTGTACTTGGTGGATTTTTAATGTTGAATTTGCTAGAAGTATTTATGATAGGGCATCAACCCCAGGTTATTTAATTAAAATGGGGTCATTTGTAGTGTATTGGAGTTGCAAGAAGAAATATACAATGCCCACTTCTTCAGCAGAAGCATAGTACATATCAGCATGGGAAGTAGCATGTGAGATTGTTTGGTTGCATAGAGTTTTACAAGACTTGCGAATTCCTCCATCAGAAACTACATTGTTATTCATCGACAACCAGTTAGCAATAAAGCTTGTCAAGAACCCAGTTTTTCATTCAAAGACAAAGCATGTGGACACAAAGTATCATCATATCAGATCACTCATTGCAAAGGATGTCATCAAGGCAGTTTATTGTCCTTTAGAAGATTGGATCTCTGATATCTTAACCAAACCTCTTGGCAGAATAAAATTTACTAAGTTCAGGGGTGAACTTGGTATATGTTGTAATGTATATTTGGATCATGGGGGGGGGGGGGTGTTAGATGATCCAAATATCATAGTTTAAAGCTAGGATAAAATATTTATTAAATTAGAATTTTTAATTAATATTAGAGACTCCTAGAAATAGAATATTGTTACAAAAGATATGACTCTAGAATAGTGTCATATCTTAGGCTCTAAAATAGGAATAAAGTTAGTAGATTTATTAGAAGAATATTTATTGTAAATGGACACTTGTTTTATCAAGTGAACCATAACTAAAATAAGTTAGGAGATGTAGCTTATAAATAGGTTATTTTCCTAATTGCAAGAGTATTGGAGTTTACGTGTGTAAAATATTGCAATTCCTATGTAATTTATTTTCCTATTATAAATAAAATTACGTGTCTGAGGACACTTTTGGTATTAGTAGCAGTGATACAGAATGCATTGAGTGAGATTTTGAGGTGGGAGAATCTACCACATTCATACATGGTGGAAAATGACATATGTATATTCCAAATCCCTACATCTAGACACCTCACACCAAGCCTAAAAACAAACTCAGATTAACAAGAAAGTTGATTTATAACCCTACTCTCAAGGATGAGATCATAAATTTTGATGACAAAATAGAAAATAAAACCAAGAAGAAAAAGGCGCAGCTAAAAAATCGAACATAGAAAAGGAGTTCAAGCAAAAGGGTGACAAAATCTGAGGCTATCAGAATCTTTGCTTCCATATTATACCTCTAAAGAATGAATATGCAGAGCATTGAAAATATGAATTAGTCTTCCATTTTTTGTTTATTTTAAATATTTTTGGATATATCTACCCTTTTCATAGGAGGTAGCTAATATTTTCGAATTTATTATGTGGGGAAGAAAAGCTAATTTCTGGTTGTATTTTCACCAGGATGATGCTAAATTTGATTAAATGAATGTGATCTGTGTCATGAAGAGTTTTTGACAGGTGTCAGATAGCTTACATTTGGTTAGCCACTCCTATATTTTAGCAGATATGCATGCAGGTGTTCACAGGTACTCCTTTTAGTTGCTGGATTCCACCTTTTTTGGAGGCAGTTTTGATGAGCTACGAGGGCACTCAGCCACATTTACTCAACCAAATTCAGCTCCATGATGCCACACTTTATATTATTTATATTTTCAGTTTCCTCTTTAATGTTTTAGATGAAATCTACCATATGTAGAGAGTTTTAATAAATTCCTAAAACAGATTCCCACTTTTATTGGAGGCTATATAGAGCTCCTGTTTTGTATAAATATGGTGTAATGCAAAGATAGAAGGGTTCGATGATTGTATCTTACATAGCATATTGTGTTACAAATTTTGAATATATAATATATTAGCAACACTCTTGAGGACTTATGACATCTTGTTGTGTGTACTGTTTACTTATTTCATGTGTTTTCATGCTTGAATTCTTCAATTCCATATTGTGATGTTAACTCAGTTCCACGTTTTTATTAGTCTCATATTATATCTATGCATGATTATCTATTTTTTTCAATCTTTCTTGGCAATATTTCTTGATGATACATGTGTTGTAAATTATTTATGATCATTCCTTGTAACAAATATCTTGAGGTGTACAATGAAATTCTTGTAATAATTCTAAAATATTTCTTTCATTGATAGACTATCAATCTGTATATTGTGTTATTCTTCATCCAGGAAATGGAATTCTATCAAATAGACCCACTATCCTTTTTCATATTCTCCTAGCCCATAGAATGCCAAGTTATTCTTTCTACCACATCAAGCTATAGCACCCTCATATGTGTAAGAGAAAATTATCTATTTGAAACCTTTTCAGTAGATGTGAGATTCAATCACTTTCCACAATCCAATCCAAATCATAAATAGGCCTAAGCTTAAGATGTGTCTGGTAAGGCACTTGTCACAATCCAAGTGTTTATTCTAGTGCTAACATAACACAAGGTATGGAAGGAATTGGTGTACTGTATCACCGCCTAATCTTCATTTTGGTGCAGAGTTCTCCATCTTATGTTTTGGTCATCATAGTTTCCAATGAGGTATAATTACTCTTCAATAAAATTAGGCTAAGTTGGTTATTTCCAAATGTTTTAGGTTCGTATTTAGCATGTTTCACATAGAAAGTGTTCCATGAATATTTGACATGGGTAAGGAACTTAAAGAGTGTGGAGGTGATATTCTAGATGTTGGAAAATAAATGGATAGAGTAAAAACCCTCTAAGAAACTTAATTATTTCTCTAAGGAATCCATTTTTATCTTTCCTTAAAACAAAGGAATGCTAAAATTTAACTTGTAAATTGAAGGGAATCATACTTATAATGTAATTACGGATGGTGCTTGCATCACAATTAGGGGTCATGAAAGAATCTAGTAAAAAATTATACATCTTGTTCTACTTTCACACAATGGTTTCCTCGAGTATAATATTGGTAGGATCACTTATTTTGTCATATTTCTTCTTTTCTGTAATAGGAGGACATAGGTTGGTGAGTGAATTATTTATTAGGTTCAATTTTTTTGAGGCCCAATTCCCTATACCTTGACCTTGTTGAGAACATGCATATAGAAATCACAAACAGAAAATCACTTTAATATCACTCATATAAATTATATTGAGAATGAAATCAAGATAGTAATAATAGGAAAAAATAACATAAATATTTTATAAAAAATACAATATTACAATGAAACTCAAATTTTATTAATGAATGAAATAGTGAAATTGTAAAATGAAAAGAAATATAACATAGTTGGAACGATGTAGTGTATCTTTGGTAAAACATGTGTCGATATTCTCATTCATAAAATTCCCCTCACGAGAAGTTGAAAATATATTTTTAACATAATTTCTAAAATCTCCAATAGGAAAAAATCCTAAGATATGTCAACAATGCCCTAAGGATCCTATATGATATGTAAACTTCCCCTACCTACAGATTTATCATAAAAACTCCAATAGGGGCATATTTTGGAAATTTAAAATTTTTTGTTTCAATATCTATGTGTTTTTCCAACCTTGCAATCAAATATTTCCAAATCATGTCAATTATGAAAAATTTAATTGAACTCCTTGAATATTATGCTACAAGATCTAAAAAATTGTTGTAAAACTAGTAAGATGTATGACCATTTCTAAGTTGGTGCTAGATTTAGGTGACCACCTATATCCACTTGGATTAGAGTCTATAGCCCAACATATAGACACCTATTGGGTTGATTCAAAAAACCCCTTTATGCTGATAAATCCAAAGTACATATGCTTCATAAAATATCTAGAAATTGAATCGAGGTTACCCCACTATGCTCAAAAAACAAAAATTAGGAAGTGAGGGAGATGAATGTTCAAGAAATAATGGACATGCGCCTCTATTTTCCTTGATGTTGCTCCAAATAATGTTAGTACTTAACATCACTGAAGCACATCATGTTTAGGGCACAATAATGCTTATATTTCATTCCAAGGAATTAAAATTGAAAACACATTTTGTTTCCAAATAAAATTCAGATGTTTATGGTGTTAATATAGGTTATATTTAATGTAAATATGGAAATAGGATGATATATGATGATGAAGAAGTGTCAGTCATGTACCTTGATGAATACTGATGAGTGACCATACTTATTGAAGGACTAGATGATGCCATTTGGTGATCTGGATGATGGAAGACTACATAATGAAATGATGCTTCATATGATTGATGATGATTGATGACATTGATGATGACATTATATCCCTACAATGAAGAAGGCAAACAATGAAGAAATAAAATCATAAATAAGCCCATCACTCGAAGGCATTCTGTCCTACCTCCATTTCTACATCAATAAATGACCAATCACATAAAAAAGTATTTTTAACTACCTTATAGGCATAATTTCTATATGAAACCTTCACCATCCTCTAAATAATATTGTTATCTTTCTAATGAGCTATCACTTGGTCGAAAACTCCAAACCGTGAGGTAGAACGATAATTTTCAAGTTAAAAATATTATCATGGTCTTGGAGTCGACCTGTCCTAGCCTGCCTATGTCAACCTACCTTAGGGACATGTCTGTTCAGGCTTGATTAATAAAAACCAATATAAAAATAGTGATCTGCTTCATTTCTCCAATCATCCATCTCAATCAAAAATCTCAGATACATATGAACAGTTTACATCTTGTGAACTTGAAGGGATATAAGATAAGAGAGTTAATAAAATTGTTTGGGTTATAAAGAGGTTGGATAATTTGACCCTTGAACCAGACTTGAACTCGAAGATGGAGTAGGCTATAGGTAGCCTAATTTATTACAAATATACCTTCTATTTGTGGCTTGAACCTTCCAAACAAAGCTCAGATTTCTGGATAGAATTATACCATGGTTCAATTAAATTATCAAGGGTCACAAGGAGCTTGGATTTCTGGACAAAAATATATCACAGTTCAATTAATTGTTAAAGGTCACATAGAGCTCAGAATTCTAGGCAGAACTACACCACAACTCGATCATTTGTTAAGGGTCACACAGAGCTCGAATTTTTGGATAGAACTATGCCTCATAGTTTGATCAACTCTTGAGTGTTAATATCACTTTGGACCTCCCACAAAATGTCAGATTTTTGACACTTGATTACTGTGACCTGAAAAATAGCCTAGTGTTTCTTTTTGAAGCTCAGAAAGATCTCAAAACATTGAACTGTGTCAGCTCTTTTGGATAGTATGGACTGTGCCATGTGTGCCTTGAAATTATGTAGACATCAAACCTTATTTTAGTGAGCATATATCTATTCCTTTGAGATTCAGACACCTTTAAGACAACACTGTAAATCATGAAATTTACAGTCATCAATAGTAAAATATCCTTTCAAAATTATAGCCTCAGGCCATCTCAAAAATTATGTTTAAGATCTCGAGTTGAATCAAGGACTCCTGTGGAGTAACAAGATTATATACATGTGAAATTATAAGGTAGTAGAAGTGTAAGAATTACAGACTAATAAAGAAGCGAAGATGGATTGGTGTCCTTGGGGTATGTGCCCCTAAACTCAATGTTGGTGCCTTGGTGAAGATAGGGTCGAATCCCTAGAGGTCGGACCTCATTGACTCCAATTTGGTGCTTGGAAATAATTTTACTCATTCATTTGTAAAAGGATCATTATCCTTCCCTCTATAATAAATTATTTATTTCTCTATTTTTGTGTAGAATCTAACTGGTTATAATAAAAATTGAAAATAAATAGTGATCCCCCCCCCCCCCCCCTCTCAGTATTTCCAACAATTGGTATTAGATCCATCTTCTTCATTATCAGCCTAACAATTGGAAGAAGGATTCATAGACACAATGAAGAACATAGAAGTGACAGGGAAGTTGCCAATGTTCGATGGAACAAATTTTGGGTTTTGGAAGAGGAGGATGTCCTACTATTTAATGTCCCTTGGTCCTGAAGTGTGGCATTATATTTTGAATAGGTACAAAGCTCCCTATACTCTTCCAACTAATCTAGAAGAAATAAAAGCCTACATTTCTAATGCAAAAGCTCTAAATTCCATCTCTAGTGGAATCTCTAATTTTGAATTCACAAAAGTCATGAATTCTGACTTGACCAAAGAAGTATGGGATAAGTTGATTGCCCTATATCATGGGGAATCCAAAGTTAAGAAGGCAAAGCTTCAAACTCACATAATTTAATTCAAAATTCTGAAAATGGATGACAAAGAAGATATTGTATCATACTTTCTCCGAGTAGCTGAATTAGTTATCACTCTTAGAGGGTTAGGATAAAATGTTGAAGAAAGAACTATTGTTCAAAAAATCTTGAGATCTCTTCTTGACAAATTTGACTCCAAAGTAAGTGCCATAGAAGAAATGAAGGGCCTAGATACTCTCAAGATGGATGAACTTCATGGAATTATCATTGCCTATGAGATGAGGAAAGGAATTTCAAATTCCAAAGAAGCATCATTCAAAGCCTCAAAATCAACAAAAAGAGTAAAATGATGGAATAACAACAGTGATGACTCCGATGCTGAAACCAAATTAGCTCAATTTTTCCAAATACTAAAGAAGGTATCTAAGAAAAATGGTAAGTACCCTCTTATCTGTTTCAAATGTGGAAGAATTATGCTGCAAAATGTCCTCATAAACATGATAGTGATGATGAAGAGGATTCTAAAAAGATGGTGTAAAAAAATAAATTGTTTAATAATAAGAAATTATTATCCAAACAAGATGAGTTTGATGAAGATGAATTTGTAGTCATCAATAAGAAGCCAACTATAAATATCCCTCAACACAAAGGAAGTGATGATGAATCAAAATGAGGAAAATGACTATGTTGGAAGAAAATAAGTGATATTCATGGCATTCACAAATGATGATGATTCAGAACTGGAAGACGAAGGAAACGTGGATAAATTACTAATAAGTGCCATTGAAGAAAATGATAATTTATGAAAGAAGATCATTTCTTTCAAAGTAGAAAAGGAGGAAGCAAAAACAAGGGAAGACTTCTTGAACAATAAGCTAAAAGAGAAGGAAGATATCTGTGAAAAACGTGAAGCTGAAATAGTATCTCTAAGAAAGGAATTGGAGCAAGTCAAAAGAATTTGGAAAATCTCTCCAACACTTGATAACATTCTTAATACTCAAAAGCCTCAATATGACAAATCTGGAATTGGTTTCAAAGGAGAATCATCAAGTACAAATAATAATGCAAGGAGTTATGCCGAAATACTTTCTTGCCATCCAAAAGAAGAAAAGTCATCACACCAAGAACAAAGGCCCATCTCAAAACCAAGAATTGAAGAGAAACTCCAAGGAAAAATGTTGATTCAAGTTATGGCTATTACAATAATTACCAAACTATCTTTCTTGGGTATTGTTACTATTGTAAAAAATTTGGTCATCAAGCTAAGCATTGTGAGGCTCATAAGAAGGAGGCACCAAGATTGAAAGATCAAACAAACAAACTACGTGGTCCTACAGAGAAAGGACAAATAAAAACTTACAATTATTTTGATCCTTTGGCTAAGTTTGATCCGATTTTCTCATTATGTAATAATTATGATCATAATGAACAAAATTTCCCTCTCAAAAGAGAGGAAGATAAAAGCATAAATTTTAAAATGGATAAATGTGGCCTAGTTGTATGTGCTCATAGTGTATAAAATCATTGGTTCGCGGATAGTGGATGCTCAAGACATATGACAGGTGACTAAAATAAGTTTGTCTCATTGAACAAGAAAAATGGAAATGTATCATTTGGAAGTGGATCTGTTAAAATCACTGGAAAAGAGACTGATACCCTCATCAATGGACAAGGAAAGGCTCAAAATACTTTATTGGTAGAAGGGCTAAAACACAATCTCCTAAGTGTTATCCAAATTTGTGGCCAAGGACATAATGTTGTCTTTGGTACTAAAAAATGAGAAAATAAGAGACTCATCCTCTGGAGAAATTGTGGCAAAAGGTGTAAGAACACCAGATAATTTTACATTCTCAACAAAATCCAAGGATATAATGTTGCTTGAGTCGAACATATGAAATTTGGTTATGGCACAAGCGATTGGGTCATACAAGTTGTTATCACAAATAAAATTTCATTTTTTGATTAATAGGTTCATTATGCATAGGTTTCATTTGTCTCATAAAATTTGGTTCATGAAATTGATGAAAAATCATGAATGGGTCGTTATCCTAAGTTTAGAGAGTCCATTTTTCATGTCATCCTGGTCAATTCTATCAAAATCCACCAAAGGTCTACGTGCATTGGTCTAAAATTAGGTAGTGGCCACCTGTCTATTTTTTCCTGAGTCTGCAACGAATATAACTACAAATAGATTGTTTTCACTACAAACTCACCTGACCAGTCCATAGAAAATCTGCCAGATTTATAACGGAGAATGTTGTAGAATCATGTTTTTCTGCACCGATAACGAGAATGATGAGTTGTTGAGTTTTTATAGGTCTAGGGTAAATATGAGGTCACGTGATCGGTTAATATAGTCATCCAAACATGTGTAATCATAAGTGGCATTCATCATTACTCTTAACTCCTCCCATTTGTCATTATCCATCCCATATTCGAATTTCACCTTTTAAATTCACCTCCAAAGCTGCTCTCTTTCATCCTTCTTTCCACCTTTCCATCCATTTGTTGATTGTCATCCTTGAAAATTTCAGCTTCATTGCAAGCTTCTTGCTGTTCAATTTATCTCTTTGTAGGTATCACAACATCAAGAAGTCATTGTAAGATGGGCATGCAGAAGAAAAAAAATAAAGGAGGCTCTTGTGTAAGATATGAGCCCTTGAATCTCAAGTTACTCAATGAGGACCCTAGCTTTGTAGAAGCTTTCAGCAGTGTTGGATGCATGAGATTCTTCCAAAAACTGCAAGGTTTTCATGCCCAGGTCTCAAAATATTTTGCAGTGAGTTTTGTGGGTACAACTTCGAAGGTGGGGGTGTTGAGTTTTGTAGTGTCACCTGCGACAATTGCTCAAGCCAAAAAGATACCGAGGATGGGTGAAGAGTGGTTCAAAGCCACTAAGTTCAAGATACATAATTGTGATGAATTTATAAAATATGAACACATTGGAGCAGACATGAGATCCAGAATCCCAAGGAGCTACATGAAAGAGAACTTCCAAATTTCTTCTTGTAATCCAAAATTACTTCACATGTGAGGCGAGGTTCCATATGGTCTATCAGTACCATTTTAGGCTCTTGTTGCACTTCACTAGTAAGAAGTCTCTATATCTTCCATTTTTTTTTGTTTGGGAGCCTAGGCAAGATGTCGACAAGGTTCTGGCTAAGCCAGAAAATAGTGAGACCTCAATTTTCCATCACGGGTTTATCAAACTTCTAGTGTTGGAGGGGTTGAAAAAACTAAACAAAGACTGGGGCACATTTATTTTTCTCAATGGTTATGAGGTAGATACATTAACACCCAGGAAAACTCTAAATTCAGAAGCCACTCCTTCAAGCAAGAGTTAAAAACCTATAGTTGAAACAGAGGGTGTGAATGAGGAGGATACGGATCCCATTATAGAGCCCATGGATATTGAAGTAGAGCCTACACAAGAGACAAAAATTTCATAGCCTGCACGTGCAAATAGAAAACCAAAGATCAACAAGAAAATCCATGGAAGGATAACTAGAAGCCAAAAAATTGGGAAAGGAAACCTAGAATATATTCTTCAAGCCATATACATTGAGGAGACTCTAGTTATCAGAATAAATATGTTAAAGGGAATGAGAAGAAAAAGAAGGGTGAAACTGCTAAAAATCTTGATTTATTAGGGGAAGATGCAAGTTTTATGTTTCATCCATAAAATCACTTACCAAGTTGCACCTTCCCAAAGGTGTCATGGCAGGTAAAAGGGTGGAGGTTATTGACAAAGGTAAGAAACCTATGACAAAGAATTTAATTGATTTATCTCCAGGAAAAGAGGAGATCATTGTGCAAAGGAAAGGTAAAGAGATAGTTGTTGAGAAAACTGAAACACAAAGGTTAAAGGAATAGTTAAGAGAAGCTAGAGAGGAGGCTGTTGAGACCAATTGGAATTGCAAGAAGCTATGATAGATAGGAAACTGATGGAATAATTCAAAGAGAAGTTAAATGGGAAAATGAATCAATATGATGAGTCATTGACCAATTCCAAGAAAATGTTGAAAATGACACTTACTCTACGAAGGGTAATGAAGCACACAAGAAAGAGAAATATATGGTTTCAAGCTGAAAGAAATAAACTCAAAGGCATAGTCAAAGAGCTAGAAGAGAAGATGGAGATGATACATTCAGAGTTAAACAAGAAAGGTCTTAAAATCACAGTCACAAATGAACCTGAAGATATTCAAGTTCCTACTACCAATGTTGAAGCTATTAAAGCTTGAAGAGTGGACAAAATACCCTTTTGACATTTTTGCATCATTCAAAATCAGCATTTGCAGATCCATAGGAAAATTTTTGAATAAGAAAGGACAATTATTGAGTTTACTGCCAATTAGGCATGTTCGTAGAGAATCTCAAGATTGAAGCCCATATTTTGCTACGAACTCATTGTAGGTGTCTTTTTGTTTAAAATCAAAGATATGGTCAAAATCAAGGAGGGTAAAAATTTGTATTTAGCTCTTTTGACTTAACAAATAGTTCCAAATCAGCAAATAGAGCTAATAGGTGGTAGAGATAGCTAAAATCAAATTTTCTACAGACTTTTGCTATGAAATTTCCATAACTCTCCTATTTCCATAGCGAGCACATTTTTGTAGCATTTTTTAGTTTCAATGGTCTATTGGAGGTAAGACAACCACATCAAAATATTAAAGTGTATCAAAGGAATATTTTAGTGGAGGCATGGTCTTTGAAAAGGTTTTTCAGCTCACCATCTCATCATGAAGACACTCAACATTTATCATGACACAACCTCCTTAAAAGTAGGAATACAAGTCTCCTAAGTCTAACTTGGTGGGGGAAATTATGTTTTGGTCATGGTCAATGCCACCCAAGCACATGACTGTCCTCGATATAAATATGCAGTATTTTTCAGTTGGTTGATGTAATAAATAGGTTATAGAGTCCTAGTAGGTCTCTAAGTCCTAAAGTTAGTAGTTGTTAGTTTTATTTCCATGTAATTTGCTTATTGTTAGATTATGTGTCAACAAAGAGGCTCGGTGATCTAGCCATGTAAGCATATCCAATGTAAATGTTTTGAAGCCTATTAATAGGAAGAATATCAAATAATAGAAGGTTGAATGATGTTAACTACAAAACTACTATTGTAAACATTTTCTTATTAGTAATATACAATTGTTGCTGGCTCTTTCTTCACCTAAGATTCATCTGATGTTTTCATGAGAACTCTTCTTATGTATCTTTCTATTTTGTCGTCAGCACTTTGATTTTTGATTACTTAGAATTGATTTACATCATTCTCTAAATTCCTTCAAGCACTAGGCTAATGTGTATCTGTGTGTACTGTCTTTTCATAAAAACATCTATATGCCTCAACTTCCACAAGAAGAACCATGTCACTGAGTTTCTTAAAACTGATTCCATAAGCCCAATGGTAGTGAATTCTATACATCTTTCACCTTAATACAAACATACTTAAAAAAAAATTGTCAGAGTTAGCCATATGTGAGCTTCATTTACATAATATTATCAATATCTTTGAGAGAGCCCCCTCAGGATGAAAAGGCTAATTTTCAGCTAGAAGTTGGTTTGAAAGAGTTACTATAGGTTGTCTGGTGGAGCAGCCCATCTGTACCAACTTAGTGATAACATTTTGGTGCGCCTGTCAGAGTCTGAAGACATATTTCCCAAATTTTGTGCTCAAACAGTGATGCTAAACTCTTAGAGGTGGCAGGAGCTCAGAACATTTCGAGGCTGCATAATTACCTTGGTGACTGCACTAAAAATCTTCATGTTTAAAGGTGGCTTCGAGAAAGAGATACACAAGGAGAAATCTAGATCCTAACCCACGTACAATTGTGGATAATCGAGAAAGGATTCTCATAGGAATTGGAGGAATCTCTTCAAAATCAAGTATTCCATCACATTTAAGAGTTTTTTCCTTTGATATTATTCGAAGTCCCGAAGATAAAAAAAATTAATGATAAAATTGAAATGTTGTTTAGGTCTAAGACTGAAAATGAACTGACTGATATAATACTATACCTACAAAGACTAGGTATTGACACATCTTCCTCAGTATCAAAATAAGAGAAAGAAGAATTCTAGAAGACTATCACATCAGACCTGTTGTTGGAGAGAGAATACTTTGAAAAATTAAAAGTGTTGGATACTTTTGATTTTTTTTTGAAGAGAAATTCTAGTATACCCTTGCCTTAATGGATTTCCTTTGTATCTAGACTTAAAATACCATTTACACCATCTCCTAACACTTCACCCTCATTCATTGTTTTTTCCTAAAGTCAGAATTTAATCTCATCCACTGATTTTACACATACCACAATCCTTTTCATCATGGCTACAGTTTCTCCTCCTAGTGGACCTGAAAGATATGCTCCACTTTTCCTTCCTATTGTCCTTTGTTGAAAAGTCAACAAGAAATGTGTGTCTAGTTTAATTTTCCCTTAATTAAATTGCACAATAAAATGTAATCTTATCTCATAATCACTTGTAATAGTTAACTGAGTGTGATAAACTTAGTTAGCTCATGAATTACTAGTTTAGGGTCGTTGGTGAGGCATGAAAAGTGATTCTATTAGTTATGGAGTTCAAATTGCAGTTAGTGCATTAGTTTAATGCATGAGAAATTAGTCAACTCAATTAATTGAGTTAAATTCAGTTGAACTAGTTGTAATTGTTTGTTGCATTAGTGAGAGATCAAGTGAATTAAATCAGATTTAATTCACATGCAGTGATCTTCCATGCAACTGATGATTTACTATTAATAGTTTCATGCATGTCAGTTCCAGTGGAGACCCATTTGAGACAAAGCTTAAAAGGATGTTAAATATCAGTTGTATCATTAGTAGGTTGCCCGCATGCAGTAAGACAACCATAGGATTGCCCATGAGCATTGTGAAGTATTGGAAGGTTGAATTTCCTAAAGAATAGGGATTGCATTCCACATGAATTGCATAAGCAAGGCAGGATGATTAGAGGCAAGAAATTGGCTAAGTGTTGGTTGATTTTGTCTGGATCAGTGTGAGACAGTTATGAGAGTGCAGGAGACTCTTGTGAGAAGAGTGCATTGTAATTGTTTCATGATTCCTTGGTGAATATATAATAGAATACATAGGGGTTTTGAGCAATAATATTTCCCTGGGAAAATATATGTTTCATGGTTTGATTTTCTTCTTTATTTTCTTGTTGTGATTGGAGATCGTGTTTATTTTCAGTAATTAATCTGGAGAAGGATTCATTATCTTTATTTAGTATATCACATGACCAAATTGAATCCATTGATATACATATTGTTTTTATAATGTAAACATGGTATCAGGGCACAAGAAATCACTATAGTGGAGAAGAAATTGAGTTTGTGAATGAATAGCATTCGAATTTGCAAAAGTATTTTTGGTGCGACAGGTGGATTAGGATCAAGATGGCTTTCAATGGCTTGAGAATGGAGTATGCACTCAAGGGTATTTCTAATTATATTGCGTGGAAAGACAAGATGGATACAATTCTGGAGGACAGTGGGTTGTGTTATCTCTAAATTGGTACTGATGGGCTGCTCCACCAGAAAACTTAGAGTAACTCTTTCAAACCAAATTTTGACTGAGGATTAGCCTCTTCTGTCTGAGAGGACTCTCTCAACTTATCAAAGGATTTACTCAATTAGGTCATAAAACAGATGGCTAACTCTATGAATGTATTAATGTATTTGATTACAAGTGAAAATTGAGAAATATTAAACTACTATTGGGCTCATGGAGTCAGTAAAAGGAATTCAATGACAAACATTCCTACTTATGGAAACTGAGGCTTTTTCTGTTTCAATGATGGAACAACACTAACACATAGGAATAATCAGTAATTCAATGCTAAAAGGAAGTCAGAGCATGTATGACATGAATTCTGAGTAATATAACATCAAAGCTATTAGTGGCAATATATAAAATAAACAATAAACTCATTGAAACATATCAAGAATCTCAGGTGAAGCAAGAAATAGTCAATGTCTATCTATTACTGATATGAAAAAATTTACAATAGTAGTTATGTCAAAGCATTCTCCAACCCCCCCGAATGCGGGTGTTAGTGTAGTTAATGAGGGTGACAGGATGCAAGGCAGTCGGACGGGAGGCCACATGCCATCCCTCACGGCTGCATTGAGACCACCTGCCCGCAGTTAATACTCCACCGCATGCTCTTAATGGCGTTTGAAATGGAGGTGATTCTCACTATCGCAGGGGATGTTCGAGGCAGCCTCGACTGTCGCAAAAACATCTCGCATAAGATTTGCAAGCCTGGTCATTCAATGCGGCATTCTGAGTGTTGCAGGAAAGGAATGTTAAATGCCATGGATCCGCTAGTCCCCCAGCCGATGAATTCGCGATGTAATTCGGTTCTGGACAGAGCCAGAGAGCGCACCACCACAGGGAAGCGTAGCCGTCTAACCTGTTGCTTGCAGCCCGATGACAGCATTCACATTTCTATAGCTGGCTCTTGTTTTTCCGCGACGGTGGTTCTGGGCATTCCACCCACGACATGCCCTGTCTACACTCAGTCGCTTCAGAGCTCTAGTCTGGTTAAAGCTGCTAAAATGCCAAGGCTTCGGCAGAGGATGAGGCGCAGGAGGGGGTCTTCTCGTTCAGCCAGAAGGTATTCTCCTTCCTTTTCTTCTTCCCCATCTGAAACCTCTGCACCTTCTGGCAGCCTCCCTTGCCTCTTCTGTGGGCGCTTGCTCCGCTCAGGCCGCAGGCTTGACTCGCCTTCAGGTGATGCGCTGCCTGCTCAGTCGCATACGGCCCTCTTCTCGTTCGATTATGCTCTCAACAGACCACGCGTAACTGTGGCCATCTCGGTGGTCTTCTTGGAGGAGCCCCTGCCGGAGAATCTGCCGGAAGAGCAAGCTCCAGTCGACGGCGCTCATTTGGACACGGTGCAGCAGGACACGAGGGGTCAGCCTGAGGTAACCAGGGCATCTTTGCAGGATGACTTAGTTCGCGTTCAGGCGACTGTCACTGAATCTCCCACTGCTGTCCACCACAATGTTGAATTCTCCCATGCTCAAAGCGAACCAGAAGATTTCGGATGCAGGATCGAGGAGGTTGCTCCTGATGAGTAATCCGACCCTCCTTTCTTGTCTCTTTTGTTTTTTCTCGGCCCTCTCTGAGGGAGTGTTTTGTTGTTTCAATGTTTCTTTCAACTCTGGTCCAATTTTTGTCAAAGACCAGTTTCAGTCTTTACAGCGGTCCAGTCTTGTTATGGTCCAGTGTTATAGCTATGCTCCTAGTTTAAAGTCAAAGACATTCTAGCTCGATCCCCTGCGTGGGATTTTTTCAGTCTTGGGTTTTTTAAGCTAGTTTCCCTTGCAAGGCAGCCAAAATCTAGTCACTGTCAGCTCAAATTGCCTCTTCGTAGGCACAGTTATGGCCTAGGCCAGATGTACTATATTTTTCACTGTTAATAGATTACTCTAACTTAGAAAAAAAAAAAAAAGCATTCTCCAACCCTTTCTTATTCGATATTCTATCTATAAATAGGCTCTTTTTACATTACATAGGATCTTCCCACCTGGCTAGATCGTCGAACCTTGACTTTGACATTTAATCATAACTGAAAACTATATTTCTGGAACATAAAAAGACACCTAGTCATTTAAGAGCTACTCTCCTAATAGGACTCTAATTACATTTATTTCCTCCACTTATGTAATAGTGGGAAAACTACATAAATAGAGATAAGATGCTTGAGTATAATTTCTCCATGACCAAGATAATGAATGTGCCCCCAAGAATTTAGGAACAACTATCCTACTTTCTAAGAAAGGATTATCATTATCTAGAACTTTGTCTTCATGCCGAGTTGTATGAATGACACACATGCCAAGTAATGGATGTTTGTTGGGATGACCCATTTTTTTTTGGATGCCTCCAGGTGGTTGGATGGTCTTCCATATGCCTTTCAAACTTTCAAAAACCCTTTAAAAATACCTCGTTGCAAAACAGAGCATCTTTTGGTAGTTTCATAGCGTAATTTCATAGTGTTCCCTTTTATGCCCTTTAACCTTCTATTCCGCCACCTCTACTGATCAAAAAGTGTTTTTCAGGTCAAAATAGATAAATACCTTCAAAATCCATCCTTGGACCTTCATAAAACTTATTTCAAAGACAAAAAACACTCTTTCGAAATTTCATAGCGAATTTCAGCCCTCAAGCCTGGAGCTCGCTACAAAACTGCTTGATATGGCTGAAATTGAAGATTTGGTAGTTTTCTTCATAAATTAACCTTTTAACCCAAAAATGGTGTCACCTGCAAGCTGCAAACTTAAACAATTTTTTTTTGGATCAACTTCTCAGTCCTTGGGTGCTTCATCTTCATTAACAATAGGTTTTGCTTCAGGTTCATCTACTACTCTAATTTTTAGTCCTCTTCTCTTTAGCTCACCTTGAATCATGTCAATTTTTCTTCGAACTTTTTGACCTTCCCTTTAAGCTTTTTCTTCTCAGACTGTAACCATAAATTATTTTTCCTTTTGATTTTTACCACCCTCCTCAAGGGAAGGCTTCTCTTCAACATTTTTTTGGCATTTGACAAACTCATATCATACTTATCTAGCTGGTCCTTCATCTCTTTCTCAAAATCATCCATTAGTTGTCTATCGACCTTGGCTTCTTTTAATTCCAACTTCACTTCAATTACCTCTTCCTTGGCCTCTTTATTTTTCTTGCAGAACTTGTATTTTAGTCTTTTCTTCCACATGTTCTTCCCATTTTCTGTGTACAAAGAATTATTTTGCTGCTGGGGATAAATCTATAACATTCTCTAGCTACTTACCTTCACTAACATTTTCTGCTCTTTTACTTTTCATGGCATCCTTTGAAATATGTGACCTGGTCATTGGATTCCTTGGCTGGAAAATGAAGCCAGAATCCTCTCCTACAAAATCCAACTTCTTGACATACTTACCTTTCTTCAATTTTTTTCCATCACCTTCAATGTCTTATGTTTGTACTATTGGGGACTCTTCAATATCTATTGACTAGAGGATGTATTCTAGGTTTCCTTTGGAAAATTTTTGGCTCCTTGTTACCCTCTTGCTGCTTTGTTTGCTAATTCTCTATTTTTTATTTGCAGGTGATGGCTAAGGGATATTAGTCTCTTGCAGGGGTTCAACTTCAATATCGATTGGTTCTACAGGAGGTTGTCCTCCTTCTTAATAAATCTCTTCTATTACAGCTAGAGATGGAGTAGTTTTAGGTTTTGACACTTTCTTTGGAGTCACTGCATCTACTTTATATCCACTCATAAAAATAAAAGAGGCCTAATCTCTATTTAACCTTTTCAATTCCTCCAGTACTAACACTTTGATTAGACCATGGTGAAAGACCGATGTTTCACTACCCTCTGCCTTGACCTAGACTTTATCTGACATCTTTCCCAAACTTTTGTATAAAAAGAAAGGCAGGTTGAGTGGTTTCTTACCAACAAAATGCAGAAGGAGTATGATAAGAATAAATCATGTGGAATCTCTCTTCGTAGGTGAAGTATTTTTGGACCACAAAAATAATCTTTGCATAATTCTCTTTCATATAACCCCTGGGGATTCCATTTATCATGTCAGCTCCTTTGTGCTCTTGTTTGAGAAACTCTTCGCAACCTCGAATTTTGAATTTTGTGCCTTTGAACCATTCTTCACCACCTCTGGGAATTTTTGTAGCTTGGGAGATGACATCTAGTGACACTGTGAGATTCAAAACTCCAAATTTTGATGTTGTGCCTGTAAAATTTGCTACAAAGGCTTTAGATCAATTGACATGGAAACCCTACAGTTTTTGGCAGAACTGTTGGCAACCTAAATTCCTGAAATCCTCCATGGCATTGTGATCTTCATTCAGCAACTTCAAATCCATTGTCTCATACCTTACACAGTAACCACCCTTGTTTGTTTTCCACTTCGATGCAATTGATGCTTTATAATTCTCGTTGCTTCCTTGCTTATGACACCTGCAGAATCAAAATTGAGCAGCAACCTACTTTGTGTGGTGAACCAGCTCTCTAACAGTCACACTGAGATGAATTTCATGCAAGAATTGGATGATGAATGACAAAGAGCAGCATGGGGGCAAGGTTTAAAAGGTAATTTTACAGTTCAAGGTGAAAAGATGACACATGTGAACATAAGGGGCAATGATTTTAAAAGATATGACGTTGCATGCTTCGGAATTATGATAACTAACTTGCATGACCTCACCTTTGTCTTCATCCATCAAAATTTGACACCTCACACCGCTTTGTCACTCTTTGTAGGAAAAAACCCAATTTTGTAGCGAAAATTGTTTAACTGTTGATAGATTCACTACGGAACTATCAGGAAGTTTTGTAGTGAAATCTGTTGATTTTCCATATAATTCGCTACGAAACAGTGTAAAACTGAAAAGTGTAATATCTTTCTGATTTAAAAGCATGGGAATGAAAAATCAAATGGTATGAGGTAGACTTGACTAATATCACAAGTTTTGAGGTGGGTTTATTCTTAGCGTAGACATTACCACATGTAATTTGTTTTTTAAATTTCATGAAACTGACCATGAGACAACATGAATGTAGGTGAATGACATGTAGAACCCTATCCATGAAAGTGTTAAGACTAATGAGTGATAAGAGGTTGAAAGAATTCATTGATAATGACATTCCCAAACCCGCTACAACAGATGCAACTCTTCTTGATGCTATGCAAAATAAGGTTGCAAAGGTGAGGAGGATCTTATTGGAGGGAGTACAAGACCACATTGTCTCAAGTATCCATGGAAAAGTGACTCCTTATGCAATGTGCAAGGCTTTGACAGATATTTTTTAGAGCAGCAGTGATCATAGAAAATTTGCACTGAAATACAAGCTCAGGAAAATAAAAATGGAGAAAGATGACACTATTCTGAAATATTTAACCAAGTTTTTCCAATATAGACATGAGCTTGGGAGCATCAGAATTATTGTTGCAGATGATGATTTGGTGATCCTAGCTCTTCTAGGCCTTCCCAAGATTTGGCATAGTTATCAGGACTCTATCAATGGGAGGGAGAAGTTGCTATATTGGGAACAAATTTGGTCAGGTTTGGTGCAAGAATAATTGAGGCAGAATACCAGGGATGGATCTTCATCTAAGACAGATGATAAAGAAAAATGTGCCTTGGTTGGTAAGGCGAAGAAGGGGAAGGGAAAGAAATCCTATTCCAAATCTGAGTCTGGCAAAGAAGGCAAGAAGCACGACATGTCTAGAGGGAAGTGTTTTCAGTGTCACGAGCATGGAAAGTATGCCACTAATTGTCCACAAAAGAAGAAGAACAAGAAGGCTTCAGGATCTATAGCTAGTGAGGCTTTAGCCTCACAATTTGAGTTGGACTTCTCACTCATCGTATGCATGGTGTCAAGTGCGATGGGATCAGTGTGGTACTTGGATAGTTGTGCATCTTTCCACATGATGAGAGACAAATAAATTTTCAGTAGCTTGAAGGAGAAGGACCTCCAAATGCATATTGAAATGGGTGATGACGGGCAGTAAAGTGCTATCGGGATTGGTACAGTTACCTTCCAGAGATAGTCAGGTAAACCCTTCTTATTAAAATATGTAATGCATTTACCAGGCTTGAAAAATAATTTATTTTCAGTCACAATGTTGGAGGATAGAGGTTATGATGTGGTTTTCAGTGAAGGGAAATATTTCCTTCGACAAAAAGCCACAGGAAAAGCCAAGAAGATTGGGATTTCTGTGAAGGATATCTACAAACTTGATGTAGATGGTTGCGCAGCATTGATGGGTAAGGCAGAAAAAGTGGTGAGCTAGGATGAGGGTGAGTTATGGCATACGAGATTTGGCCATATACACCACGGAGCCTTGAAGGTCATGCAACAAATTTCTACGAGACTTCCCAAGGGTACTCTTGAGAATATAGACACATGCAAGGGATGTACCATGGGGAATTATGCAAAGGCTACCTCTCACGAGAAGGAGAATCGAGCAGTAGAAATCCTTGAGATATTTCACTCAAATGTGTGTGACCATTCTCTACAGCTTCGATAGCAAAGAATAGGTATTATGTGATATTTATTTATGATTTTTCTAGAAAGTGTTGGATCTACTTCATGCAGAAGAAGATCAGACGTTCTCAAAATTTTGTGATTTCAAAGCACTGGTCGAGAAAGACACGGGGAAGCATGTGAAGGCTCTTAGGAGTGAAAATGGTGGTGAGTACATCTCCAATGTATTCAAGAAATTCTGTAGCAAATAAGGAATTTGAAGAGAGTTGATTGCACCTCATAACCCACAACAAAATGGCATTGCAGAAATAAATAATAGAAAAATTATGGGTGCGGCATGAGTGATTTTGCATGATCAGGGCCTATCATTGCATATGTGGGAGGAGCATTGCAACACATCGGTATTTGTGAAAAACTGTAGTCCTCATAGGATACTTGGAATGAGTACACCAGAGGAGGATTTTTCTGGTAAGAAACCTGATGTTTCATATTTTAAATTTTTTGGCTCATTTGTCTATTTCCATGTGACCAAATATTCCAGGAAGAAGCTCGAACCAACACCTGAGATTAGGATATTTTTTGGGTACACTGATACTCCCCACAGCTATTGGGTGTATTTTCCAAAAAAAAGGATGAATTTTGTGAGACGGGATATAAAATTTGATGAGGATAAAGCCATGCAATTTTCCCTTGAGAGGGAGCTATATTTTCATGCAGATGAGGAACACTTGGTTCCAAAGAATGAACCTCAAGATGTGGAGAAACCACATGGAGAGGATCATGGAGTGGAAGAAAGCACTCATGGAGAGCCATCCACCAAAAATAGTAGAAGGTGCACCACAGAAGCTGATAGATTGAGACTTGATGCGGCATAGCATGTAGGAGCACCTAATTCACTGCATAGATAGAGACAGTCTCCAGACAGGTTTACTCGATACATTTCTCTTATGAGAAAGTATATTGTGACAAAACCATCCTCCTTTGAGGAAGAAGTTCAACAACCAATTTGGGTTGATGCTATGGTTGAGGAGTATGACTCCATCATCAACAATAGTGCATGGGAAGTTATCCCAAGACCAGTCATAAAATCAGTTGTTAGATCTAGATGGATCTATAAGGTGAAGCAGGTGACATATGGGAGTGTGGAGAAGTATGAGGCTAGATTTGTAGCTCGAGGTTTCTCACAAGTAGAGGGGATTGACTATGAAGATACTTTCGCACCAGTTTTTAGTTACTCATTGATTAGATCTATCCTTGCACTCTAAGTGCAGATGGGCTGGCAGATACATCAGATGGATGTGAAGACTGTGTTTCTCAATGGGGCTATTGAGGAAGAAGTTTACATATAGAAACTAGAAGGTTTTGAGATCTTTGATAGTGAGTCGCATGTGTGCAGACTCAAGAGAGCTTTGTATGGGATGAAGAAAGCACCTCGTGATTGGTAAACCAGGATTGACAGATATTTCATCAAGTTGGGCTTCACGAAGAGTGAAGCGGATGCGACCCTGTACCAGATTGTGATTGATGGTAAGCTCTTGATTATCATACTTTATGTTGACGATCTAATTTTGATAGGTGATGAGAAGCTGATAAATTATTGCAAGGAGGATATTTCAAGGGAGTTTAAAATGAAGGACATGGGACTCCTTCACTATTTCCTTGTTTGGAAATATGGCAGCATGATGGTGAGATATTTGTTTCTAAAGGAAAGTGTGTGAAAGAGATTCTAAGTAAGTTTCACATGGAGAGGTGTAAACTCATGGAGAATCCTCTTCTGGGAAACTAGAGGAAGGAAGATTCTACTTTAGGTGAGGTAGAGGAAGCTATTGTTTACAAGCAGCTTGTGAGTTCACTAACTTACTTGGTGAACACCAAACCAGACATTTTCTACACAGTTAACCAACTAAGTGAAGTTATGGTTAAGTCGACCAAGATATTTTGGAAGGTGGGGAAGCATGTCTTGAGATATCTCAGGGGCACTAAAAATTATGGATTATGGTATAGACACACAGAGGGAGTGAAGCTTCAAGGCATCATTGAGGTAGATTGGATAGACATTCCATCAGACAGAAAGAGCACATTAGGAGGGATCTTTAGCATAGGATCCACAACAATTTATTGGTACAATAGGAAGCAGAGATCTGTGGCACTCAGTTCTGCCAAGGCAGAGTACATGGAAACAAGTTAGGCTGCATGTGAGGCCATCTGGATGAGGAAGCTTCTGGTTGGTTTGTTTGGTTCTCAGATGGATCCGATGGTGATGCATTGTGATAACTAGAGTTGCATTAAACTCTCGGTTAATCTGGTATTACATGATAGGTCCAAGCATATAGACATCCGGTACCACCATCTCAGAGATTGTGTTTAGAGGCACAATATGTTACTTCATTACATTCCCATGGAAGATCAGAATGCAAATATTCTGACGAAGGCACTCTCCAGGAGAAAATTTGAATACCATAGAGTTAGGATCGGGGTGGCAGATAATCCCTTTCTTATTGAGAGGGAGTGTTGAAAAGTAAACAAGAAATGTGTGTCTAATTTAATTTTCCCTTAATTAAATTGGACAATAAAATGTAATATTATCTCATAATCAGTTGCTATAGTTAACTAAGAGTGATAAACTCAGTTAGGTCATTAATTTCGAGTTGAGGGTGGTTGGTGAGGCATGCGTAGTGATTCTATTAGTTATGGAGTTTGAGTTGCAGTTAGTGCATTAGTTTAATGTATGAGAAATCAGTTAACTCAATTAATTGAGTTAAAGTCAGTTGAACTAGTTGTAACTGTTTGTTTCACTAGTGAGAGATCAAGTGAATTAAATCAGATTTAATTCACAATTATTGATCTTCCATGCAACTGATGATTTAATATTAATAGTTGCATGCATGTCAGTTCCATCAGAGACCCAGTTGAGACAAAGATTAAAGGTATGTTAACTATTAGTTGTATCATTAGTAGGTAGCCCGCATGCAGTAAGACAACCATAGGATTGCCCATGAGCATTACACATTTTTAGAAGGCTAAATTTCATAAATAATGTGGATTTCATTCCACATGAATTTGTAAACAAGGAAGGATGATTAGAGGCGAGAAATTGGCGAAGTTTTGGTTGATTTTATCCAGATTAGTGTGAGACAGTTGTGGGAATGCATGAGGCTCTTGTGAGAAGAGTGCATTGTAATTGTTTCATGATTCTTTGGGGAATATATAATAGAATATAGAGGGGTTTTTAGCAGTAAGCTTTCCCTGGGAAAATATTTGTGTTGTGGTTTGATTTTCTTCTTTCTTTACTTGGTGTGATTGGAGATCGTGTAATTTTCTGCAATTTATTTGTAGAAGGATTCATTATCTTGCTTTAGTAGATCACATGATCAGATTGAATCCATTGATATACATATTGTTTTTATAATTTCTACATCCTTCATGACCTCCTAGATGGATACTCAACTAGGATTAAAACCTTTGGGAGTGAAGAAGAAATATGAGTTGAAGAACATGTAGACCAATTTAATGATTTTATTGACCGAGAGAAGGTAGATCATGAGGATGTGAAAATGAGGTTGTTTGTTGAAATTTTCACTGGTGAGGTAAGAAAGTGGTTTAAGGGTTTAGCTCCAGCTAGTTTGAAAAATTGGGACCAGTTGGATGATAGGTTTTTGACAAAGTGGGGGAGTAAGGTGAACCCTGTTCAAGCTCTAACTAAGTATAACAATTTGAAAATAGACTTATATGAATATTTCCAAGAATTTTCTAAGATATTTAACAAGGTCTACAACTCCATACGCACTCATATTAAACATACCCTGGGAGTTTCTCAATTACACTATGCTGAAGCTTTTGATTATGAGTTTTCCATCTTGTTAAGAGAAAGAGATTCTTCTTCTTTGGCTGGCATGTAGAATGATGCAGTGAAATTTGAGGTGAACATGGCTACAGGAAAGAGGCCTAAGATGGGTAAAACAAAATTAAAGGAAGAGGAGAAGCCTTCTTCATCCTCAGATGCCAAGTTTGATTCCATGATGAATACCATGGATAAAATTATGGACAAAATTGTTCTTGGAGCCACTCCTTTTCCGCCTGCACAACAAGAGACACATATCAAAAATCCCCAATCTAGGAGACCTCAAATTCAGCAAAGACAGATTGAAAATAGAAACTAGCCTGACACACAAGTGAGACCTCCTTTTTAGCAGAATTTACTTGATGAAGAGGAAACACAACCTGAGTTACAAGAGGATATTATTCATTTCTTAGTTGAAGATATGTCTAGGATTTTTCTAGCTAAAGAGGAACATGATGAGTCTAGTCATGATATGGAGGGAAGTAAGGCACAATATGATTACTTAAAGGGATATTAGCATGCCATATTTGAAATACAAAAACAATACAATTTGAGAAATAGGAATGTTCTCATTACAACAAACAGAGCTCAGACAAAGAAATATGTTCCTAAACCAGTTGAGCCAAAGAAAGATACACCACCACCACCTCATCCCAAGGAAATTGAAAAATCCTCATCTACTTTCAATTTAGAGAATGGGATATCCAAAATCAAAATTCCAGATCCCTTTGGAGAAATCATAAAGGTCACTGAATACAGAAGTAAAATTTTCAAGATGTTGAACACTCAACCTAGAGGCTTCATACATCCTCAATCTACAAGAAGACCATCCTACCATTTTCTTGTGACCAAGGGTAGAAGATGAATAGAATGAAGAAGTTCCTCCTTTTTATGTAAGTCTAAATATCCATGATATGAATTTGCATAATGCCATGTTAGACTCAAGATCTTCACACAATTTAATTCCTAAGGTGATAATGGAAAGAATGGGTTTAGAGATCACTAGACCTTATGAAATATGCAGATGGATATGACATATGCCATCATTCTTATCTTTGGTGAGAAAAGGAAGATGTATAGAGAAAGTAGGATGGCTTACATGGTGAGAAGCAAAGAAAAACCTCAAAATTTTCCTATTTATGAAGTTTAAACTGAATTGGGGTCCTCAATTTTGTTTAATGAACTTACTGATGAGGCAGAAATTAAGAAAAAGACAGAAAATCAAAGATGTGTTGAGGAAAATGAAGAATTTTGGTGGCATTTAAATTTTTATGGTGCTGCTGGAAGAGAGGGGACTGGAGCAGGGATATGGATTACCACACCTAATGATGAAAGTAAGTTTTTCTCATTCAAATTAAACTTTGACTATACACACAATATGGCAGGGTATGAGTTATTTTTTTTGCGTCTAGAAACTTTGAAGAATTTAGGCGCCAAAAAGATATCAATTTGTGGTGATTCAGAATTAGTGATCAAGCAGGTAGAAGGGTATTATCAAACCAAAGATGTCATGATGAGGGCATGTATAAACTTAATCATTGAAATTCCCGTGAATTTTGAAGAATACACTTTCATTGTCAAAAGTAGAGATCAAAGTTCAATGGTTGATTCTTTGGCTATCTCTCCAAGTTTATTTATCATTCCAAATCACTCCAGTGAGAGGTATGAGGTTGAGGTCAGACATAGGCTAGAAATCCCTGATAACATAATTCATTGGCAAGTTTTTTATAATGATCAACATGTTTGAAATTTCCTTGAATTGAAAGAAGAGTTTGAGAATATCCAAGTAGATCAGCAAAATATGTTTGTTGAATCTAAAGTCAATCCTGAAGTCTTGTAGCTGAAAAATAATTGTATTCCCAAAGGCCTTATTCCCCTTCATAAATTATTTGATCAAACTGATATTTTCAAATCCTCGAAGATGAAGGCTGATGATGAAGAGGTGGAGACTTGCAATATTGGCACAATAGAGATTCCTAAAATGGTAAAATTATCCAAGTTTCTTTATATGGAGATGAGACAGAGGTATGTGGATATGATGAATAAGTATATTGATGTCTTTTCATGGATCTATGCTGATTTTAAAAGGTACGATCCCAGTATTATCCAACATACTATTCCCATCAAAGAGAATGAGAAACCTTTGAAGCAGAAGTTGAGAAGAATTAATCCTTTGCTCTTGCATTTGATTGAGAAAGAGATTAAATTTTTTTTTGATTAAAATATCATTGTCTCTTTAATATTTTCAAAATGGCTTGATAATCTAGTGGTGAGATTAGAATTTGTATTGATTTCAGAAATTTAAACAAAGCATCTTTAAAGGACAACTAACCTCTTCCCAAGATGGATCATATTCTGAAGAATATTGTTGAATATCAAAGAATTTCCATGCTTGATGGATTTTTAGGTTAAAACCAAATATTGGTACATCCGGAGGACCAAGATAAAACTTCTTTTACCACGCCACGGGGAACATTCATGTATGCCAAAATTCCTTTTGGTTTAATGAATGGAGGGGGAACCTTCCAAAGGGTGATGGATATTGTTTTTGCTGAGGAGAAAGACAAATCAATGATGGTATATTTTGATGACATCACTGTATTTTCAAAGAAAGAGGAATAACACCTTAAGCACTTGGAGAATATTCTACAAAAATGAAGAAAATTTGGTATATATCTCAATCTACTAAAAGTGTATTTGCTCTAACTTTTGGAAAATTGTTAGGACATATTTTATCAAAGGATGGAATAAATTTTTATCCAAATAGATTCAATGCCATTCAAAAAATAGATCTGCCAAGGAATAGGAAAAAGATTCAGTCTTTTCTTGGAAATGTAAATTTTGTTAGAAGGTTTATTCCAAACTTTGTTGAGATTGTCAAGCACATTACCAAGATGTTAAAGAACGAATATGATGTTAAATGGATAGTAGAAGCCAAGTAATCATTTTAAGGAATAAATAAATCCCTCACTCAATCCCCGGTTCTTATAAGTTGTAATATTCCCAATTAGCTTTTTAGCTAGTTGGAATATTATATGTTGCTTCTATTCATAGTCTAAATGAATAAGTGGGGTAGGGAGACCCTTAAATCTCTTTAGTAGGAATAAATCGCTTCCAATATGGATGTGGATCAGTTTAGATAGTAAATCCACATTGGGTGTGAAATGGGGAAATGCATGTATACTGGGTCAAGGTTGAACAAATCAACAGTGCTGCCAAAGAAGAGAGTGGAGCTAGTGGGGACAGCGTAGTTTTGAAGGAGGAGTCTTTGCATGGAAGTAACCTCATAAATGAGTGGGGCCAAGGGTGATGAAGCTCATAAAGTATATAAGGGAAGGGATGGAAGCCATGTGAGGCATTCAGAATATTTTTTATGTTTGCACCTTATGACTTGTTGCATACTTTAGCTGTTTAGCTAAGTTTGTTGTACTGTTTAGTACAAGGGTATTTCCAAGGGGGAATTCAACACTCTACCTTGGACAACTTGAGAAGGCCATCTAGGAGGGTTATTATGAGTTTCATTTCCACCATATGGCATTGGGCCAGGCAATCACCTTCAGCCACAGTGCATTATCCTTGAGGAACGACATTATTTTGCAGGGTGTTGCAGTGGAGAGTTGAGAAACCCTATTTATGAGCTAGTTTCCTAGTGAAAGGAGCAGCCTTTCACCTGAAAAGCTAGGGAGGAGAAGTTACAACCATATTTTTGTCATTTCAGCCATATTCTAGCAGATCTTCAATGATACAGTGTGATTCTACCCTAGAGTTGCAGTCTGCACTTTTTGTATCTTATGCCTTTCAAAAAAGCTTTGTCGAGTTACCTTGGGATTTTGCTTGAGATACTAGTTCTCCATTTTCAGATCCTTTTGAGTAATATATTAGTAGATCCATTTGTTTCCATATTCATGTAGGAGAAACCCTCACTGGGACTGTGTTGTCAAGTGTTCTGAAATTTCTGTATTGCAGCATCCTTTGGGATTGTAGTGTTTTTTGGCTTTGGAGGCTTTCTTGCCTAGTTTGGGTGATTTTTTCCTCAACACATTGTATATTTTGGTGTTGTAATACATAATCTAATGGATTTATTATTTTCTCATGTATTTTGCATTATTATTTACTGTATATTTTAGTTTGGTGTTCAATATTGTTTTCTTTCCTAATTTGTAATATTACAGTGGTATCAAAGCTCTAATCTTGGCTCAGCTTGTGGGGGAAATACATATATAACAATGGAGGAGAAAGAGATTCCAAAAATTATTCTTCAAACCATGCATAACATTGAAAATGATATCAAGGAGATGATATTAGAAATATAGAAGGAATCCCATATAGGGTTTCACCATGGATAAAGCTATGGCACTTCACATTTATGGTGGGAGTAATCAGTAGCACACTCTTCTTCACAACACTCCACCATGCCCACATTCCTATCATTGGAAGGTGAGAAGGAGGGCCAATGAGGGAAGAAACCCTTGGTGAATATTTTTTGGAACATGAATCTCAATCTCAGAGGTTCAAGGAACATTTGAAATTTCAAGAGTTCTGTCAGATCAAGGATGGTAGAAGATCCTCCAAACACCATAAAAGTGGAGGGTACATGCAGAACCAAGATTTACAGTGTAGTTTGGGCAGATTCTTTTTACCCTCTTATAATGGATCACCCAAGTGCACAGCTAAGGCTTGGGTAGAGAAGTTGGATACTTACTTCCAACTCAACAGATTTTCAGAAATAGAGGCTATTAAAATAGCAGCGCTGCACCTAAAAGGTGAAGCACATGAGTGGTGGTTTCATGGCCTATCTACACTTGGGCATCCTAGTGTCACTTCTTATCCAGACTTCACCCGGTGGTTGGTGGAGAGACTTGATCCCAAGAATCCAGAAGCACATTTTGTCGGGTTAACCAAGCTCAAGCAAGTAGGGGATCTAGAGACTTATATCACTGAGTTTCTAAAGCTTTCAGTCATGTTATTTGACCTCACTATGACCTAGAGAGTATGCATGCTCATTTATGGGATGATTGAACCATTACATGGGTTAGTGAAATCCACTAGACCAACTACACTCCAAGAAGCTATGGAGAGGGCTAGAGACCTACATCATGCTTTACCCAAGGAAAAATCCCCTTTTTAGCAAAATTTCTCCTCTCAAACAAAGGAGGATCAAGAGAAGAAATATCTTGATAATAATTCCCGAAGAGATCTAAGGAAGAAGAAATTGTGTTTCACTTGTCGAGAGCCATGGGTACCAAACCACCAATGTGTTGTAGGCAAGGCACATTATATTGAGATATTTTCTGATGAGGAGAAGGAGACCAGCACTGTAATAGAAAAAGGAGTTGCACCACCCACAGGATATGTAGTAGGAGCATTTGCTCCAATGGGAGGGACTCTTGCAGCTTTTCGGGGAATTCCCAAGTATCTAAAATTGAGGGTTAGAGGCACTATTCTAGGAAAAAGAATATCAATATTGATAGACAGTGTAGCTACCCATAAATTTATTGACACTTAGTTGGTGCATAGGAGGGCCATTCACATAGAATATTTTGAGGGTTTCTTGATTTTGGTTCCTGGAGCTAGAACCATGCAGTGTGCCAAAATGTTCTAGCACTAACCATCACTATGGGAACCTACACATTGATAGACCACTTCTTTGTGGTTGATATTCCTCATACCAATGTGATATTGGGTGTCTAGTTTTTAATCACCTTAGGGAAGGTTACCATAGACTGGGAAACATTAGAGATGGAATGGATAGAAAAGGGGAGTGGTAAACATCAGAAAATAAAAGGCATACACACCTATCCACCCCATATTTTCTTAACACACAAGATGGAGGTTGATTTTTGCAGAGGGGACATAGAGTGGGTAGTAGAACTATGTATGTCAGAAGCAGGGGGCAAGGATTCACCAGTACATCCAGATGTACAATATATTTTGGACCGATATTCCATAGTATTTGGAGATATCCCACCTGGGAGACCTCCTGATCAAGGATTTGAGCACACTATTGAGTTGGAGAAAGGGATCCAAGTAGTGATCACCACACCCTATAGACATTCCAAAGCCTACAAGGATGATATTGAAAATTCCATTCATGATCTTTTGGCCTTAGGACACATTCGGCCTAGCACTAGTCCTTTTGCCTCTTCAGTGGTTTTGGTGAAGAAGAAAGATGGCACATTGAGGATATGCATTGATTATAGAGCCTTGAACAAAAATACCATGAAGAATAGATACCCAGTTCCCAGGATCGATGAATTGATGGATTAAATAAGAGGTTCCAAGTATTTTTCCAAGATTGATTTGAAATCGGGTTATCATCAAATCAAAGTGAGGGATCAAGACATGCCCAAGACAACATTTCAATGTCACTATGGCCATTTAGAGTTCTTGATGATGCCTTTTGGGCTAACCAATGCTCCGAAAACATTCCAGTCTTGGATGAACCACATATTCCATGGTCACTTAAGGAAATTTTTATTGGTCTTCTTTGATGACATTCTTATTTACAACCACACATGGGAGGAGCATCTACAACATATTGAGGCAGTATTACGCATTCTTAAACAGTGGAAATTCTATTCTAAGCTCTCCAAGTGTGATTTTGGGCTCACAGAGATGCTCAATTTAGGCCACATCATTGGAGTATATTTTGTGAGAGTTCATGGAGAGAAGATCCGCACTATCAGAGATTGGACCGAGCCAACGAATGTCACAAAACTTTGGGGGTTTGTAGGCATTTGTACTTATTATCAGAAGTTTGTTAAAAGTTTCTCTCAACTAGCAGTACCACTTACAGATCTAACTAAGAAGGGAGCTTTCAGTTGGATAGCCACAATGTAGATATATTTTGATAAGCTCAAGGAGGTGATGAGTATCTTCCCGGTATAAGTTCTACTAGATTCTAGCCAACCCTTTGTGTTGGAATGTGATGCTTCGAGAAAAGGCATTGGAGAAATATTGATGCAAGGGGGATACCCTATATCTTTTGAGAGCCGGAAGCTTCTGCCACATGAGAAATTGTATCCTATATATGATAAGGAGATGTTTACTATTATGCATGCCTTAGCCAAGTTCTGACAATATTTGGTGGGTAACAGGTTTCAGGTGAAGATTG
Source organism: Pinus albicaulis (assembly GCA_034641835.2). Lineage (NCBI taxonomy): Eukaryota > Viridiplantae > Streptophyta > Pinopsida > Pinales > Pinaceae > Pinus > Pinus albicaulis. Next base: position 605,038,058 of record CM076580.1, read on the forward strand.
ATCACAATACTCTTCGATTCTTCCTTGAGTAGAAGAAGCTTCACGAGAGGTAGCAGAAATGGGTGAGTAAGATCCAAGCACATGACTTTGACATATAATATTTCAAGGGGAAGAGAAATGTAATGGCAGATGCTCTATCTCAGAGGCCAGCAGTGCTGTCCTTGATGAGCATGCATACAAATTGGAAGGCTTAGTTGCTAGTGGAATATTCCAATGACCACTTAGCATGTGAGATCCTAGATGGACATATGACTGATGAGAGGTATAGAGTGATGGATGAGGTCATCTATTACTGAGATTGGGGCTTCTTAGCTAGATATTCTAAGCTCAAGAAGAATATTTTGCAGGCATCACATGATTCACCACTTGCGGGGCATCAAGGATTCACCAAGACACACTGGGCTATTCAGGAGAGATTCTCATGGAAGGGTCAATGTGATCCAACACATCAAGGAATGCATAGTTTTACAACAGAAAAAAGGAGAGAAAAACTATCCCGAAGGATTATTGCAGCCACTCCTTACTCCGGATGGAAAATGGGAAAGTATTTCCATGGACTTCATCACCAGTCTACCTACAGTTCAGGGTAAGGTTTGTATCTTTGTAGTTGTTGATCGAGTAACAAATTATTCACATTTCTTTGCTATTTATAAATGATATAATTCTTTAGAGGTAGCTGAGTGCTTCTTTATAGATGTTTTTAGACTCCATGGTATCCCAAAGACCATAGTTAGTGATCGGGATAGCCGCTTCATGGGTGGCTTTTGGCAAGAGCTTTTCCGGTTAGTGGGTATTGAGTTAACACCAAATACCAGCTATCAGCCACAAACCGATGGATAGACAGAAATATTAAACAAGTGGTTGGAAGGATACTTGTGGAACTATGTTTCGGGGCAGCAAAGAGCATGACTGCGCTGGCTCCATTTGGGGGAGTATTGCTACAACACAACCTTTCATATGTCCATTGGCATGACCCCATTTTCGAGATATTTATAGGTATGATGCACTATCCTTTTTTGATGTGATGTTTGGAACAAGTAAGGCTCATAGAGCAAAGGATTGGATTTAGGAGAGTTAGGATATACTTCGGGCCCTCAAGGATAGCATTGCTACAACACAAAACCAACAGAAGATATATGCATACCGTGGTCAGATAGAGAGGCAGTTTGAGGTGGATGATTTTTTCTATCTTTGTATTCAGCCATATAAACAGTCTACACTTCAGGATAAGGGGGCTAAGAAGCTTAAACCTCGGTTCTATGGGCCATACGCGGTGATCCGTTGTGTTGGAGAAGTAGCATATGAGTTAGAGCTTCCTATTGGGAGCAAGATCCATAACATTTTTCATGTTTCATGCCTCAAGAAGGCCATTGAACAACATGTGGTTGCTACCATGGATCTCCCACCTATTGATGATGAGGGCCATCTATTTTTGCAACTGGAGGCTATCTTGGATACTCGAGAGAGGCAGCTAAAGAGCAGGGTGATTAGGGAATAGTTGATTCAATGGAGGAATCTACCTGATGAGGATGCCACTTGGGAAGGAGAGAGGACTTTGCAGCATCCTTCTTTATTGTTTCTTGAGGACAAGAAATTTTTGGGAGGGTAGGATTGTAATATCCCCTATTAGTTTTTTAGCTAGTTGGAATATTATATGTTGCTTCTATTCATAGTCTAGATGAATAAGTGGGGTAGGGAGACCCTTAAATATCTTTATTAGGAATAAATCACTTCCAATATGGATGTTGATTAGTTTTTATAGAAAAACTAAAGCCACCTTGGGTGTGAAAGGGGAATATACATGTATACTGGGTCAAGGTTGACCAAATCAACAACGCTGCGAAAGAAGAGGGTGGAGCTAGTGGGGACAACACAGTTTCGGAGGAGGAGTATTTGCATGGAAGTAACCTCATAAATGAGTGGGGCCAAGGGTGAGGAAGCTCATAAAGTATATAAGGGAAGGGATGGAAGCTATGTGAGGCATTCAGAATATTGTCTATGTTTGAGTCTTATGACTTGTTGCATACATCAGCTAAGTTTGTTGTACTGTTTAGTACAAGGGTGTTTCCAGGCGAGAATTCCACACTCTACCTTGGATGACTTGAGAAGGCCATCTAGGAGTGTTATTCTAAGCTTCATTTCCACCATATGGAATTGGTACAAGAAGTCACCTTCAGCGACAATGCAGTCTCCTTGACTAACTACGTTATTTTGCAGGGTGTTGCAGTGGAGGGTTGAGAAACCCTGTTTATGAGCTAGTTTCCTAGTGAAAGGAGCATCCTTTCACCCTAAAAGATAGGGAGGAGAAGTTCCAGCCATATTTTTTTCATTTCAGCCATATTCCGGCAGAGCTTCAGTGATACAACGTGATTCAGCCCTATAGTTGTAGTCTGCACATTTTGTATCTTATGCCTTTCAAGAAACCCTTGCTGGGTTATCTTGGGATTGTGTTTGAGAGACTAGTTCTCCATTTTCAGCTCCTTTTGAGAAACATATCAGTAGATCCATTTGTTTCCATATTCTTGTAGCAGTAACCCTCACTGGGACTATGCTGTCAAGTGTTCCAACATTTCTGTATTGCAGCATCCTTTGGGATTCTGGTGTTTATGGTCTTTGGAGGCTTGTTTCCCTAGTTTGGGTGATTTGTTCCTCAACACATTGTATATTTTGTTGTTGTACTACATAATCTAATGGATCTATGATTTGCTCATGTATTTTGCATTATTATTTGCTTTATATTTTAGTTTGGTGTTCAATATTGTTGTCTTTCCTAATTTGGAATACTACATAAGTCCTGACTTTTCAAATGAATTTATGGTTTTTACATTCGCCTCTGAACATACCATTACTAGAATTTTATTGCAGGAAAAGGAATTAAGGTGGTGAGCAACCTATTTCCTTCTTTAGTAGGAGTCTTGACAACTCTGAATTGAAGTATAATATCATGAAAAAACATGAATATGCTTTATCTAAAGCTCTTAAAAATTTCAGAATTTACATTATGCGTTCTCATAATATTGCATTTGTACCTAACACTGTGGTGAAATATATCCTGACACAAGCTGATCCTAATGGAAAAATAGGGAAATGGATCACCAATTTACTAAAATATGATATATAAATTAAGCCTACCAAGTTGGTGAAGGGTCGGGGATTAGAAAAACTAATGGCACTATCAATTTTAAGTTCCTAGACATGAATTTCATTGCAAAAATTTTAGAGCTGGTAGAAGAAGAAGAATTGGTCCCTATTGAAGAGAAATTCATTTTATTGAAATGCTACAAAGATGTGATATTTTTTCTACACCATCATAAATCCCCTCCTCAATTGACTAAGTCCAAGTCAAGGTTTGTGAAGCTAAAATCATTGAGATACCACATTTTGAATAAAAACTTGTATTGGAAGGACAATGATGGAATTATTTTGAATAGTTTGCTGGAAGAAGAGGTTGAAAATGTCATTGAAGAATTTCATAAGGGATATTATGGAGGACACCATTAATGGAAGGCCACAACTAATAATTTACTGAGAGCGGGATATTATTGGCCTACCATGTTTAAATATATCTACAAGAAGATTGATGCATGCCATGAATGCCAAGTTTTTGATGGTAAGAAGAAGCTGACTCCTTTACCACTGAAACCAATATATGTTGAAGCCCATTTCCACCAATGGGGGCTAGATTTCATTGGCGAAATACATCTATAATCCTCAAGGCAGCATCACTAGATATTCACATCCATTGATTATTTCACCAAGTGGATTGAAGCGGTCCCTACAAGGCAAGCTACTGACTCAGTCATCATTCAATTCTTCGATAACATTTTGTCCAGGTTTTGTTTTCTTATGGATATTATTACTGATAATGCACAATATTTCAAATCCAAAAAATGGATTAGTTTGTGTAATCAATATCATATCACTCTTAGTAATTTCACAACCTATTACCCTAAAGGTAATGGCCTATCATAATCATCCAATAAAATTATAGTGAGGATCATCAAAAAGGTGCTACAAAAAAATAAAAGATATCTACCTATGAATTGGTATATGGAGCTGAAGCGATCTTTCGCACTTCTTTGGGGATTCCTGTAATGAAGCTGCAAAAAGGACTAGAAGAAGAGCCCAATGCCATCCAAAGGAGGATAAACTAGCTCATAGCTCTATATGAGAAAAGGGAAGAGGTATATGACAGTCATCAGCAATCAAAAAACAAAGTGAAGAAAAATTTTGATAGAAATATCGAAGAAGAAAATTTCAAAATCCAAGATATAGTTTTGAAATGGAAAGCTGGAATTAAGGAAAAGGGGAAGCATGGAAAGGTTTAGAACATCTGTAAGGGTCCATTTGTGATAGATGCATACAATGTAAACAACACTTTCCTACTTCAGGAGATGGATGGACAGCTATGTGGAGGAGGACCTGTCAATGGAAGGTTTCTAAATAACTATACCTTTTAGTTTCTTTTACTTAATTACACTCCATTAAAAATATTTCATTTGTTTTATGATGTCTTGCTAATAAAGATGATTTCATAATCAAGCTTGAGCTTGAGGAGAAGGCCATAATATTTTGGTGAAGTCTTCATCAATTTCAGAAAATTTCAGTTTTTTGAAGGAAGGCACTATAACTACAAGTTCTTTGTTGTACCACAGGTGCACACCATCCCTAGTGGAGCCACTGTTATCACAAATCAAATTTATTTTTTGATTAATAGGGTCATTATGCATAGGTTTCATTTGTCTCATAAAATTTGGTTCATGAAATTGATGAAAACTCATGGATGGGTCATTATCCTAAGTTTAGAGAGTCCATTTGTCATGTCATCCTAGTCAAATCTATCAAACTCCACAAAAGGTCTACATGAATTGGTTTAAAATTAGGTAGTGACCACCTGTCCGTTTTTTCCTAAGTCTACAGCGAATATAACTGCAAACATGTTATTTTCACTACGGACTCACCTAACCAATTCGTAGAGAATCTTCCAGATTTATAACAGAAAACATTGTGGAATCATGTTTTTATGCGCTGATAATGGGAATGATGAGGTGTCGAGTTTTTAGAGGTTTAGGGTAAATATTAGGTCATGTCATCGGTTAGTAGAGTAATCCAAACATGTGTAATCATAAGTGGCTTTAATCATTACACTTAACTCCTCCCATTTGTCATTATCCCTCCCATATTTGAATTTCACGTTTTAAATTCACCTCCAAAGTTGCTCTTTGTCATCCTTCTTTCAGCCTTTGCATACATTTGTTGATTTTCATCCTTGAAAATTCCAAATTCATTCCAAGATGCTTACTATTCAATTTATCTCTTTGTAGGTGTCATATCATCATGAAGGCAACGTAGTATTAAGCAAGATGGCCATGTAGAAGAAAACAAATAAAGGAGGCTCATGTGTAAGATATGAGCTCATGGATATCAAGTTAGTCAATGAGGACCCTAGATTTGCAGAAGCTTTCAACAGTGTTGGATGCATGAGATTCTACCAAAATCTACAAGGTTTCATGCCCAGGTCTCCAAAGTGAATTTCGTGGGTACAGCTTCGAAGGTGCGGGTGTTGAGTTTTGTAGTGTCACCTGAGACAATTTCTCAAGCCACAGAGATATTGAGGATGGGTGAAGATCGGTTCAAAGCCAATAAGTTCAAGATACAAAGTTGTGATGAATTTATAAAATCTGAACACATTGGTGCAGACATGACATCTAGAATCCCAAGGAGCTACCTGAAAGAGAACTACTCAAAATTGTTGCTTGTAATCCAAAAATACTTCACATGTGAGGGGAGGTTCCATATGGTTTATCAGTACCAGTTTAGGCTCTTGTTTCACTTCATTGGTAAGCAGTCTCTAGATCTTCCATTTTTTTTGTTTAGGAGCCTAGGAAAGATGTCAAATAAGGTTCAGGCTAGGCCATAAAATAGTGAGACCTCAATTTTCCATCATGGGTTGATCAAAATTATAGTGTTGGAGGAATTGAAAAAGCTAAACAGAGACATGACCACATTTATTTTTCTCAATGGTTATGAGGTAGATACATTAACACCCAAGAAAAATCCAAAGTCAAAAGCCACTCTTTCAAGCAAGAGTGAAAAAACTGTAGCTGAAACAGAGGGTGTGAATGAGGAGGAGATGGAGCCCACTATAGAGCCCATGGATATTGAATTAGACCCTACACAAGAGACAAAAATTTCACAACCTACCCCTGCAAGTAGCAAACCAAAGATCAACAAGAAAATCCATGGAAGGATAACTGGAAGCCAAACAATTGGGAAAGGAAACCTAGACGATACTATTCAATCCATAGACATTGAGGAGACTCCAGTGGTTAGATTTGAATATGTTAAAGGGAATAAGAAGAAAAAGAAGGGTATAACTGCTAAAAAACTTGATTTCTTAGGGGAAGATGCAGGGTTTATGTTTCAACAAAGAAAACCACTCACTAGGCTGCAACTTGCCAAAGGTTTAATGGAAATTAAAAGGATAGAGGTTACTGATAAAGGAAAGCATCCTATGACAGAGAATATCACTAATTTGTCTCCAACAAAAGAGGAGATCATTATGCATAGGAAGGGTAAAGAGAAAGTGGTTGATAAAACTGAAATACAAATGTTAAAGGAACAACTAAGAGAATCTAGAGAGGAGATTATTGAGACCAAATTGGAATTGCAAGAAGCTAAGATAGATAGGAAACTGATTGAATAATTCAAAGAGAAGGTAAATGAGAAAATCAATCAATATGATGAGTCATTGACCAATGCCAAGAAACTATTGAAAATGACACTTACTCTATGAAGGGTAATGAGCACACAAGAAAGATAAATATATGGTTGCAAGCTAAAATAAATAAACTCAAAGGCCAAGTTAAAGAGCTAGAAGAGAAGATGGAGATGATACATTCAGAGTTAAAGAATAAAGGTCTTAAAATCACAGTCACAAATGAACCTGAAGAGATTCAAGCTCCTACTGCCAAAGTTGAAGCTTCTAAAGCTTGAAGAGTGGAAAAACCACCTTTTTGACATTTTTGAATCATTTAGAATCAGCACTTGCAGATCCATAGGAAAAAATTTGAAGAAGAAAGGAAAATTATTGAGTTTATTTCCAATTAGGAAAGTTTGTAGCGAATCTCAAGCTTGAAGCCCAGATTTCGCTACGAACTCGTTTTAGGTGTCTTTTTGTTTAAAATCACGAACATGGTCAAAATCAAGGAGGGTAAAAATTTGTATTTAGCTCTTTTGACTTAACAAACAGTTCCAAATTAGCAAAGAGAGCTAACAAGTGGCAGAGATATGTGAAATCAAATTTTCTACAGACTTTCGCTATGAACTTGCCTTAACTCCCCTGTTTCGGAAATGAGCAAGTTTTTGTAGCATTTTTTAGTTTCGATGGTCTATTGGAGGTAAGCCAGCCATGTGAAAAGCTTAAAGGGTATCAAAGGAATATTTTGGTGGATGCATGGTATTCGAAAAGGTTTTTCAGCTCACCAGATCATCAGGAAGACACTCATCATTTATCATGACACCACCTCCTTAAAAGTAGGAAGAAAAGTCTCCTAACTTGGTGAGGGAAATTATGTTTTGGTCATGTCGAGTGCCACCCAAGCACATGTCTGTCCTTGATGTAAATATGCAGTATTTTTAGTTGGTTGATGTAATAAATAGGTTATAGAGTCCTATTAGGTCTCTAAGTCCTAAAGTTAGTAGTTTTCAGTTTTATTTCCATGTAATTTGCTTATTGTTAGAGTAGGTGTCAGCAAATAGACTCGATGATCTAGCCATGTAGGCATATCCAATGTAAGGATTTTGAACCCTATTAATAGGCAGAATATCGAAGAATAGAAGGTTGAATGATGTTAAATACAAAACTACTATTGTAAACATTTTCTTATTAGTAATATACAGTGGTTGTTGGCTCTTTCTTCAACTGAGACTCATCTGATGTTTTTATGAGCACTTGTCTTATGTATCTTGCTATTTTGTATTCAACACTTTGATGCTTTGTTACTTAGAATTCATGTATATCATGCTCTAACTTCCTTCAAGAATTAGACTAATATATATCTATGTGTACTGGCTTTTCATAAAAACATCTATATGCCTCAACTTCCGAAAGAAGAATCATGTCACTGATTTTCTTAACACTGACTCCATAAGCCCAATGGTAGTGAATTATATACATATTTCACCTTCATACAAACATACAAACATACTTAAAACACTTTTATCAGAGTTATCCATCTGTGAGCTTCATTTACATAATATTATCAATATATTTGAGAGAGCCCTCTCAGGCTGAAAATGATAATTTTTAGCTAGAAGTTGGTTTGAAAGAGTTACTCTAGGATGTCTGGTGGAGCAACCTATCTGTACCAACTTAGTGATAACACAAGTTTTGATAACTTGGTCAATATCAGCAAAATTAATGCAGTAAGGGACATTTCAAATATTTTCAATCTGAATCAAGTTGTCCGTGGCCCATGCCAACACGGAAAGAAAACTAGAACCAACCACAAAACTAAAGAGTTCTCAACATCAAAACCTCTGGAGATAATTCATGCAGATTTATGTGGGCCAACTAGAACTCTAGCTCTTTAAGGTGAAAGGTATTTTTCTTTATTTTTTAATGACTATACTAGAATGATGTGGGTATATTTCATAAAATATAAATCTGAAGCATTCGAATGTTTTAAGAATCTTAAATCCCTCTGTTGTCACTCCGTAATTTCGAGGCTGAAACAAAACTACAAAGGTAACATCAAAACCACTTTGAGCCTAGGAAGTAGCCCTCCTAGACCTAGAAAGGGATCTCTCTGTTAGATATAGCTTTGTTGATAGGGGCATTTTATGCTAGCTATTAGTGCATAGGGTTCTGTTTGAAAGTTTATGGTTGAGGCAGCAGAAGAGGGCCATTGGATTATGCAGTCAAACAGGTGTAAACAGATTCAAATGGATGAATAACCAAAATCATGTGTAACTAGGCAAGCTAGTCATGCCAATGGATCTTTACAGATTTTGAGATGGAAAGGAGGAGGAGATTAAGGTTCAATGTAAATGCATAGTAGGTCGTCTCTAAATTATGCATTCAAATCTCAGAGGAAAACATAAATTTTTGTTTCAAGACTGAGCAGGGTACCCTATGGTAAACCCTACACAAAAATTTCTTATCCATATTAAAGAAAGAAACTAGTATGTGAAACTAGAGAATGAAAAATTACAGGAAGAGAAGCACTTCACCAAAGATCATAACATAAGAATCTGGAAGCAACAGTATCCCTTCATTCATCCAAAAAAGAGTGTTTACAACCAGATGAGCCTATTTCAATGGTTTTCCCCTTCTGGGCTCTCTTTCTACTACTAATACATGCAGTATTTAAATAAAACTTAAGCTGGTTGATCTACCTAATTTAGTGTTTGTCATTAATTACATTCAAGCATAAATTGATAAGTGGAACCATGCAAGCGGTTATTAGATAATTCTATCCAAAACAATGCCTTTAGCAATCTACTATTGATTGTGAAATGATCATAATCTGGCTTGTCTGATGCCGAAGAGGTAAGGATGGCTCTGACATCTTGGCTTTACCTTGGTGGAAAGCAGTTGCTTGATGACCCGATCTGATTGCTGTGTTGGCTGTCATGATGGCCATTCTGCCTCTGCCTCTCCTACGTTAGTTACTGCTACAGTGGAGTTCGAAACGTAAAATCCTCTCTCCCTTTCATAATAGGTTGAAATTCCTTTGAATTGGTGGTTACCCGACTATAATAGAGTGCCCCCAATAATAAAATTTTGGGTAGGATTAGCAGGAAAGGATGACGTGGAGCATACGTGGCGAAAGGTGATATATGGATGCAGAGTAGCGGTGGCAGGAGTCGGTAGGTGGATATGGAGCAACAGTGGCGGGAACCATCATGATGCAATGGTGGTAGGAGTGGTTTTACAGTGGTGAAAACCACTTTTCGGAGGGGGGTGATGGCGGAGAGTGGTTTCGGCGAAGGGGGTGCGAAGTAGTAGGGGAAATCCACGTAGCGGGAAGGGTGGTAAGGGATACCTCCCATTCCGGACCCCCCCACCCGTGGTTAAAGTTCAAAGGCCGAAGGGGGGCTTAAAAACATTACGGACCATCGGATGTGGGATGATGCACAGGGAAGGAAGAAAGGTGGAGGGTAGTTAGCAGGGTATGAGTGGATGGTGGGGTAGGAGGTGACGTGGCAAGGATATGGGACCCAAATTATATCACAAATCACAGGTCAATTCTTTTGTTATGAGTGACGGGGAGGTAATAGTTAAACTTTGCGAAGTGCGAAGTGTGATGGGGGCCCACCAACATCGCAAAACGCAAGATTCAAAGTTACATCGCACATTTTATCGCACATGTGTTAACATGTAAACATAAAAAACATTGATTGTGATTTGAGACGAGAACAGGGGTGACGTGGTGGGAAGGGTCCCACTATATCACATCGATAGAGTTATAAAGTGGCAAATGGATTGTGGCTAGGATTGTTGCGACGTGCCGAAGCAAAAAGGCAAGGAAGGGGTAAGGTAAGGCTTATGTGCTCTATGCCATATATGTTATATATATATATATATATATTCTAGTGGCGTAAAGTGGGGGGTAGAGTTGCAAATAAGAAAATATATGGTAAGTTTAAATGGGAAAATGATATGGCTATTAGTGGGTGGGCGGAGCTACTTTTTTAACTAAAAAAATCAAATTTTAATAGTTAAAAAAGGGGTTTCAAAGAAATGAAGCGTGTGACTTTAGAAAATGAAAAAATGAAGGGAAAAAAAGGGTAAATGAGATGAATGAGAACAGAAATGAAGTTTTCTCACCATCACACCTTATCAGCAACACTTTCCCCTTTCCATTGAACTGAAAAGGAAAATTGATTCCTTTGAAGCTCTTGAGAGTGAGGATTTCCCTTCCTTTTTCTAGAAATAAATGACAGCCATGGAATATTATTTTCAATAGGAAAGATCTGAGAAATAATCAGTCACCTTGTGACACTATGAATTATAGGAGTCTAACACCCTCATTGAAAATGAGAAGGATTCTAAGATCAAATGTCTTAGAACGGATAGAGGAGGATAATTCACCTCAAAATAATTTGATGAATTCTGTAAAGTGCATGGAATCGAAAGAGAACTCTCCACTACTAGGACACCCAAGAAAAATGGAGTAGTTGAAAGAAGGAATTGAACCATTCAATAAATGTCAAGGACAATGTTATTAGCAGCTAATTTGCAGTCAAAATTTTGGAGAGAAGCAGTTGGGACAATAGATTATACCTTAAATCGAACTCAGCTAAGACCAAATAATGAAAATACTCCTTATGAATTATGGAAAGGAAGACCTGCATCAGTAAAATATTTCAGGATTTTTGGAAGAAAATGCTTCATAAATATCAATGATGATTCACCAGGAAATTTTGATTCTTGACTTGACGAAGGAATATTTCTTAGATATTTCACTAGAAGCAAAGATTACAAATGTTACAAAATTTTTCTACATAAAATAGTGGGAAGAATTGTTGTGAATATTGATGAAGCCCTTCCAGAAAATGAAACTGAAGATCATGAAGTTGAGCCCTTCCTTTAAGAAAGTAAAGAAGAACCCAAAAAAGAAGAAAAGGATGAAGAACCTCAAAGTGAACCTTCACAAAATCCTTCTAAGATCAAATTACTTCGAAAAAATCATCTCGAAGAACAAATTATCGGGAATATAGATGAAGGAATTCAAACTTGAAGAAGAATGACAAACACTGTTATCACAAAACTGTACTTGATTGGCTGATGATCAGATAACTCTATGTAACTGTTTCAAACCAGATTTTGACTGAAGCTTAGCCTCTTCAGTCTGAGAGGGCTCTCTCAAAGGGGTTTATGATATTAGATAATGATAGTACTAGATGGTTAACTCTATTTGAAAAGCAACTTGAATTTTTTGTATGTAGGTTGAAAAGAATGTTGGCTTGCTACAATTAGGCTTATGGAGTCAACAAATCAATAGATTCAGTGGCAAGGTTTCTTGACATGGAAGCTGACGCAGATAGGGGTCTTTAACAAAGACAAATCACACATAGAACATAGGTCAACACAATCATTTCATCAATAAAGGAAGTCAGAGCATAAACATATGAATTTTGAGTAATATAGATGAAATATAATACAAGTGGTAAACATAAAGATATAGATCAAAAAAACATTAGAAACCCCATGAAAATCTCAGGTCTGTCAAGAATAAAACCCTCTGTATTACTGATATAAGTCAAATTACATAAAGCAGCAGTATGGTGCAAAAAATATCCAACCTTTTACTGCTTCGATGATTTTCCTTTAAATAGAAATTATTACAATAGGGATGATCTGCCTCTTGGCTAGATTCATCTAATTCTTCTTATGACACATAATATAATAGAAAAACACGCCTTTTAACAAGAAAATGACAGCTACACCCTAAAGATGACTTTTCCTAATAGGATTCAAACTCCTATTTATTACATCAGTATACCTTATCTTTGAAACAATTACATGTCATTTACAATAAGCGTCACATGCTTGAATAGGCTATGACATAATTCATCACCACTTTTCATATTAAAAATCTTCCTAAACATGTGGAACAAAACCGTATTTTTCAGAATGCAAGACCTTTATCTTCAACGAAAGTTTTAGCTGATGAGTTGTCTCCAAAAAAATTTCTTCAAGTCATAAATGTTTGTTGATAAGGTCCCCTAACCTATTGGAGGAGTACAGTTGTCCAAAATTTCCTTTAAACTACTTCAAAACCTTTAAAAAAATCTCACGACAAAAATAGGACAGTTTTGTAGGGAGCTTTCATAGCGTCCAAAAAATAGCTTTTGCACCCAAAATTTTTTCTCCTTTGCTATTCCATGGTGTCCACCATGACATGACACTTAATCACTACCATTATCCCTCCTTAAAAACTACAAAAAGTTATTTTGGAAGAAAACAAGCTTCTATAGAAATTTTCGTAGCGTTTTCCTAGCTTTAAGACTAGGAAACGCTACGAAATTGTGAAAAACTACAGAATTTCCAGATTTCAACTCTGTCTCAAAAATGTATGCTCTAGATGTAAAAAATAGGTCTTCAGCATGCCATGAGCCTTATAAAATAAATTCAAACTCAACTTAAGACCCTTAAGGTGTTTCCTCTTCACTAATGATTAGTTGAGCTATGGGCTCCTCAACCACAGTCATCTTTAAGCCCTTCTTCTCCAACTCTTCATGAATCAATTCTAAATACTCTTGAAGGTATTTGACTTGGTCCTTTAGTGCCCTATTCTTATATTTCAAGTGCAAGTTCATTTTTCTGATATGCTTCACCTCTCCTTTTAATGGTTGAGTCCATTTGATCAATTACTGTGTGTTATCTAAGGTCTTTGACACACTATTAACCTGCTCTTCCCAAATTTATTTCATTTTCTCAAATTTTACCTTCTAAACCTTGTTCTCCCTTTCCTCTTTCTTCAAGACTGATATTTCATCATTTTCTAGCTTCAATTGCTCCTTAAGGACCTCAATCTCTATTTTTTTAATAATTTTGTATTTTCCTTTCCTTTGTTTAATGACTGATTCTTCTTTTGTAGGTGAGGAAAGGTCAATGATGCTTGGTGGTGGCTAGAAAGTTTCAGTGACCTTTTGAGCTTCTTTATTGCTTTCCAAAAGCTTTCTAGCATGTCTTGTCATTGGTTTCCTAGCTTGAAACATGAATCCTGCATCCTCACCTTCAAACTCTAACTTCTTAGCTGTTTTGGTTTTCTTGAGCTTCTTTCCTCCCTCATCTATATCTTCAACTTGGACTACGGGGGTTTCTTCAATATTAATAGCATGCAGAATGTCTTCTAAGTTACCCTTAGCCACTGTTTGGCTTCTTGTAACCCTCTTGCTACCATGTTTTCTCATTGTTGGCTTTTGTTTTGCAGGTGTAACAACATGTGTATCAACTTTCCGCAATGGCTCTGTCTCCATGATCACTAGCTCACTTTGATCTGCCACTGAAGGTGATGGTATGCCTCTAGGTTTAGGAGTTATTTTAGGAGTGATGGAATCTACTTCAAAACCACTGACAAATAGAAAATATGACCAGTCTCTGCCTAATATTTTTAACTCTTCTAATACCAACAACTTGATTAAACCATGATGAAAGAGTGAGGTTTCATTTCCTTCAGATTTAGCTCGAACTTTGTCTGACATTTTAGCTAAGCTTCTATATAAGTAAAAACATAAATCAAGAGACCTCTTACCAAAAAAATGTAGCAGAAGCCCGAGGTGGTAGGAATAAACCATATGATACCTCCCTTCATAGGTGAAGTATTTCTGAATGATTAGCAACAACTTTGAGAAGTTTTCTTTCATGTAGATCCTTAGGATGGCATTTGTGAGATCAATCTCACTATGCTCTGGCTTAATAAATCCCTTGCACTCATGCATGGTGAACTTGAAACCTTTGAACCATTGTTCTCCTCCTCTAGGAATTCTTGTTGCTACTGCAATAGTGTCTGGTGTTACAGTGAGGTTCAACATTCCCACCTTTGAAGCTATCCCATTGAAACTGATGGAAAACTTCGTATAAACCTGCACATGGCATCCTTGCAATATTTGGAAAAACTAGAAACACCCTATTCTTCTGAAAACTTCTAAGGCAGTTGGGTCTTCATTCAGCAAATTCATGTCTGATGGCTCATATCTAAGGTAGTGGCCTCCTTTTTTGATCTTCCTCATTTCAGCCATGGTGTTTTTATACCTTCTCTACCTCGCTTGATTAGTGATACCTACAACTTTTAAAAATTCCAGCAACCAACTTGGCTTGGTGAAATAGCTCTCCAAGACTCAATAGTATGCAAAGGTGGAGCGAAGAATGACAAATGACTCAATTGGTTAATGTTTTAAAGTTTTGATGACATCCCATGGCTTGATCATGACTCATACATGCTAAAAACAGTAATAATGCCATCATCCATGACCATTGTACCTTGATTTAACCCTAACTGACTCAAATGACATCCACCCTAACACTTCTAATGATTGACTGACACCTAGCACCTGATTTGAAAAGACAGACATAAATACCTCTTTTCGTAGCGTAGTTAGTGTATTTCTTGGAAGTTTCGCTACGAAAGTATTAGCAGTTTCGTAGCGAAAAAATGCCTTTTTACTATGTAATTCACTACGAAAACAAGAAATCTTGGCTAAAGTGACCTTTTCAAATTCAAAAACTTGGAAAATTGAATATGTTAGCAAATGATGACTAATGTGACATGATATGACTTGAATGGGGGTGGGTTTGGACCTTAGGATAGGCTAATATGAAAAATTTAAATTTTCCTAATGAACTCTATGACCACACCTTTGACAAATGAACCTCCTAGACTATGTCAAATGATGTTTCACTTTTTCTGAGTGATAACAACTCCAAGGAAATATGATGTTGCTCTCTTATCTCTAATAGAACCTGGAAATTTTTCTTAATCAAGTAATATTCTCATTGGATAAAGGCCATGGAAGAAGAAATGTCTCAAATCAAAAAGAATGAGACATGGGAGCTAGTACCTTGTCCAGAAGTTAAAAATATAATTGGAACAAAATGGGTATTCAAAAAAAATATGAATGAGGATGGGAAATTTATCAGAAATAAAGCTAGACTGGTTTGCAAATGATACTCACAAATTGAAGGAATTGAATTTGAAGAAAATTTTTCTCCAGTAGCATGTTTGGAAGCTATAATAATTTTCTCGGCATTTACTTGCTCAAAGCGATTCAAGGTCTATCAAATGGATGTAAAATCAACATTTTTGAATGGAAACTTCAAGGAAGAAGTCTACATGGATAAACCGGAAGGATTCAATCTAGCTAAAGGGAAATAATTTGTAGGCAAGTTGAAAAAGGCTTTGTATGGATTGAAACAAGCCCCTAGAATTTGGTATGCAAAGTTGGATCACTATGTCCAACAAGAAGGTTTAAAAAAGGGAGTAGCAGGAATAAATCTCTACATGAATATAGACAAGGATAAACTTTTGATCACTCTTGTATACGTTGATGAACTAATATTTTCCAGCAATGATGATGGAATGAGCCATGAATCTACTCTAAATATGTCCAAAATATTCAAAATGTCAATGATTGGTGAGTTATATTATTTTCTTAGGCTACAAATATCTCAAACCACTACAGGAATGTTTATATATCAAGCAAAATATCTTAAAGACATGCTCAAGAGATATGGGATGGAAGATTGTGTTCCTATGAGCACACCGATGACCACAAATTGTAAATTAAGAAAATATGATGATTCCCCTCTCACCGATGAAAATATTTATAGGTAAATTATTGGAGCTCTTATATACTTAACTGCCATAAGACCAGACATTATTCAAGCAGTTGGAATCATTGGCAAGATTCCAATCAAGTCCTAAACAGTCTCATCTAGTAGCTGTGAAGATAATACTTAGATATTTTAAAGAAACTATTGATTTTTGTCTTTGGTATCCCAAGAGCTCAACTGTTACTAGTAACAACTTAATCCGATGTTGATTGATCTGGAAGCATGGATGATCGAAAAAGTAACAGTGGAAATTCATTCTTCATGGGATATTGTCTTGTATCTTGGCTCAGAAAAAAAATAATAATCATCTATATCTATTTCTACAACTGAAGCCGAATATATAACTGCTGCTGACTGTTGTACACAAATACTATGGATGAAGGTAGCCTTGAAGGATGTCAACATAGAAACTAAGCAACCAATCACTATTTTTTGTGACAACACTAGCACCATCAGTCTTTCAAAGAATCTGGTGATGCACTCAAAACCCAAACATATCATTTTCTCAGTGAACAAGTTGTTGAACAAAATATCAAGTTAGAATATGCCAATAGAAAGGACAAGATTGTAGATTTCTTTAGAAAACCCCTTCCTTGAAAAGCATTTGAATATATGCGTCAAAATATGGGGGTCATTGCTCTTGCATCACATTAAAACAAGCAACATGTCAGGGGGAGTAGCATGATAGGGGGAGCAACATGATAGGGGGAGTACGTTGGCACCCCATTTTCCGTTGATGTCAAAAGGGGAGAAAAAGGTGGAATATTTCCATCAATGAAAAAGGGGGAGATTGTTAACCTAGGTTTCCATTGATGTCAATATGGAAATAGGATGCTAGATGATGATGAAGAAGTGTGACTCATGTACCTTGATGAATAATGATGAGTGGCCATACTTGTTGAAGGACTAGATGATGTCCTTTGGTGATTTGAATGATGGAAGATTACATGATGACATGATGCTTCATATTATTGATGATGATTGATGACATTGACGATGGCATTATATCCCTATAATGAATAAGGAAAAAAATGAAGAAATCAAACCATAAATAAGCCCATCACTCGAAGGCATTATGTCCTACCTCCATTTCTACATCAATAAATTACGAGTCACATAAAAAAAAAAATTCACTACCTTAGAGGCAGAATTTCTCTATGAAACCTTCACCATCCTCTAGAGCATATTTTTATATTTCTAATGAGCTATCACTTGGCCGAAAAATCCAAAAGGTGAGGGAGAATGAGATTTTTCAAGTTAAAAATATTGTTCTGGTCTTGGACCCGACCTGTCCTAGCCTACCTATATCAGTCTGCCATAGGGACATGTATGTTCACGTTTGATTAAGAAAAACCACTATAAAAGCACTGATCTGCTTCATTTCTCCAATCATCCATCTCGGTCAAAAATCTCAGATACATATGAACAATTCACATCTCAAGAACTTGAAGGGCTACAAGATAAGAGAGTTAAGAAAATTGTTTGGGTTATAAGGAGGCTGGATCATTCGACCCTTGAAGAAGACTTGAACTCGGAGATGAAGTAGGCTACAAGAAGCCTAATTTAGCACAAATATACCTTCTATTTGTGGCTTGAATCTTCCACATAGAGCTTAGATTTCTGGACAGAAGTATACCACAGTTTAAGGGTCACACACAACTTGCATTTTTGGACAAAAACAGACCACAGTTCGATTAATTGTTAAAGGTCACATAGAGCTCGGAATTCTGGACATAATTATGCCATAGCTTGATCATTTGTTAAGGGTCACATAGAACTCTAATTTTTGGGTAGAACTATACCTCATAGTTCGATCAACTCTTGAGGGTTAATATCACTCCGGAGATCCCACATAATTTTAGAGTTTTGACACTTGATTACAGTGACCTGAAGAATAGCCTAGTGTTTCTTTTTTAGGCTTGGAAATACCTCAAAGAATTGAATTGTGTCATCTCTTCTGGATAGTGTTGACTGTGTCATGTGTGTCTTGCACTTATGCAGACATCAGACCTGATTGCAGTGAGTAGATATATATTCCTTTAAAATCCTGACACCTTTAAGACAACACTATAAAGTGTGAAATTGACAGTTATCAATAGTAAAATCTCCCTTCAAAATTATAGCCTCAGGCCATCTCATAAATTATGTTTAAGAGCTCAGGTTGAACTGAAGGCTCCTATGGAGTAACAAGATTGTATATCTGTTAAATTATAACGTAGCAGAAGTGTAGCAATTACAGACCAGTAAAGAAGTGAAGACAGATTGGTGTCCTTGGGGTAGGTGCCCCTAAACTCAAGG